>JARHVA010005131.1:697500-940000 GCA_037957365.1 Torreya grandis | reverse complement strand
ATGCCTTAGTACTCTTTTCAAATTTCATAAAGCTCCTCACATTGTTGGATGTTTGATTCAACTCAAATTTCAAGGATTCTAATTTAGTTTCATATTTGATGCACTCTTCCTCTTTAGCCTTTACACTTTCATTGACTAACTCCATCTATACCTCAACTTGATTGATGATCTCATCATACTCCTTGGAAGCATTACTCAACCTTTACTCAAACAAGCAAATATATTCCTCATAGTGCTTAATAAGTTATCTTAGTTTGTGATTATTTTTCCTTTGGAACTTCAATTCCTCTGGTGCACTTACCTATTCTACATCACGATCTACTTCAACTTCTTCTTCATTTGATTCCATAACAACCATAATGCCTTTCCTACTTGAAAAACCCTCATTGTTTAATTCTAAGGCCATAAATAAGGTTTTAGTATTGTCATTTTTAGGTTCATGGCTGCCATCATCACTATTAGATTCACTTGATTCACTTACATCAAAAGGGATATCTTTCTTATTGTAGAATCTTTTTTTGTTCTTGAATGTTCCTTTCCTATCTTCATACTTTCTTAAATCTTCTTATTTTTATTAGGATTATAGATCTTATTGTCATCTCCATGATGTTCATCATGTTCTTCATCATGCTCCACCTTATCCTTGTTAGGAAATTTTTATGCAAAGTGACCAATCTTACCATAGTTGAAACATTTGAAGGGCAACTTACCTTTGTACTTACCATATCCAAACCTCAACTTTATTTCAAACATGGCTATTAGTTGATCATCATCAACATTTGAACATTCCTCATCCTTAACCTTCTTGAATTTTAACTTATTCTCAACTTTGAAAGTTACTTATTTCTTGGGAGGTCTTCCTTCATTGGTTCTCATATCATAGGTAGTCAAGATGTCATGAAGCCCATCAATCTCTATCTTGTCCAAATCTTACATCTCTTCTACTACATATACCTTAGAGCTAAACTTGGGAGTTATTGATCTCAATAATGTTTTAACAACATTAGATTCTTTGACTTCTTTTCCCAATCCTCTAATGATATTGACAACTTCATCAATCTTCAATGGGTAAGATGCAATGGTTTCATCTTTGTTTATTTTATAGGCTTTCAAACTATCTTATGTGGGTTTGTAACTTGGACATATTTACCTTAGTGTCACCTTCATAAATGGTCTTCAATTTGTCCCATATCTCTTTGGTAGATTCATAATGCATTACCTTCATAAATTCTACCTCTGATAGGCCACAAAGAATAGTATTCTTTATTTTATAATTGTTTTTACTAGATTTATTACCTACTACATCAGTTGGTAGAATAAGAGGAGCACTATAGCCACCCATAAATAATTTCCAAATATCATGACCTTAAGAAATTGAATAAATATTCATCTTAACACTCTAAAAGGAATAGTTAGATTGATTTAACAACAAATCCTTGCTAGTAAATAAACCACCTTGAGCTTGTTGACTAGCCATTCTTACTTCTAGAATCTTCCTTTAGGCCTTTATACATGATTGAAAGGACTAGGATCTAATACCAAATGTTGGAAGAAAAATTACTAAGAGTGTGGGGTGAATTACTCTTCAAAACTTTCTTATACAATCTCTCCTAAGAAATAGTAGATCATTTAGATAACCATGTACATCTTAGCAAGCATAAGTACCAAATTACAAGACCATGAAACACATGAACACAATATGTGTGACCTAAGAATTTGACTCAAGAGAGGATGGTTAGTGTTTTATTAGTTCTAAATTAATAATAAGATGAAATAAACACACTAATATCATAACATCTCTAGGCCTAGACACTAGGGAGAGCTTAGTTAATAAAAACAAATGACAAACACAACTAAAAATCAAGGAATCAAACACAAGAGTTCCTTCACCTTCCTTGGATGCTCCAAATGCCTTTGTAGTAGTGGCTTACTCAGCTTGTGCTCATGAAGTCCTTGACAATGGAAGATTGACAACCTCCATCTCTCCTTGGCACCTTTGGCTTGTGGCTTAGCTTGGCTTGGAATCAATTTGGAATTATAACACTAGTTTTTTGAAGCTTTTTGGAACCAATCCTAAATTATAAATTTGCACTAATTAAGCTTAGAAATGGTGTTGTGAGGCCTCCTATTTATAATTTTTTGGATTTCATCATAATCAACCTCAACCACCAATCTCAAGATTAAGATGTGTGGTTGAGGATTAATTCAATTTTTAGAATTAGATTTGTAATTATCCTCATCATGGCATTGGAAGAAGGGGTAATTAAGAGGCATGGAGGGCATGAATCTTGATATTTGTGGCATTTATGGCCTAGGTATGTCTTTCCAAGAAATGAGGTCACTTGATGATGCAAATATTCAACATTCATTTCCAAAACAAATTATTCAACAAGTTTCTATGGAATTTTTTATTAGGCCTTGATTTCAGTTAATTAGATCTTAAACATGATTAGGTACATTATGCATAAATTACTCAAATTGATCAGAATGTCTTGTTATTGGTACTAAATTTGACTAGATTAGAATTGGAAGATGATGTCAGATGTGTTGGAATCATATTCCCATTTAGGATGTTGCCAAAAAAAAATAAAAAATGCATGAGTCTTATGCAAAATATTTAATAGAAAAGATCAGTCTATAAAACACATGTGCAAATTTGGTATTTTGACTCAAAATAAACTAATCAAAGTTAGATGCCCATAAATTATAGTGCCCCATTTAGGGATACCCTATCCAAAATTGGCATTTAAATATGTTAATTTTACATCATTTAACATGTTTTAGTTTTTTTAGGCCAAATTGTGTATTTTGGGTGGAAATTAGTCAAAACCATAATTAAAGGTTATTGACAGCCAGTTTTAGGTGTCTATAATTTGCCCCTATTTGGGAAGGTGTTGCAAGATATAGGCATAGTAACATATTCTCAAAGAATGAAAGGGCCTTGCATGCCTATAACTACAATGATGATATACTAAATGTATGATGCCCCCTCAAGGGAATAGTTGGCACAAGTGGGTCAGCAAACAGTCTTTTGAAAAGAAATAAGTGAAATGAGGGGACCAAAGAAATGAAAGATGATGGAGTGAAAACAAAATGAGATTGAAAAAGTAGTCAAAATCATTGAGAATGCAAGTGGGATGGTGCACAATGGTTTTCCCAAAGGTGGTTATAAGCATTGTACCTCGATAGTGGTAATGTGGTATGATAACACAATGATTTACCCAAAGGTAGTTACAATCATTGAAAAGATGGAGCTACCCAATTTAGGATAGATAAACAAGATAATAACATGCCCCTATATGGGCATAAAAAGTAAAGTGGTGACAATACAATGATTTACCTAAAGGTAGTTATAATCAATAAGAAATACATGTGGGATGGTATGCAATGATTTGCCCATAGGCAATTATAATCATTGAACCTCGATCATGGAAAAAATGATAAACTTATTCAAGGATGATGATAACTTGACATAGAGGGTAATGATGAAATGGAACAAC
Organism: Torreya grandis; assembly: GCA_037957365.1. Taxonomy (NCBI): domain Eukaryota; kingdom Viridiplantae; phylum Streptophyta; class Pinopsida; order Cupressales; family Taxaceae; genus Torreya; species Torreya grandis. The sequence goes on along the minus strand of JARHVA010005131.1, from coordinate 936,500 downwards.
CTACTATTAGGGAGATGCTCATATGAACTAATAAATATTAAAATTCTTTCATGGTGAATTACTCTATTTGGAATATGATTGGGATGAAATCAAGATTTTGGTGCCAAAGAGATGTTGCCATTTATAAATATACTTTTTGAAGCTAAAGTTTGTTGTATCATGTGATGGTAGGCTTCATGATAGAACACCATAAAGTCTTGGCCAAAATATGCATGAGGACTGGCTCCCATATTCTAATACACAATAGAAAATAATGCATCAATGATAGAAACCATGATGACAATGTAAACCTATGAATATGGATAGATTCAAATGTAAGTGTGGGAAAGGAATCACCCAATGAACACACACAAACCGAATCAAGTCAATAGTGCTAAAAGCAAGTAAACAAATAGATAAACAAAACAAAATAAATAGAAACAAATAAATAACATAATGCAATAAAAATCCTACAAACATTGCCCCTAGAAAATAGGTGTCAACTTAACAAATGAACTAAATGGGGGAATAGAATAAAAGGAAGGGGTGGCTGAGCTATCTCTATATGCACTAGGCAAGCGGACATTACCTACATAGTACCATGGATGTAATATCCAATAAAATTTTTTAGGCCAAATGTAGTTCTCCAAGGGAATGGGAAGAATGTGATAACTAATGAAAACAAATAGAATGGATGTGATAGAAGAATAGGAATGGTCTTGCAAAATGGCAAGTGCATGAGAGAAAAGGCCAAAAAGGATGGGGAAACTAAATGACAAGTGATTTGCTTGTAACTTAGTAAGGGTTCCCAAAATCCTTAAGGCAAAGAAATGGTTAATGTTTTTGTTTTTTTCTAACAAATTTTAGATGTTTTTAGAAGTTTTGGAGTGTCTCAACTCAATCGATAATGATGAGACACTAAATGGTTCAAGCTCACAGAATGGTGAGAGCATGGCTTAGGTTTCCTAAAAAATGGTGACAGCATTCAAACTTAGATTGCTCATAAAATGGTGAGAGTTTTAGCTTAGGGTGACTGACTTAACCTCAATAAGTATTGAGCACTACCTATATAGTCTTAGAGTAGGACCTCAAGTCAATGTAGTTCCACCCTTACAGTTGAGGAATTTGACTATTGCAATAGCCAATTCAAACAAAATAGGCACAGTTGGTAAAAAGACATAATATGGCACAAGAAGTGGCAAGTTGGTATATCAAGGCTTAATATTGCCCCTAGTTTGCCCATAGGTGCTTATAACTAGGACACAATGGCATAGATCAATGGTACTAATTTTCCCAAAAGTGATTATAATTACTAGCAATAGTGATGGTAAGAAAGGACTAGAAAATGAAGGATGCAACTGTCGAACCTTCTATCACACTATCATAAAATACAATCTCTATCTGAAGTTATTGAACCAACTGATGAACTAATCAGATACCTTGATGCTAAAACTACATAATGAATGATAAAAACCAAGGTCAAATGGGCTAGGCTTTAGAACATGCTAGGTCGATAGGTCAGAAATGGAAAGTGGACATGGCAAAGAGGATGGATAAGAATGGTATGTGTACAAAGAAGAATAATGACAAAAAGGCATAACTAAAATTGTCTTTATAGACATTACACCTTAGCATTAAATCATAGTACCACTTGAGATGAATAATATTCATTGGCTCTAGAAGTTCACCACCATCTAGTTTGGCAAGACTATATGCTCTTGATCCATAATCTGTAGTGATGATAGAAGCCCCTATCTAGTTTGGTTTGAATTTCCATTTATGTTTCTTCTCAGCCATGGTATTCTTTTGGGTTTCTTTGAGAACAAGATCACCAAGTTCAACTATTTGATACTTCACACACTAATTATAGTGGCCTTTGAGTAAATTTTGATATGCTTGAAGATTTTTGAGGGTGCCTGTGTGTTTCTCGTCTAGTAGGTATAGCTCTTGTAGGTGAGCTACTCGATAGTCATGATCATCTAGAACATGCTTGAAAGAGATGCATAGTAAAGGCAATTTGACCTCAATGGGAAGGATGGCTTTAGTACCATAAATAAGTGAGTATGGAGTGGATCTTGTGGGGGTATGATGATTGGTATAGTATTCCCAAAGGGCAAGGAAAATTTGGAAGTGCCAATCATAACCAACATCATTGACAATTTTTTTAGAATGTTGACAATGGTTTTATTGGATGCCTCGACCTAACCATTACCTTGAGGGTAATATGCTATAAAAAAGTGTTGTGTGATGTTTTATTTAGTACATAACTAACCTACATCTTTGTTCTTGAATGATCCTCCATTGTCAAATAAAATATCAAAGGGGCTACCATAACAATAGATGAGATGATTGAAGATGAATTTGGAGATTTGATTTCTAGTCATGTAAGTGAGGGGTATAACTTCAACAAACTTATTGAAATATTCAGTGGTGGTAAGGATATGTTTATGGCCATTATATGAAGTGGGGTTAATCTTCCCAATGAGGTCAAGTCCCCATGTAGAAAATGGCTATGGTGTCAACATCAAATTTAGAGTTTTTGTTAGGGCATAAATCAAATTAACATGTCATTGACATTTGTCACATTTCATTACATATGCAATGGCATCTGCATCCATTATGGGCCAATAATAACTAGTACACAAGCTTTTTGGATCCTTTGTGAACTTCTCTTAATGCTAATGTAGACTCTACCAAAGTTAAATAACAAAGTATAGTTCCATCAAAACTATGATGGTAAAAAGTGGATCCAAGTAAAGTATAATGAGTGGAATGATGAATGAAGGCTTTTGTTTGTTTTTGATATAAGTTAGGTGGTAGAACTTGGTCATGAAGGTAGTTGTAAAGGTCTGAGTACCAAATAGAATTAAGACCAACAATATCACAAATCATGGCAAGGATTGAAGGTTCATGATCTGGGGTTGACAAATTCTCAACAAGGAACTAATACTTTCTAGCTTGACCTATTTTTCAAATTAGAGAACCAATAGTAGCCATGGCATCTACAGTTCTATTACTAGCCCTCGGTATATGCTCAAACTAAATGTTGGCAATTTGATTTTTAAGAGTGTCAAACATGACTTTATAGGGAACCAACTTATCAACTTTGGTCTAAAAATGATATGTGACCTAGTTGATGATTAACTGAGAATCACCATAAACTTGAAGATGAGATATATTCTAATGCATTGCTTGTCAAAGTCCTACAACAAGTACTTCATACTCAGCCATGTTGTTTATACAAGGAAAGTTGATTTTGAATGATTTAGGAATTAGATCCCCCTGTGGTGTAATAAACAATAGGCCTACCCTTGATCCATGCATAGTGAATGATCCATAAAAATATAGCTTCCATGACTACTCCTCAAAGGGTGTATCAATAATGGTCACGATGGATTCATCAGGAAATGGAAACTTGAGTGGTTGTGTGTCCATGAGAGGTGTTTTAGCAAGTTGATCTACAAGAACTTATCCTTTGATTGCTTTTTGATTGACATAATCTATGTCAAACTCACTAAGAATCATGATCCATTTACCCATTCTACCTTGCAAAGTTATTTTAGATAGTAGATACTTGAGTGGATCTACTTTTGAAATGACCATGGCTTTATTATTCAACATGTAATGATGTAGTTTTTGAGCTATGAAAACAATGGCTAGACGTGTTTTTTCAACAGGTGCATAGTTATGTTCATATGTAACCAAGGTATGGCTTAAATAGTATACAACATGCTCCTTTCCATTATCATCATGTTGTGCCAAGAGCTCCCCTAGAGCATAATTGATAGCTGATAGGTATAAAAAGAATGGCTTTCTTAGCATAAGAGGTCATAAAATAAATGGATTAACAAGATAGTCCTTGAGTTATTAAAAAGCTATTTGGCAATGATCATCCCAATGAAATGTAACTCCTTTATTCAAAAGATGTGTAAATGGATGGCACTTGTCTGCTAACTAAGAGATGAAGGGTTGAATGGATTGGATCTTACCCTGCAAACTATGAAGTTACTTCAAATTGGTTAGTGGTGGCATTTCATTTACAACATGGAATTTAGCTAGATCAATTTCAATACCTCTAGGAGACACAATAAAACCTAGAAATTTTCCTAAATTTACACCAAACACACATTTATTTGGATTTATCTAACTTTGTAATCTTATAGTATTTCAAATATCTTACACATCATTATTAGATGGTTAGCTCTGGTCTTGGATTTTCCTAATATGTCATCGATATAGTCTTCAATAATATCATGCATCATATCATGGAATAAATAGTCATGGCTCTTTGATATGCAACTCCTACATTATTAAGGCCAAATAGCATCACCTGATTAAAAAATGTTCCCCATGGAGTGGTGAATGCTATTTTATGTTGATCTTTTGGTGTTATTATAATCTAATTGTATCTTGAAAATCTATCCATGAGTGAAAGCATTTCATAACCTACTATGGATTTAAAAATCATGTCAATATTAGGTAAGGGAAAATCATCTTTATGATAAGCTTTGTTGATGTCCCAAAAATTAGTACAAATTTTGATTCCTTCATACTTTTTACTAATAGGTACTATATTAGAGATCCATTCTGAGTAGTCAATGGAGTGGATATATCCTACTTCTAAGAGTTTTTACAACTCTTTCTTTACCAATAAAATAATGTGAAGATGCATCTTGCATAGATTTTGTTTTACCAGTTTGGCATTAGGATTAACCATAAGGTGGTGCAGTACCAAGGTGGGGTCTAATCCTGGCATGTCAGAATAGGCCCATGTAAATATATCAACAAACTCTCTCAACAAAACTATAAAAATGTCACATTCCTCCTCAGTGAGGGATGCACCCAATTTTATACATTTTAGGTTTGATAGAGTCTTGATGTTTACCTCTATTATAGCTTTAACTAGGTGTGTCGAACCATCTTCTAGGATAGTAGGTAACAACTTGAATTATTTGACTATGTTAGGGTCCTCTATTAGGACTTGATATTTGGCCATGTAACAAAAATGGTAAAAAATTCTTGGAGACTTTGATCAAATACTTGTTTTTGCTCAAAACTGAACTCAAATCCATAGGGAAGTTCTTCATTGGTGGTCTCTTGGTCTAAATTCAAAGAAGAATGAACACCCCCATCTAATGGAACCTAAAATAGGTTTTCACCACTAGATTGGACTTTATCTTTACTTTTTCCCTAGTCAGAAAGTGCCTCAAAGAGGTTTTCACTTTGGGACCTCAATGTTTTACTTATTTGTTTTTGGCTAAAGGTATTCACTCGCTCTCCAAAATAGGCTACAAGATCCAATATGATTGAGAATCCTGATATGTGATCTCCCAATGGGACATTGTCTCTACGGCCTAAGAAATCACAAAATGCCTCATCATTATAAAACTCATCAATCGGTAGACTAGATTCTTGTTGGTCCCAATCTATCAATTAGGGATAATATAATGTAAATGGATTGTGATGAATGGATTAGATAATGGTAAAAATGGCATTGTTATCAAATAGGTTAGTTTTAGCTAGGTTATCAAAGGTAAAGCTATGATCAAACTCTACTTCATTGTCAACATCATCATCACTAGTCGCTAGTGATGGAGTTTGAATAAAATATTTGGGGTCACTCCTAGGTGGTTTAAATCTAATTCCATAAGGTATTTCATACTTAGTCATGGAAATCAGCTCGATGGTTCTCTACTAGTTTGGTCTAAGGCCTCTTCCTTCATAATTGTGACACTCCATGATCCTATTAGGAATAGGATAATTTGCACTCTATAATAATCAACTTGGTCATCATTATATAACCATGATTTTTTCCCTTCAATAGGGTCAGGTCTTAGGCTAGATGTTGGTACAAAGGTGATAGGTCCCTTATCTTTGTTCTTTTATTGCCAATGCATATGTGGAATGAATCTAGGTCACTCAAAGGTTTTCAGATTATGAGGAAGATTGGTGATATGAAATGTGTCATGGGTCACATATTCTCCTGGTCCATTAGCTAAAATGGTGAAATGATTGGAAGCTTTAAAAGGTAGTATGTGGGAAAGGGAATCTAAGGTATTATGATCTATGTAATTATCTGATGAAGGATTAATAAGTATAGCTTTTCCTTTATCCTGATTGGAACTAGATTTGAAATTGGTCCTCAAGATGCTTGTAGTGTTCATATGGGTGTAAATCTCCAAATATATTCACTTCCATCCCTAAGTGGGAAAACTTGATACATTCATGCAATGTTGATAGGACTGGATGAATCTCATGTAACCAAGGCTTGCCTAGAAGCATGTTGTATGATTACTCAAGGTCCAACACATGGAAAAGTGTATCATGGGTCAAAATCCCAATGATAATTGATAAAATAATGGTGCCCTATGATTCTCTTTCTTGATTATCATAAGCTTTGATAGTTATTGTTTCTAGTTGGAGATTTGTCATCATTTATCCAAGAAGCTTGATGAGCTTGAGGGATACTATGTTGAGGTGAGATCCATTTTTGATAAGGAAATGTTTCACATTATGCCATCTAATATAAACTTTTATATACAATGGTTTATTATGGAATGGGCTACGAGAATACATATCACTTTGGTTGAATGTGACTTGTTGGGCTAGAGCTAGTGTCCAACCAAAGCTTGAAATTTATCATGGGATATGTAAATAGTAATAGTGGATTGGGTTAAAAACTCATTCAATATGTTCTTGTGGATTATTGACATCCACAACAAATCTAAAATAGAAATTTGTGTTGTTGTCTTCTACAATTGTTCCATAATATCAAACTTCTTGTCTTGGTCAGGAGTAAATGGTTTATTATGAGGCTAAATGGTTGGTTGGATGATAGGCAAAGTGGTAGAGGATTGTGGGCCTAGGATAGTAATCTTTGACCTCTAAGTTGTGATTAAATAATCAGGATTAAATACTAGATCATTATTGCTAACCGATGTTGGAAATGGTGTGGGACTAGATAAGACACGTCTTAGTTGTTGATGCACTTTCATGTGGTCATGTGGCAAGAATGAGTTGTCACTATAAGATCCAAAAAGGGAATTCTTAGTTTTCTAGTTTGTATGTATACACTCCCAAGTCAAAGAAGGATTATTCATGTGATATGGATGAATATTGTTGTTTAGCAATGGTCTAGGCTAATTAGTGCTTGGTCTAAGATTAATGGAATTGGTATTAATGTAAACCCCTACAATATGACCTTAAACCTTATTGCAATCATGTGTAACTACATGGTACTTTTATTGGTTGTTACCATTCTAACCTTAGTTTTGTCCATTGTTTTGTCATTATTAATTTTGCTACTAATTTTATTGGTTCTACTAGTTCATCCTTTAATTTTGATACTGTTGATTTTGCTAGTGCACTGACCATTGTTGTTTTTGTTGATTATTCTACTACTATTGATTATTATGTTGGGGAAAGGGGTTTTGATAGATCCCAAGATTTTGATTGGAAGTAGAAGCACCATTATCCAATTTTATCTCCCCATTATCCAACATATTCTTGATTAAATGCTTGATTTGGACACATCTTCATAGATTATGCCCATTGACCCAATGATATTCACAAAATTCATTTTCATGGTACCAATCAAGGTAAGGAATGCCTTATGGATAATGATTTGGTATAGGCCAAATAATCAGATTAGTGGTGGTAAGCTTTCAAAATACAAATTCAATAGGTTTTCCTAGGTCACTAAAGACAGAATGTACATGTAAAATTCTCCTCGGAGGAGGGCTTTGTAATGGTAAAGTATTTATTTTGCAGGTCTAGGTTGTTGCACTTGTGACATTAGTTGGAGAGGTTAATGGGTAAGAGTAAGCTAAAAAGGTGGTGTAGATGATGTTTTCATATTTTAGACATGACAAGATTTGGTCACTCCATTTCCCACAACATTCCTATTTTGATTTAATTACTTCAGTCTTTCATGATTATTGGCATGTGTTGGTTGTGATGCCTACACTTGGATGGGATGTTGATAATTTCCATGATTGATACCTTGATTTTGATTAGTTGAATTAAGCTTGATGACCCCTTTATTGATGAGCACTCACTCGATCAATAAACATTTATTAATGATCTCTTTGAATGTATGTGCACATTGTAGTTCCAGATGATAGGCTATCTCACTATGCAAATTTCTAGTTAACACAATAGCTGATTGTTTATCTAGTAAACTATGAGTCAAATGGATTGCAAGGGCTCTCCATAACTATAAATAAATTGCAAAACTCTCCCCAACTTTTTTCTTTGCTTGTGTCAGATCTACTAATGAAATCTCATGATCGAGATAATAAGAAAAGTGATACACAAATTTATTATAACAATCATCAAAGTCTGTTACTAAATTCTTGGGAAAATTTTAAAACCACTCCAAGTCTTATCCAACCAAGCTCCTTGGAAACAAAATCAAGAGGTATATGTCACTATATGCCACTAATTGACATGTGACAAAGAATTTAGTCACATGGGCCTTAGGGTCACCTTTCCCTTTATACTTATCAAATATGGGTGGTTTGTATCCTAGAGGAAATGGTATCTGCAAATACTCCATGTTGAATGGATAGGAATACATGTCATCTAATTTGAACTTCTTAGTCTACTTCCCTACCTGAATAGTAGTAATTACATCCTTCATCTGTTGTAATTCTTGGGATAGGAAACTAAAAGGGATATTGGTTTGATGGAGAATATTGGTTTAGATATATGATTGGGAGGTCACAAGTGGGACACTTTGATCAGGGTAAGATGGAGACACCTGTTGGGGTACATTGGCTTGGTTAGGGAATGGACCAAGAATATGCATACATGGATTAAGATGTACTTGAAATTGCACATTTGGCTACATGATATTCTAGTTTGGGTATATGATAAAGGTTTGACTTGGAGGATTTTGTGGTTGGGGTGAAGGGATAAAACTATAGTGTGCCTATTGTGGTTGAAAAGGGACATGCTAACAATTAATCAAACCTTAATATTGAGTGGGAACTTGTGAACCAAGACCCTATCTCTATATTTGTGGCATATTTTAAACCAACGGTTGTTTAGTAGGTACTTGAGAAATATGGGGACTTCTTTATTGCATGAATCCTTGTGAAGAAGTGAAAGCATGTTGCAAATTTGACATTTATCGTTAACCAATATTTACATGTTAATGGCTAGTCATTGATTGGTTTTAGACTAGCATATTATTCTATAGTTAAAGAGGTATGTTTTTCATTACTTGATGAGGTGGCATGTTAGTTGCCCTTAGTTGAGGTGGAAATTTACTCATCCTCTATTGCATTGATATACTAGACTGTGTCTATTATATTATGGAATACCACTTGCTACTTGTTGAGGAGTAAGATTCATCACATTAGGTCATTGAGGCATAACATTAGCCTTGGTTTAGTTATCTAATGTTATAGGTTGTACACTTGAGGAAAAAATTGGTTGAGGCTAGGGTACAGAAACTACTATTCCTTGGTATGATGATCTGCTCATGGGATTAATTATAGGCACACTTTGTTGGCTAGTTGTTTATTCATTAGTACCACTTTGATCAAGATTGTATGTTATTTACACAGTGTCTACTATGTTTGGGTCACTATTTGGTATATAATCTAAAGACACTTCTTCAATAACTAACATATGTATCAAGTTATCTATTAAATTGGTTTGTATAAATGGGTCAGAACTTAGATTCTCTTGTCCAGTTAATTTCATGACCACCCCTATTAAAAGAAATAGGTTACTGAGAGGCTTACTTACCATGTTCATCTAATTAAAATAATGTTCTAAATTTAGGTAGGTTTGATATGCTATTTACATTTTATTAAAGTGAACTTCCATGATGTTTTTTCCTAAATTGGATATATTGGGGTCTTCGTATGTTGTTTAGACTAGAGCCATAGGATTGCTAGAAGAAGCCTGTTGATCATAAATGATATTGTGGGGCACTCTTACTAGACTTGGTAGATTTTCATGGGGGAAGTCAACTTGAAACTTATCCCCTACCTCTATGGCCATAACCAAAATCTCATCTTCATACTCTAACAAATGTTGCTCAAACAGAAATGGATCATACGTGGAAGCTGAATTAGTAGAATATAGCTATTGAAGTACTGGCTTGTTCACCATGGGTATTGTAGCTAAGTATCATAAGGTTTGTTCTTGGTCCTATTCTGTGTAAGGTGATGTGTTAACTAAATAGTTATCTAATGGATATTGGCTTTGTGCCCCTGATTGAGTATTATAAGAAGAATAAGAATCCATCTCATAAGCAATGTTATCCACATAGGGGTCTTTCAACATTTATTCTTACACAACTACATTACTAATCCCTGGATTGTACATGAGTCCACTACAAGTGTAGGAATACATGTTGGGATCCATAGTCAATGCTTGTTGATAAAAGGTCAAAGAGTTCTAAAAAATCTAAAAAGAATAGAATCTAAAACAAATGATGCCTTCAACTTGATCTAGATTTATCAAAAGGATCAAAAGGTTTATGAAAATATTTTTGAGGAAATAAGCTAGCATAAAATATCAAATGTTTCACTATTCACACAAAGATGAGCAAGTAAATGGACCAAAAAATCAAAATGCTAAACTCTAAGGTCAAAGTGTTTCAAATCAGTCTAATCTAAGAAACTAAAAGTTTCTAGGTCTTTTGGCCAAATGTGGCATCAAAATCTAGGGTCAAACAAGGCATGTGTTAGAACTCTTGGCCAAATAGCATCAAAAGATAGTGTTTGAAAATAGATGAAAGTTTTAATCTAACAGATTTGAAACACTTCTAATAAGCACTAGGTATTTGATTCTTGGACATGAACTTGGTCAACTAGGTATAAGGTATAAAACAAAAGGAACTTTAGTAATATTTTATTTTCTCATAAATAATGGTATAAAACTTGGTTCTTTTTTATAAACAAGCTATACAAAGGTGAATGGTATAACTGTGCTTTAGACAAAGGATCAAAAGTACACTTAGATTAGTATGAATATGTAGGAACAAATTTGGAGTTCTATGTAATAAGGTCCATGAAACATTGTTTGAAATTATTTGGGTAGTGTAACAATGCTATACTACCCAAAAGGTGTGATAAAAAGGTTTGTTTCAAAGACTCTCTAAGGTAAAGACATTTTCCCATAATTTTTTGTAGCATAACACTACTTTTCTTGACTCAAAATGTTGTGGTACAAAGACTTAAAGTGAAAGTGTTTAATACAAAATGACTTAAGTCTATCAAGCAATGATAATTATTATGAGTCTAAAATGGCCTTCAACCTAAATTGGAAATTAAACCTAAGTTTCCTCAAGTTTAGTGCAAATGGTGAACCCACTTAACACATCAAGCCTATGAACTTGTAAGGGTGTAATTTTGAATTTTTATTATAAGTGAATGACTTTAACAACTTTGGTAAAGGTCTAGACTCAATTGGGTAGCATAACTATGCCAAAGTGGATGATATGACTCTCAAGCTTTTGATGAACTTTGAATAAGGCAAATGGATGATCTCATGCAGGAAGCATAACACCTCTTTGTTTAAAGGAAAATTTGGACTATGTGTTGGGTTTGGATTATTTGTTTACACCAATTTTTGACTCCAAACAAGACTTTAAACTAGGACAAGATCAACTAATTAATTACCCTTAGATCCTAAACTGACAAGGTTGCTTTATACTATTAGAATCTATCAATATATGTCATTTGAGAGGATTTTAAGTGTTCATCTAAAAGTAAATGCAAATTATATAGTAGGGTTTTTACATCCCCCTTTCTCTCAAATGATAATAATATGACATGGACCTTGAGGTGCACCTTGCACCAACAATACTTCCATGGAATTTGGGGATTTATCTAAATTATAAAAAGTTTCTGAATGATCTAGGGGAATCAATTGCACAATGAATTTCATGCCAAACAATGCAAAAGAAAAGTATGGATTTTGGGTCTGTATCACTCAGCTTGTTACAAAAAATTCTAGTCCTTTTTACAACCACTACATCCTGATGTTTGCTTAGTGTAGTGTGATGTCCAAGTGCCATTATGTCTAGTGTGCAACTCTAAAAAGAGTCAAATGAAGTCAATGTCAGGAGATGAAACCCTAGGTCAAAGTTTTCATGAATATCTTGTGAGAGGTGATGAAGTCCCACCCCCACAAGCCAAGTTTCATAAAAATAAAGAAAGCATGAAAATAGAAATACTTTAGGGTTGTTTTCAAGATCATCCAAACTTTAGCGAGTTTTTGGGGAGTGATTTAGGAGACATTCTTTCTAAGCCTTGGACTAGGCTACTTACAATAGGAATGTCACTTTTGATTCCAAGGGTTACCTATAGGGGATAAATGGAAGAGCATACACACAACATACCTCTTTTTTCCAAACAAGATTAATCTAAATAATTATTGCAAGAAAAAATTAAATAGTGTGTTCAATTTTAAACCCAAATGAAATATTTGGTAGTGTTCATTTGACCCCTTGGTCTTAGTTGTAAACTTTGAAAACATTCACCAAAAACACTTAAATTCTTTGTTAATCACCAAAATAAGGTTACTATTCCATTTTTAAGCATGTAAAGGTTATTTAAACATGTATTAATCAAATTTTGAACTTGATCCTGTAGCAAAATTGTTAGCATGTCCTTTATCTTTGAAGCCCTTTTAAATTTGAAACAAATAACTTTGGAAAAGTAGGTCTCGGGTCTGTGTGTTTTAAAAAAACATAGTGACTAACATAGATCAATACCACCAATGTCAATTATGACCAAATTAGATCTGATGAATGTCAGTTCTATTGATCAATGTTGGTTAAGCCAAGTAATTGATGTCAATATTTTTGTCGACATCAGTTAGTATGTAAAACCTATGGCAACCAAAAATAGCAAAAAAAGTTAGAAAACCAATTTGCAAGAGTTTTAAAATCTCAAATAAGTTTTTTAAGGTTACAAAATGATCTCCTTTAGGTTTAGGATGCATCTTATCCCATCAAGCATGCCATTATGTGACCTAGGAATTTTACTCAAGAGAGGGTGGTCAGTATTGTATTAGTTCCAAAATGAAAACAAGATGAAATAAACACATTAATAACATAACATCTCTAGGCCTAGACACTAGGGAGAGCTTAGTTAATAAAAACAAATGAAAAACACAATTAGAAAGCAAGGAATCAAATACAAGAGTTCCTTCACCTTCTTTGGATGATCTGAATGCCTTTGTAGTAGTGGTTTGCTCGACTTGTGCTCATGAAGTCTTTGGTAATGGAAGATTGACAACCTCCATCTCTCCTTGGCACCTTTGGCTTGTGGCTTGGCTTGGTTTGAAATCAATTTGACATTATAACACTAGTTGTTTGAAGCTTTTTGGAACCAATCCTGCATTATAAATTTGTACTAATTAAGCTTAGAAATGATGTTGTGAGGCCTCCTATTTATAGATTTTTGAATTTGATTAGAATCAACCTCAACCATCCATCTCAAGATTAAGATGTGTGGTTGAGGATTAATTCAATTTTTTGAATTAAATTTTTAATTATCCTCATCATGGAATTAGAATAAGGGGCAATTAAGAGGTATGGAGCGCATCATGGAAGGCATTGATGAGGTATGGAGGGCATGAATCTTGATATTTGTGGCATTTATGACCTAGGGATGTCTTCTCAAGAAATGAGGTCACTTGATGGTGTAGATATTCAATATTCATTTTAAAAACAAATTATTCAACTATTTTCCATGGAATTTTTGATTAGGCCTTGATTTGGGTTAATTGGTTCTTAAACATGATTAGGTACATTGTGCACAAATTACTCAAATTGATCAAAATGTCTTTTTATTGGTCCTAAATTTTATTGGATTAGAATTGGAAGGTGATTTAAGATGTGTTAGAATTGTATTCCCATTTATGATTTTTCCAACAAAAAATAACAAAGGCATGAGTCTTGTGTAAAATATTTGATAAGAAAGAGCAATCCAGAGCATGCAAGTGTAAATTTGGCATTTTGACTCAAAATAAACTAATCAAAGTTAGCTAGATCATAAATTATATTGCCCCATTTAAAGATAACCTAGCCAAAATTATCATTTGAATATGTTAGTTTCACATCATTTATCATGTTTTAGTGTTTTTAGGCCAAATTGCGCATTTTGGGTGGAAACTAGCCAAAATCCTGATTGGAGGTTATCAGCAGCCAGTTTTAGGTGTCTACAATATGTATATGGGAAACCCTCAAGAGGAAAAAAATTCACTAATGATGAAAATATAATACAATCCTATAAGACAAACACCAACTTTAGTGGAGTACCAACTTCACATAGAGCACCAACCCCAACTAGCTAAGCACCAACTCAACTATGCTTTAACAATTACCTACTTCCAAGGAGGCACCAACCTCCTAGATGATTTATCATCAAATCATCCACATAAAGACTTTATCACCCTTATAAAAATATGTTTCTCATACAATATATGATGATCTCATTCATCATCTCTTCACACACTTCTATCCCTCTCAAAATTAGTCTCTAGCCTTCTTCGCTCAACTAGCCCTCTTCTTGCCTTGATTAGGTCATATGACTCTGAACCTCACATGTAAAAATATTATGTAAAATGTTCATCACTATCCTCTATCCTCTGATAATGGTCTACAAGACCTCATTCTTATCTTCAATATCCTTTCTTAATCACTTGAACTCTTCACACACTTAATAGACCTAAAATTTCCTAGTATATATAAAAGAATTTTCTTATTCAAATCCTTACTAGTCATCCAAGAAATATTATCCTTATTATATCAGCCATTTAATGGATCCTATGACATATCATAGACATTAATAAAAAAAATTTTGAGTCCCTTTAGGTTTGACCCTTTTGAAATAGGCCTTATCTACCATTTAGGTCGCATGGAGACCTAATCCCATTAGGCCTATTAAGCACACATTACCTTTTGATATTATTGGAGAAAATTAAAAAAAATTACATGGTAGATAAAAATAATATGACATCCAAATATACCCCTAATAATCTCATCTAGTCTCCATAACACTTTTTATCTCAAACCACTACTTAGATCACATCATTAGTATTGTTCATATTAGCCCTATGTATACCCAAAAAGCCTATAAAAAATTGAAGAATTTATAAAAAATAATTAAAATAAAACATATATAATAATTATTATGACCTCATTATCATCACCATGTGAATTAAACCTCAAAACTCAAGGCAAAAATGCTCAAACCCTTCTCTGCAAGCAGCTTACTCAGAATTGCCAATTGGTCTCAAAACACGGTCATGGAACCTTGAAATTTTGACACCTTTAGAAACAATCTTAAAGTATTAAAAAGTATGAATATTATATTAAATAATACTCATAGAAAATTCCATAAAAAATATCTCAATCACTAATGAAAACTATTGATCTTACAGACCAATTGCTGACCTTCTCTCTCACATACCTTAGTTAGACAAGCCATTTTGGATTTAATGTTCCAATATATTATAATTAATTATTAGATTTTTAAAATAATCTAAAGGTTATTAAATTTAAATAAATAACGTGTGCATTTTATTCTTCAACAAAGGGTAGAAAACATCCAACTCACCATTACAACTTACCCAAAACTGCCAATTTGCCTTGAAACATAGTCATGGTGATAATGACCTTCAACACTTATGTAGACACTTGTAGATAATATTTGATTAATTTGTATGATCTTATGATATTATTTAAAAAAATCTTAGATAGAAATATACTATGGTCGAGTGATGACTTTAGTCTTGCTGACCAATCTCACAATCTTATACCTTCATTGTCTCATCTACATAAGACATGTCAAGTTATGAGTAGTATTATTAACATATCCACTAACATCCAAAACATAGAAACAAAATTAATATGTACTATAGGTTCAAAGAAAACCCATTTATTTTGATCTGTCCCTAATCCATGACAACACATCCCTAATCTCATTCTCACTTCTATCTAGTTTTTTTCACTATTAGACATTTTAGCGATAGGTCATCTTGCATGACCGCTTTAACAAATATAAGGTCTATAAGATAATAATAAAACACCATGGGAAAATAATACATTTCTCAAGCTTCAACCTCCATCCACTTATCAACTTTTCATGCTACAATAAATTTCCAAGAAACAATGTCTTTCCTTTAGGGTTCACTCACTTTCATGACAAACCAACTCCACCTAGAGATACCTGGGAGATTTCAATACATGATCCAATAATAAAAATAGGTCATATAATCTATTATGATCCATTTACATCAATATCTTCCATATCAAGTCAAAGTTAAGGTTTTAGAGAGGTTTAAACTACCTTTCAGTATTAACAATCATTTATAAAACTTAGTCCTTTATTTCAAAAACCAATGCTTAGAAATTTGAGCTAAGACCCTTATCCATATACCATTAATGTATTATGTTCTCATCTAGAGTTTACACATTCTAATGAGTACTTGAAAGTTCTTCTCGGGTTGAGAATCCTTTACTCTATGCACATAAGAAACCTCAAAATGACATTTTGTGCCTTTTCTTGCAAAATTTAGCCTTATACTTGGTAAACATAACTAAAATAACATGACATACCTCTTTTAATGCTCATTTTTTTATGCTTACCTTAGAAATTGATCCTGATACCCCATTAGGGCACCATCTCTCTCTTTATTCTTTAGGTTTTTGACCTGTAAGTCACATTAGGCCTTGAAACTAACCTTATATCCACTGCCCATGCACTCTCTACCTCACTCACATGTTAAATAAATTTATCAAATTATCTAACACTATTTTTAATCCTTTATAGGCCTTGACAACACTTCATGGTACCTTATTAGGTCAGGCAGGGTCTAGAATTAGTCTAGTTACATGCTAGGTCTATAGGTTTTACCCTTGTAGACTCACATTGAAAGACAAATAAGTGATCCAATGACTCATATGTATAATAAAACAATCCTATAATACCTTTTGGGCCTCTGTGCATCTATCTCACCAAGCCATCATGCTCATACCTTTTCACAAGGTTCTTTCATGCTATGACTAGTGTCATAATTAGGCTTCTCAAGTACTTTTAGACTTGACAACTAATCTTGAAAACACTAATTTTTGCTTGTATGCCTTACTCTCATTATTTTCATGCTTCTTAGATACTATCATACCTATTTACATGCTTATTTATGTTTATCATGCATATGTCCATGATATGACTAAGCTTGCAATGACTAGGCTTCTCAAGACACCTAGTACTCAAAACATGCTTAACTTTCTCTGATCATCAAAACTTATTTATGACAACACTAATATTCATGAAGTTGACCTTAATCATGACATTATTCTTAAAGGAATCATTAAGTTGCCTTCAAATTCTCTCATGTCACATGGTTTATATTTCACTGACTACTCATTATGAATATGGACTTTGACATCAACAATATCAAACTTAATCTTGATATCAATGATAGCACACTTGACCTTGACATCAATGACAACACTTATCAAAACTTTGAAGTATTTCACTTAATTATTCTCTCCTCTATGCATGACATAGATATGGTTCTTGGATCCTTAGCAATCATACTTGTATTTTTTGATTTTATAGTCATGTCTTGATTTCAAAATTCATTTTTTTATAAATCCTCCTTTTACATTGCCTATTTACTTATCTTTATTTTAATCTCACAACTGTTATTTTTGCTCTCATTGTAATGTTTCATTTAGAATATTTTTTTGCTCTAGGTTAAACATTTGTAACTATTTTTCCTTTGAATTATTCTTTGGTACCCATATTTTTTCTTTTTCCACTTGTGTTTTATGTTAGGTAATCATAATGTGAGTGGATTTCTTGATTGATGTATCAATATAGGATCACCACTATAATCCATCTTTTGTATTTTGTTATTCAATGCAAAATAATAATTGACATCATACCAATGCATTATATGGTATGCATAATAGTATTTGGATTAATAGGATATAGAGGAAGTAATTAAATCACTTTGTTTTAAAGCATTTCATTTAATATTTCACTTGGACTCTTATTATCTTTTTGTTCACTTTTGGAATCAATTATTTTAGAGGCATTCTATTATGGATTTTCATGTGAAGATGAAATAATGCTAGATGAATATGTGAATACATGATTAACACTAGCATGTTTTAGATTTTATAAGCATGTAATCTGATTTTGTAACTCTTTTATTAAATTACTCATGGTGGTGATTTGATATTTTAGGGCTTTATAAGCATAAATAAGCATAAACCCTAGGTGTTTCAGAGTGAACATGCATACATACACCATCTACTTTACCCTTTGAAGGAGTGATAACATGGACTTGGTAAGAGGGAAGGTAGTTATCACCCTCCTTAGGGTTAAGTAGAGGAATAAGATCCATTTGAAGTGGTTTCATAAAGAAGTCAGGTTCACCAAATGTTAAACCCTAAATTTTAGATAAGGAAATATATAAGGTTAAAGGGTTATTAGATTATATTTTAACAAGGATGATGAACTAATGTAATGAGTAGGCCATTTAATAAAAACTCAGATAAACAATATTCTAAATTTATACAATTGACATTGATAAAACTAGTAAAGTACATCTATTGGTAGATATTGCAATGAATAGAGAATAATATATATAGTCAGTAGACACTTCCTCCTTTCACAACTCTTTGTTGTAGAAAACCCATGGCAGTAGGCAGGGGCTGAATGACTATGGCTTCACAATATTAATAAATCAAACTTTACAAACACTTGTTTCAATTTCTGATTCTCAGGATCCTTCAAGAATGGCAAGAGAAGAGCATACTCTTTAAACAAGGCTACTAGACTTCTAAGAGAGCTTAGAATTTTTTTGATGAAAAATCTATGGAGAAGAGGCTTATTTATAGTATTTTGGGAGGACCTACCTAGAATCTTTGCCAAGGCGGTGTCATGTCCAATCATACTTTAAAGCATAAAAGTTAAGCTACAGTGAGATGTTATTGGAGGTGGTAGATGAGGACGTCTTAATTTGTGGGTCCAACATTGCTTCCACTTCATTTAACAGGTCATTTTCACTGATTTGTTAGAAAACACACCTTATTTGGAATGTGCTGGAAAGATGCCAATGGTGGGGTCCAGCTTCACATGCATGATGGTGATGGTTTATGTAGAAGTAGGATTCCCATTCTAATTGTCTTTTGATGATCACATGGACAACTATATCTTATTCATGATCTTCTTCTTCATGTATATGGTGAGGACCGTATCTTTCCACCCATCTATAAAGGTGTTCATTGTGTGAGGACTTGATTTTTACCGTCCAAATCCATAGAGGATGCTTTAATAATTTAGTGAACTGGTGAAAAAGGAATTCACTATTTAATATTTTGATTATTATTACACCAGTGTTCTGATGACGGTTTGCTTGAATGATTGCTATAAAGGACATTTGAAAATCATGTCCTGATGCATAAGATATTCTTGAATATCTTAGATGTAACCCTTCATGAAGGATTTGTTCTTGGACAAGAATATTTAAAGATGCAAATCCTTGATTATAAATATTGGTTAAGTTAAAGCTAGGAGCAGCTTGGTGCATTAGTGTAGCAGGTGGATTTCTACTAAGCCAATCTAATATTGTATTATCAGTACCTTTAATGTGCTCTACTAAAAAGTTAAATTGATTGAAAAAGGCTTTCCATCTACAATATTTGCCGTGACCATCTTTCTGACCATGATCTTTTTCTCTGAAGGTCAGAAATCTAGTACAATCAATTTTTACAATGAAATGGGGCAAGTGCAGTAGTTTTAACATAAATTTCCCTAAACACTTTTTTATAGCATAGATTTTTTTATCATAAGAAATCCATTTAAGTACATCAATACTAAATAATCAACTAGAGAATTCACAGACAAATTCTTTATTATTATGTACACAAACAAGTACTCCCCATGTACTATCAGAGGCATCAGTATAAACTATCATATGGTCAAATTTTGGGATATTTAAATCATGAAGTAAGACAAATTTAGATTTAATTCTTTAGATAGCGTTTGTATGTTCTTCCTTCCAATTATAAGCTTTCTTTTTTTGGAGAAGTTCTTGGAGTAAAAATTTGTCTTCACCAGAGTTAGGATAAAAGCTATTTAAATAGTTTAATAATCCCAAAAAAGCTTGAAGCTTGGGTTTATCTAGAATGTCTAGAAAATTGATGACCTTTTCTTTGATATGTGGTTGAACTTAAAATTTTGAATCTTGGATTACCATTCCAAGAAAGTTGCATTCAGTCTTGCATAACTAAAATTTTCTCTCTACTAGAACAATTCTTGCATTTTGTGCCAGTTCAAAGAATCTGGAGAGATGAGTAAAATGATCAGTAAGAGAATTAATGAAAATTAGTATGTCATCAATGTATACACACAGAAAGTTAGAAGTGCCTTGAAATATTTTATCCATATGGGCCTGGTAGAATGTTGGGGCATTCATCAAGCTGAAAGGCATTACTGTCAACTGGAAATGGTCAAAGGGGCAACTGAATGTCATATTTTCTTTGTCAGCTTCTTTGACTTTGTTTTGATAAAAGTTGGATTTACAATAAAATTCGGAGAAGTATTTACATGTTGCTACCTTCTCCAAAAGATAGATTTTATCTAGAATAGGATATGGAAATGGTTGAGTAATGGCATTTAATGGTCTATAGTTAATAACCATTCTTTTTTTTCCTCTCTTATGCTCAGAATGTTTGTTAACCATAAATGCATAACAATAGTAAGGAGAAGTAGATTTTTCAATAAAATCATTACTTTCCAGCTCTTTGATCTAGAGTTCCATATCGTTATAATCCTGTGCTGGTATTGGGATTCTTTTCTCAATCTTCATATGTTTACCTTCGATGATTTGAATATTCATCTCAGGCATATATTTTAACCAAAACTGCTGAGGGTTATCATAATAGATAGTGTTTTTAATCTTCTCACCTATATCTTGGATTTTAGCAGGGATTATTATCTCAGGTATTTGAGTCATATAACTAGAAAATTGTTTAGTGGCACAGATGAGACATGGAATTTTAAGCCTTTCATTTTCTATAGTAAACATGATACTCTTTGTGGTTGAACCATAAGGTGAGTATCTATCTATAAAGGCACCACCTAATTGGATATCTACAGTCATCTTATCTAGGGCAAAGAAATTAGCATGAAAGATTTTATCTTGTATCTGAAGGTTTTGTTGATGTTTATATTTGTTACAAATGAAACTATTCCCTTGGACATCTAGAGTCTTGTAAGCCATGGTATCATCCAATATCTTTCAATCATGGATGAGTTAATATTTTTCAAAAGAGAGAGAAGCTCTTGTATCAATTTGGGCATCTACAAGTCTGCCATTAATTTCTAAAGTAATAAACTGGGCAAACTTTCCATTAATCAGCTGTGTTAGATATGATGGTTATGGAATTTCTAAGGGAGGAATGCTAGTACATACCAATTTTTGTCTCCCTAAATCCTGAACAAGAGTCTATTTAAGATTGATGTCCTCTACTTCTTGCTCTGCATCTTCTTCTTTTTGGAGATTACTGCATTCACCTAAATAATAATCTCGATCTGAGTAGAAAGAGCTTTTTACTTCTTTATCCTCTTCCTTTTCTTATGTGGGTAGTAATGTATCCCACTATGGCTCTATCTTTGGTGCTGGTATTTCTCTTGGAGAATCTATGCTGGTGAACTTATTTTTGATCCAAGAGGCTCTTGGCTTGAAAGATCTCTGGAATTGCAAAGGAAGATGTTGAGGTCTTTGCAATGTTGGAGGTATTCGAGGCATTGAGGCCTGTCTCCCTCTGGTTGATCCTTCTCCTCTGGAGGATCCCGATGTCCTTGGTCTTCTGTCTCATTCTAGTATTTCATGGTGATGGCAGGACCAAGTACCATGTGCTTTAAATGACAATTGTGAATTGTCATGGTGTCGAGGCTGGTACCATAGGCATTGCATGTTGGTGAGCAGTTATTCAAAGTCATTAGCTAATGACTCAACACCATCTCCATCTTCATTGTCTTCTGAATCATCTTTGGGGAGATCATCTAGAATTGGTTCATAGATGTCATCCTGTAGGTAAAGATCTTCTTCAGAATCAACAATATACAACCACGTAGCTACGTTGGAAGTAAAAATAGCTTTGACTACAAGATTTTTACAATGGCACTGAGGAGTAATATGGCTAGGTTTCTGACAGATGTAGCAAATAGGTTGTTTTGATGGAGGGTGAGTAATGTGACATTTATTGAGGAAATGATGAGGAGGAGCATATTAGTGCTTGCAAGGAAAAGAGTGACGCTAGAAAGAAAAGTGATTACAACATTGCTTTTATTGGCTTGCGAGGCTGTATAAATGGCTAACAGCCAAAAGGGGATATTTTAGGGAATGCTAGAGCAATCTGGAATGCTTGGTGCTTGGTGATCTTTTGAATAGTTTTAGCCTCAAAGACTAAACACATTGCTTGTTGTTTAGCAAAATCAATAACATCTGTGAGAGAGAAATCTTCGATGGTAAGACTCTTAAGATCAATATAAGAAAATAACTTATCAATAAGATTATAGGGCAAAGCATGAAGGAATTTAATCCTAATCTCTGTGGAGAAAAAGATCTTACTTTCATATGCCAATTCTCTAAATTGTTTGGTAAAAGCATCAAATTATTTTAAATCACAAAACTCCATTTTGAGAAGCCATTTTTTAATTCTAGTTCATGATTTGTGATTGGAGGTACAAACTCATTAATAAGTAAATGGA
This sequence comes from Torreya grandis, assembly GCA_037957365.1. Taxonomy (NCBI): domain Eukaryota; kingdom Viridiplantae; phylum Streptophyta; class Pinopsida; order Cupressales; family Taxaceae; genus Torreya; species Torreya grandis. The sequence continues at coordinate 913,758 of JARHVA010005131.1, read as the reverse complement.
ATAAAGTAGCTAGAGGATCAAGTTGGTTATGCACTCTTTCAAACTATTCTACTTCGGTCATGGAATCCCACCATTGGTTGACAATGACCTAAAAGAATTTAGAAGCAAAATTAGTTTTACCTACTGGATCTAATTGAGAATTAATGTTGATAACTCTCGTGGAGTTACACCATGTTGAAATCTCATTTAAGGGATTTAGTAAATCATCAATATTGAGGTATCAAGGCTATAGTTGGACATGTGTCCTTTGCATGAGTGTAGTATTGGGGTGCTTTCTACTGGGCTTGAAATTGGGACTGAGATCTACTCTGTAGGTTAATTGACTAACAGAGGATTCTACCTATTGATCCTATTTAGAAAGCCATTCTAGACTTTTAGCTAAAGCTACTAACTTAGAATCAATGGAAGATAATTGGCTTTGTAAATTTGTACAAAGAGTATTAGTATTGTCTTCAAGAATAGTGAGTTTATCTATACTATTTTTAATGTACAAAACGTCTCTGCAGAGGTCATCAAATTTTTTTGACAGATGAGAGTTGAACCTTGATATATAATTCTTGTGTTTAAACTCATTAGAAGGTTCAGTCTCTCCTTGATAAGTAGTAGAAAAATATTGTATTGTTCCTGCGGGATGCTTATGAATTCTTTTATGGGGTGGCCACCTTCCACCTTTATACAGAGTGACTTTACTTTTTGTATAAAATTCAAGACTATCTTCTCTTGAAAGATTCATCATTGTACAAAGTAATTGATCTTTTAGATCAAGTCCTTGGTTGATTTTTTCATCTTAAATCAAAATATGACTTGTTTTTATAGTTGTGTGAGAAGAAGAGGTTGATGGTCTAGAAGGAGAAAGAATAGAAGAATTTATAGACAAAGATCTGTGAAGAATATTAACAATTATACCATCACTTTTATGTATTGAGGCTTGACCTTTCATTTTGGGAGAAACATTTTTAACCAGTCAAGTTTCCAATCAGAAGGTATCTCAACTGACTCTATATGACCTTTCTGAAGTTGAAGAATACCACTTAATATTTTAGCATATGGTAGATTTTCAAGGATCTTTGGGTGGTTCATATTAGTCATACTATATACTATAGACATGTTAATGGAGGCATACTTAAATTCACCAAACATATTTAGACCAAAAAGGGAGGTGAATAAACCCCAACAATCTAAAGAACCAAACTTAAATTCTTTACATCCTTTGTCGCAGACTGCGATAGAGAGGTTAGGAAAAAACTCAAAACAAATTACTTTATCATTTAAATGACCAAGACTTGATAGTTGACAGGCATGTCAAAAGTTTACTTGGCATCTATCACAAAGTGCTAAGTATATTACAGGTTTAATTTTGTTGGGAATCAATGGAGTTATATGGACTATTATAAGACAAAAATGTACAAATTTCACATCTTCATGTGACCTGATATAATTGATTTCAGGTTCAGGTAATAAAGATAGTAAATTTGTTTGGAAATTTTGCTTGGGCTTATAACAAAGGGTGAGTTCGACTGATTTGATTTTGGGCTTAACAAATGACAAATAGGTGGATTTATACACAAATTTGGATTTTAAAATTTCAGATTTCTTATATACCTAAGAAGCTTTAATAGCTGGAAGTTTTTACAGGCTATTTTATTTTTCTAGGTTTTCTTCAGTGATTTCAATATCGAGACAATCAGATAATTGCTCTGTGACAAAAGGAGAGAGCTCATACAACCCTTCTAATTCAGATTCATTCATGATTTCTACTATGGATGAGGTTTGAGATTTACCAAATTACATGTAAGAGATTGAGGTCCTGGTAAGCAAAAAAAATTTGGTAAGGGAAATAGAGATGTAGAGATAAAAGGGCCTATGAAAAATTTAAAACCGCTAGAGACTCGATGTAATGGCTCTGGCAAAGAATTTTACAAAGTAGAGAAACTCAAAAGTCTAAACAAGAAATTCTTACAGACAGTTCTAGTAGAAGATAAATTGCTTGGCTCTGATACCAATCTTTATATCGTCAGTAGATGCTTCCTCCTTTCACAACTCTTTGTTGTAGAAAACCCATGGTAGTAGGTAGGGTCCGAATGATTACGGCTTCACAATATTAATAAATCAAACTTTACAAACACTTGTTTCAATTTCTAATTCTTAGGATCCTTCAAGAAGGGCAAGAGAAGAGCATACTCTTCAAATAAGGATACTAGACTTCTAAGAGAGCTTAGAAATTTTTCGATGAAAAATCTATGGAGAAGAGGCTTATTTATAGTATTTTGGGAGGTCCTACCTGAAATATTTGCCAAGGAGGTGTCATGTCCCATCATAATTTATAGCGTAAAAGTTAAGCACAGTGAGATGTTGTTAGAGGTGCTGGATGAGGACGTCTAAACTTGTGGGTCCAACATTACTTCTACTTCAGTTAATAGGTCATTTTCACTGATTGGTTGGAAAAGACACCTTATCTGGAATGTGATAGAAAGATGCCAATGGTGGGGTCTAGCTTCATATGCATGATGATGAGGGTTGATATAGAAGTAAGATTCCCATTTCAGCTTTCTTTTGATGATTGCATGGAAAATTGTATCTTGTTCATGATCTTATTCTTCATGTATACAGTGAGGAACGTATCTTGACACCCATCTGTAAAGGTGTTCATTGTGTGAGGACCTAATTTTTACCATCCAATTCCATAGAGGATGCTTTAATAATTCAGTAAACTAGTGAAAAAGGAATTCACTATTTAATCTTTCAATTATTATTACACCAGTGTTCTGATGACAATTTGCTTGAATGATTGTTGCGAAAGACATTTGCAAATATTATCCTACTTCATAAGATATTCTTGAATATCTTGGATGTAACCCTTCATGAAGGATTTTTTCTTAGACAAGAAAATTTAAAGATGCAAATCCTTGATTATAAATCTTGGTTAAGTTAAAGCTAGGAGCAGGTTGGTGCATTAGTGTAGTAGGTGGATTTCTACTGAGCCAATCTACTGTTGGATTATCAGTACCTTTAATGTGTTCTACTGAGAAGTTAAACTGATTGAGAAAGGCTTGCCATCTACAATATTTATCATGACCATCTTTCTGACCATGATCTTTTTCTATGAAGGTCAGAAATCTAGTACAATCAATTTTTACAATGAAATGGTGCAAGTGTAGTAGTTTTAACATAAACTTCTCTAAACACTTTTTTATAGCATATATTTCTTTATCAAAAGAAATCCATTTAAGCACATCAATACTAAATAATCCACTGGAGAATTCATAGACAAATTCTTTATTATTATGTACACAAACAAGTACTCCTCCCCATGTAGTATCAGAGCCGTCAGTTAAACTATCATATGGTCAGGTTTTGGGATTTTTAAATCAAGAAGTAAGACAACTTTAGATTTGATTCTTTAGATAGTGGATGTATGTTCTAACTTCCAATTGCAAGCTTTCTTTTTTAGGAGAAGTTCTTGGAGTAAAAATCTGTCTTCACCAGAGTTAGGATAAAAGCTATTTAAATAGTTTAATAATCCCAAAAAAGCTTGAAGCTTGGGTTTATCCAGAATGTCTGGAAAAATGATGACATTTTCTTTGATATGTGGCTAAACTTGAAATTTTGAATCTTGGATTACCATTCCAAGAAAGTTGCATTCAATTTTGCATAACTAAATTTTTGTCTCTGCTAGAACAATTCCTACATTTTGTGTTAGTTCAAAGAATTTGGAGAGATGAGTAAAATGAACAGTAAGAGAATTACTAAAAATTAGTATGTCATTAATGTATACACATAAAAACTTAGAAGTGCCTTGAAAATTTTTATCCATATGGGCCTGGTAGAATGTTGGGGCATTCATCAAGCCAAAAGGCATTACGATCCACTAGAAATGGCCAAAGGGGCAACTGAATATTGTCTTTTTTTTGTCAACTTCTTTGACTCTGATTTGATAAAATCCAAATTAGCAGTCAAATTGGGAGAAGTATTTATATGTTTCAACCTTCTCCAAAAGATAGCTTTTATCTAGAATAGGATATGGAAATGGTTGAGTAATGGCATTTAATGGTCTATAGTTAATAACCATTCTTTTCTTTCCTCTCTTCTGCTCAAAATGTTTGTTAACCATAAATGCATAACAATAGTAGGGAGAAGTAGATTTTTCAATAAAAGCATTACTTTCTAGCTCTTTGATTTGGAGTTCCACGTTGTTATAATCTTGTGCTAGTATTGGGATTCTTTTCCCAATCTTCATACGTTTACCTTTGATGATTTGAATATTCATCTCAGGCATAGATTTTAACTAAAACTACTGAGGGCTATCAGAATATATAGTGGTTTTAATCTTTTCACCTATATCTTGGATTTCAGTAGGGATTATTATCTCAGGTATTTGAGTCATAGAACTAGGAAATTATTCAGTGGCATAGATGAAACATGGAATTCTAAGCGTTTCATTTTCTATATTAAACATGATACTCATTGTGGTTGAATCGTAAGTTGAGTATCTGTCTATAAAAGCACCACCTAATAGGATATCTACAGGCATCCTATCTAGGGTAAATAAATTAGTATGAAATATTTTATCTTGTATCCAAAGGGTTTGCTAATGTTTATATTTGTTACAAATGAAACTATTCCCTTGGACATCTAGGCTCTTTTAAGCCATGGTATCATCTAATATCTTTTAGTCATGGATGAGTTGATATTTTGCAAAAGAGGAGAAGATTCTGTATCAATTTGGGCATTTACAAGTCTACCATTAATTTCTAAAGTAATAAAGTATGTAAACATTCCATTAATCAGCTATGTTAGATAGGCTGGTTGTGGAATTTCTAAGAGAGGAATGCTTATACATACCAATTTTGTCTCCCTAGATCTTGAACAAGAGGTTGTTCAAAATAGATGTCCTCTGATTCCTGCTTTGCTTCCTTTTTTTCTTGGAGATTACTGCATTATCCTAAATAGTAATCTTGGTCTGAGTAGAAAGAGCTTTCTACTTCTTCATCCTCTTCCTTTTCTTCTATGGGTAGCAATGTATACCATTGTGGCTCTATCTTTGGTGCTTGTGTTTCTCTTATAGAATCTGTGCTGGTGAACTTGTTTTTGATTCAAGAGGAATTTGGCTTGAAAGAGCTCTAGAATTGTAAAGGAGGATGTTTAGGTCTTTACAATGTTGGAGGATTCTTCTCCCATGGAGTATCCCTATGCCCTTGGTCTTGTGTCTTGTTCTAGTATTTCATGGTGATGGCATGACCAAGTACCATGTGCTTTATATGACAGTTGTGAATTGTCATGGTGCCGAGGTTGGTACCAAGGGTGTTGCATGTTGGTGAGAAGTTTTTATAAGTCATAGACTAATGAATTGAGATCATCTACATCTTCATTGTCATCTAAATTATCTTCAAGGAGATCATCTAGAATTAGTTCATAGATGTCATCTTGTAGGTAAAGATCTTCTTCAGAATCAATAATATCCCACCACGTAGCTGTGTTGGAAGTAAAAATAGATTTGACTGTAGGATTTTTGTAATGGCACTGAAGAGCAATATGGCTAGGTTTGTGACAAATGTAGAAAATAGGCTATTTTGATAGAGGGTGAGCAGTGCGATGTTTCTTGAGGAAATGATGAGGAGGAGCATAGGAGTGCTTGTGAAGAAAAGAGCGACACCAAAAAGAAAGGTGCTTATGATGTTGCTTTTGTTACTTGCAATGCTATACAAATGGTTGATAGCTAAAAGGGGCTATTTTAGGGAATGTTGGAGCAATCTGGGATGCTTAGTGCTTGGTGAGCTTTTTAATAGTTTTAGCCTCAAAGACTAGACATGTTGCTTGTTGTTTAGCGAAATCAATGACATCTGAGAGAGAGAGGTCTTCGATGGTAAGATTCTTAAGATGAATATAATTAATTACCTTATCAATAAGATTATAGGGAAAATCATGAAGGAATTTGATCTTAATCTGGCTTTGATACCAATCTTTTATATCATCAGTAGACATTTCCTCCTTTCACAACTTTTTGTTGTAGAAAACCCACGACAGTAGGCAAGGGCCGAGTGACTACGGCTTCACAATATTAATAAATCAAACTTTACAAAAACTTGTTTCAATTTCTAGTTCTCAAGATCCTTTGAAGGGCAAGAGAAGAGCATACTCTTTAAATAAGGCTACTAGACTTCTAAGAGAGCTTAGAAAATTTTCGATAAAAACTCTATGGAGAAGAGGCTTATTTATAGTATTTTGGGAGGTCCTGCCTAGAATCTTTGCCAAGGCAATGTCATGTCCCATCATACTTTACAACATAAAATTTAAGCTACAATGAGATCCTATTGGAGGTGATGGATGAGGACATCTGACTTTGTGGGTCCAACATTGCTTCCACTTTAGTTAATAGGTCATTTCACTGATTGGTTGGAAAAGACACCTTATCTGGAATGTGCTAGAAAGATGTCAATGGTGGGGTCCAGCTTCACATGCATGATGGTGAGGGTTGATGTAGAAGTAAGATTCCCATTCTAGCTATCTTCTGATGATCGCATAGATAACTATATCTTGTTCATGATCTTCTTCTTCGTGTATACAGGACCGTATCTTGCCACCCATCTATAAAGGTGGTCATTGTGTGAGGACCTAGTTTTTACCATCCAAATCCATAGAGGATGCTTTAATAATTTAGTGTGTTGGTGAAAAAAGAATTCACTATTAAATATTTTAATTATTATTATACTAGTGTTTTGATGATGGTTTGTTTGAATGATTGTTGTGAAAGACATTTACAAATCCTGTCCTATTGCATAAGATATTCTTGAATATCTTGGATGTGACCACGAAAGATTTGTTCTTGGATAAGAATATTTAAAGATGCAAATCCTTGATTATAAATCTTGGTTAAGTTAAATTCAAGAGCAGGTTGGTGCATTAGTGTAGCAGGTGGATTTCCACTGAGCTAATCTGTTGTATTATCAGTAACTGTAATGTGTTCTACTGAGAAGTTAAACTAATTGGAAAAGGCTTGCCATCTACAATATTTACCATGAACATCTTTTCGACCATGATCTTTTTCTCTAAAGGTTAGAAATCTAGTAAAATTAGTTTTTACAATGAAATGGGGCAAGTGCATTAGTTTTAACATAAACTTCTCTAAACACCCTTTTACAGCATAGATTTCTTTATCAGAAGAAATCCATTTAAGCACATCAGTACTAAATACTCCATTGGAGAATTCACAGTCAAATTCTTTATTATAAACTATCATATGGTCAGATTTTGGGATATTTAAATTAGGAAGTAAGACAACTTTAGTTTTGATTCTTTGGATAGCGGCTGTATGTTCTTCCTTCCAATTGTAAGCTTTCTTTTTCTGTAAAAGTTCTTGGCGTAAAAACCTATTTTCACCAGAGTTAGGATAAACGATATTTAAATAATTTAATAATCCCAAAAAAGCTTGAATCTTGGGTTTATCTAGAATGTCTATAAAACTGATGACCTTTTCTTTGATATGTGGCTAAACTTGCAATTTTGAATCTTGCATTACCATTCCAAGAAAGTTGCATTCAGTTTTGCGTAACTAAATTTTTGTCTCTACTAGAACAATTCTTTCATTTTGTGCCAGTTCGAAGAATTTGGAGAGATGAGTAAAATGATCAGTAAGAGAATTACTGAAAATTAGTATGTCGTCAATGTATACACATAGAAAGTTAGAAGTGCCTTGAAATATTTTATCCATATGGGCCTAGTAGAATGCTCGGGCATTCATCAAGCAAAAAGGCACTACTGTCCACTAGAAATGACCAAAGGGGCAACTGAATGCTATCTCTTCTTTGTCAGCTTCTTTGACTCTGATTTGATAAAAGCTGGATTTGTAGTCAAATTGAGAGAAGTATTTACATGTTGCTACCTTCTCCAAAAGATAGATTTTATATGGAATAGGATATGGAAATGGTTGAGCAATGGAATTTAATGGTCTATAGTTAATAACCATTCTCTTCTTTCCTCTCTTCTACATAGAATGTTTGTTAACCATAAATGCATAATAGTAGTAGGGAGAAGTATATTTTTTAATAAAACCATTACTTTCTAGCTCTTTGATCTGGAGTTCCATATCGTTATAATCATGTGTTGGTATTAAGATTATTTTCCCAATCTTCATATGTTTACCTTTGATGATTTGAATATTCATCTCAAACATAGGTTTTAACCAAAATTGCTAAGGGTTATCAGAACAGATAGTGATTTTAATCTTTTCACCTATATCTTGGATTTCAACATGAATTATTATCTCAGGTATTTGAGTCATGGAACAATGAAATTATTTAGTGGCATAGATGAGACATGGAATTCTAAGACTTTCATTTTTTATAGTAAACATGATACTCTTTTTGGTTGAACTGTAAGGTGAGTATCTATCTATAAAGGCACCACCTAATAGGATATCAACAAGCATCCTATCTAGGGCAAAGAAATCAGCATAGAAGATTTTATCTTGTATCTGAAGGGTTTGCTGATGTTTATATTTGTTACAAATGAAACTATTCCCTTGGATGTCTAGGCTCTTATAAGCCATGGTATCATCCAATATCTTCTAGTCATGGATGAGTTGAGATTTTGAAAAAGAGAGAGAAGCTCCTGTATCAATTTTTGAATCTACAAGTTTGCCATTAATTTTTAAAGTAATAAACTGTGAAAACTTTTGATTAATCATCTATGTTAGATAAGCTAGTTGTGGAATTTTTAAGGGGGAATGCTTGTACGTACCAATTTTTTCTCCCTGGATCCTGAACAAGAGGTTGTTTAAGATAGATGTCCTCTTCTTATTTCTCTACTTCTTCTTCTTCTTAGAGATTACTGCATTCACCTAGATAGTAATCTTGATCTGAGTAGAAAGAGCTTTCTACTTATTCATCCTCTTCTTTTTCTTTTGTGGGCAGCAATGTATCCCACTGTGGCTCTATCTTTGGTGCTGGTATTTCTCTTGGAGAATCTATGCTGGTGAACTTGTTTTTGATCCAAGAGGCACTTGGCTTGAAAGAGCTCTAGAATTGCAAAGGAGGATGTTGAGGTCTTTGTAATGTTGGAGGTATTCGAGGCATTGAGGGTTGTCTCCCTCTGGTTGATCCTTCTCCTCTAGAGTATCCCCATGTCCTTGGTCTTGTGTCTCATTATGGTATTTCAAGGTGATGGTGGGACCAAGTACCATGTGATTCATATGATAGCTATGAATTGTTATGGTGCCGAGGTCGGTACCATGGGCATTGCATGTTGGTGAGTGGTTATTTCATGGTTGTTATAGCTAATGACTCAAGAGCATCTGGATCTTCATTATCTTCTGAATCATCTTCAGGGAAATCATTTAGAATTGGTTCATAGATGTCATTCTGTAGGTAAAGATCTTCAAAATCAATAATATCCCACCACATGACTGCATTGGAAGTAAATATAGCTTTGACTGTAGGATTTTTGTAATGACACTGAGGAGTAATATGACTAGGTTTGTGATAGATGTATCAAATAAGCTATTTTGAGAGAGGGCAAGCAGTACAATTTTTTTTGAGGAAATGATGAGGAGGAGCATAGGAGTGCTTGTGAGGAAAATAGTGAGGATGAAAAGAAAGGTGCTTGCAACATTCCTTTTGTTGTTTGTAAGGCTGTACAAATGGCCGACAACCAAAATGGGTTGTTTCAGGGAATGCTAGAGCAATCTAGGATGCTTGGTACTTGGTGAGATTTTGAATGGTTTTAGCCTCAGAGACTAAACACATTGCTTGTTGTTTAGAAAAATCAATGACATCTGAGAGAGAGAGGTCTTCGATGGTAAGACTCTTAAGATCAATATAAGAAATTACCTTATCAATAAGATTATAGGGCAAAGCATGAAGGAATTTGATCTTAATCTCCATGGAGGAAAAGCTCTTACTTCCATATGCTCTCTAAATTATTTGGCAAAAGCATCAAATTGTTTTAAATCACAAAGCTCCATTTTGAGAAGCCATTTTTTATTCCAATTCATGATTTGTGACTGGAGGTGAAAATTCATTAATAAGTAAATGGAATAAAGTAGCTAGAGGATCAGGTTGGTTATGTACTGTTTCAAACTATTCTGCTTCGGTCATGAAATCCCACCATTGGTTGACAATGCCCCAAAAGAATTTAGAAGCAAAATTAGTTGTACCTGCTAGATCTAAATGAGAATTAATCGTGATAACTCTCATGGAGTTGCACCATGCTGAAATCTCATTTAAGGGATTTAGCAAATCATCAATATTGAGGTACCAAAGTTGTAGTTGGATATGTGTCCTTTGCATGAGTGTAGTATTGGGGTGCTTTTTATAGGGCTTAAAATTGGGATTGAGATCTACTCTATAGGTTAATTGACTAATAGAGGATTTTACCTATTGATCCTATTTAGAAAGCCATTCTAGACTTTCATCTAAAGCTACTAACTTAGAATCAATAGAAGACAATTGACTTTGTAAATTTATACAAAGAGTATTAGTATTGTCTTCAAGAATAGTGAGTTTATCTATACTATTTCTAATGTACAAAATGTCTCTCCAAAGGTCATCAAAAAATTTTAACAGATGAGAGTTGAACCTTGATATATAATTCCTATGTTTAAACTCATTAGAAGGTTCAGTCTCTCCTTGATAAGCAATCAAAAAATATTGTACTATTCCTGTGGGTTGCTTATGAATTCCTTTATGGGGTGGCCACCTTCCACCTTTATACAGAGTGACTTTATTTTATGTATAAAATTGTAGACTATCTTCTCTCAGAAGATTCATCATTGTACAAGGTAATTGATCTTTTAGATCAAGTCCTTGGTTGATTTCTTCATCTTCAATCAAAATATGACCTATTTTTACAGCTCTGCGAGAAGAAGAGGTTGATGGTCTGGAAGGAGAAAGAATAGAATAATTTACAGATAAAGATTTGGGAAGAATATTAACAATTCTACCATCACTTTTATGTACTGAAGCTTGACCTTCTATTTTGGGAGAAAGATTTTATAACTAGTCAAGTTTCCAATCAAAAGGTATCTCAACTGACTCTATATGACCTTTCTGAAGTTGAACAGTACCACTTAATCTTTTAGCATATGGCAGATTTTCAAGGATCTTTAGGTGGTTCATATTAGTCATACTATATACTACAAAAATGTTGATGGAGGCATACTTAAATTCACCAAACATATTTAGACCAAAAAGGGAGGTGAATAAACCCCAAAAATCTAAAGAACCAAACTTAACTTCTCTACATCCTTTGTCACGGATTGTGATAGAGAGGTTAGGACAGAACTCAAAACAAATGACTTCATCATTTAAATGACTGAGACTTGATAGTTGACAGGCATGTCGAAAGCTTACTTGGCATCTATCACAAAGTGCTAAGTATATTACAAGTTTAATATTGCTGGGAATCAATAGAGTTATATGGATTCTTATAAGACCAAAATGTACAAATTTTACATCTTCATGTGACCTAATATAATTGATTTTAGGTTCAGGTAATAAAGATAGTAAATTTGTTTGGAAATTTCACTTGGGCTTATAACAAAGGGTGAGTTTGACAAATTTGATTTTGGGTTTAACAAATGAAAAATAGGTGGATTTATACACAAATTTGGATTTTAAAAGTTCAAATTTCTTAAATACCTGAGAAGCTTTAATCACTAGAGGTTTGTACATGCTATTTTCTTTTTCTAGGTTTTCTTCAGTGATTTCAATATTGGGATAATTAGATAATTGCTATGGGAAAAAAGGAGGGAGTTCATACAATCCTTCTAATTTAGATTCATTCATGATTTCTACTGTGGATGAGGTCTGAGATTTACCAAATTCCATGGTAGGAGATTGAGCTTCTGGTAAGCGAGAAAATTTTGGTAAGGGAAATAGACATGTAGAGATAAAAGGGCCTATGACAAATATAAAATGGCCAGGGACTCGATGCAATGGATTTCCCAAAGAATTTTACAAAGTAAAGAAACTCAAATGTCTTAACAAGAAATTCTTATAGATAGTTCCAGTAGAAGATAAATTTCTTGACTCTGATGCCAATATTTTATATCAGTAGATGCTTCCTCCTTTCACAACTTTTTGTTGTAGAGAAACTAGAGTCATTCGGCCCTTGCCTACTGCTGTGGGTTTTCTACAATAAAGAGTTGTGAAAGGAGGAAGCGAGCATCCAAGATTACTCTAGCATGAGGACTGTATACATGAAGAAGAAGATCCTGAACAAGATACAGTTGTCCATGCAATCATCAAAAGATAGCTGGAATGGGAATCTTACTTCTACATCAATCCTCGTCATCATGCATGTGAAGCTGAACCCCACCATTGGCATCTTTCCATCACATTTTAGATAAGGTGTCTTTTCCAACCAATTAGTGAAAATGACCTGTTAACTGAAGTAGAAGCAATGTTGGACCCATAAAGTTAGATGTCCTCATCCAGCACCTCCAACAACATCTCACTGTCGCTTAACTTTTATGTTGGAAAGTATAATCAGACATGACACCACCTTGGCAAAGATTCTAGGCAAGACCTCCCAAAATACTATAAATAAGCCTCTTCTCCATAGAGTTTTCATCAAAAAATTTCTAAGCTCTCTTAGAAGTCTAGTAGCCTTGTTTAAAGAGTATGCTCTTCTCTTGCCCTTCTTGAAGGATCCTAAGAATCAGAAATTGAAACAAGTGTTTGTAAAGTTTGATTTATTAATATTGTGAAGTCGTAGTCATTTGTCCCCTGCCTACTGCCGTAGGTTTTCTACAACAAAGAGTTGTTAAAGGAGAAAGTATCTACTGACGATATAAGACATTGCTCTGCAAGAAGAAGAGGTTGATGGTCTGGAAGGAGAAAGAACAACAAAATTTATAGACAAAGATCTGGGAAGAATATTAATAGTTCTACCATCACTTTTATTTACTGAGGCTTGACCTTTCATTTTGGGAGAAACATTTTTTAACTAGTCAAGTTTCCAATCAGAAGGTATCTCAACTAACTCTATATGACCTTTCTAAAGTTGAACAGTACCACTTAATCTTGTAGCATATGGTAGATTTTAAAGGATCTTTGGGTGGTTTGTATTAATCATACTGTATACTATAGAAACGTTGATAGAGGCATACTTAAATTCACCAAACATATTTAGACCAAAAAGGGAGGTGAATAAACCCCAACAATCTAAAGAACCAAACTTAACTTCTTTACATCCTTTGTTTTGGACTGCGACAGAGAGGTTAGGATAGAACTCAAAACAAATGACTTCATCATTTAAATGACCAAGACTTGATAGTTGACAGGCATGTCAAAAGCTTACTTGGCATTTATCACAAAGTGCTAAGTATATTACATGTTTAATATTACTAGGAATCAATGGGGTTATATGGACTCTTATAAGACCAAAATGCACAAATTTTACATCTTCATGTGACCTGATATAATTGATTTCAAGTTTAGGTAATAAAGATAGTATATTTATTTGGAAATTTCACTTGGGCTTATAACAAAGGGTGAGTTTGATAGATTTGATTCTGGGCTTAACAAATGACAAATAGGTGGATGTATACACAAATTTGGATTTTAAAAGTTTAAATTTCTTATATACTTGAGAAGCTTTAATAGCCAAAGGTTTGTATAGGCTATTTTATTTTTCTAGGTTTTCTTCAGTGATTTCATTATCGAGACAATCAGATAATTGCTCTGGGACAAAATGAGGGAGTTCATACAATCCTTATAATTTAGATTCATTCATGATTTCTACTATGGATGAGGTCTAAGATTTACCAAATTCCATGGTAGAAGATTGAGGTTCTAGTAAGTGAGAAAATTTTGGTAAGGAAAATAGAGATGCAGAGATAAAAGGGCCTATGACAAATTTAAAATGGCTAGGGACTCGATGCAATGGCTTTCTTAAAGAATTTTACAAAGCAAATAAAATCAAAAGTCTTAACATTAAATTCTTACAGACAGTTCCAGTAGAAGATAAATTTCTTGGCTCTGATACCAATCTTTTATGTCCTCAATAGACGCTTCCTCCTTTCACAACTCTTTGTTGTAGAAAACCCATGGTAGTAGGAAGGCGTTGAATGACTATGGCTTCACAATATTAATAAATCAAACTCTACAAACACTTGTTTCAATTTTTGATTCTCAGGATCCTTCAAGAAGGGCAAGAGAAGAGCATATTGTTTAAACAAGGCTACTAGACTTCTAAGAGAGCTTAGAATTTTTTTGATGAAAACTCTATGGAGAAGAGGCTTATTTATAGTATTTTGGGAGGTCCTGCCTAGAATCTTTACCAAGGTGGTGTCATGTCCCATCATACTTTAGAATGTAAAAGTTAAGCTACAGTGAGATGATGTTGGAGGTGCTAGATGAGGACGTCTGACTTTGTGGGTCCAACATTGCTTTCGCTTTAGTTAACAGGTCATTTTCATTGATTGGTTGGAAAAGACACCTTATCTGGAATGTGTTGGAAAGATGCCAATGGTGGGGTCTAGCTTCACATGCATGATGGCAAGGGTTGATGTAGAAGTAAGATTCCCATTCCAACTATCCTTTGATGATCACATGGACAACTGTATATTGTTCATGATCTTCTTCATGTATATGGTGAGGACTGTATCTTGCCACCCATCTATAAAGGTGTTCATTATGTGAGGACCTGATTTTTACCAACCAAGTCCATAGAGGATGCTTTAATAATTTAGTGAACTGGTGAAAAAGGAATTCACTATTTAATCTTTTGATTATTATTACACTAGTGTTCTGATGACGGTTTGGTTGAATGATTGTTGTGAAAGACATTTGCAAATCCTATCCTGCTACATAAGATATTCTTGAATATCTTGGATGTAACCCTTCATGAAGGATTTGTTCTTGGAAAAAAATATTTAAAGATGCAAATCCTTGATTATAAATCCTAGTTAAGTTAAAGCTAGGAGTAGGTTGGTGCATTAGTGTAGCAAGTAGATTTCTACTGAGCCAATCTACTATTGTATTATCAGTACCTTTAATGTGCTCTACTAAGAAGTTAAACTGATTGAAAAAGGCTTGCCATCTAATATATTTACCACGACCATTTTTCTAACCATGATCTTTTTCTCTGAAGGTCAAAAATCTAGTACAATCAGTTTTTACAATGAAATGGGGCAAATGTAGTAGTTTAACACAAACTTCTCTAAACACTTTTTTATAGCATAGGTTTCTTTATCAAAAGAAATCCATTTAAGCACATTAGTACTAAATACTCCACCAGAGAATTTATAAACAAATTGTTTATTATTATGTACGCAAATAAGTACTCCTCCCCTTGTAGTATCAGAGGCATCAATATAAACTATCATATGGTCAGATTTTGGGATATTTAAATTAGGAAGTAAGACAACTTTAGATTTGATTCTTAGAATAGTGATTGTATGTTCTTCCTTCCAATTGTAAGCTTTCTTTTTCTAGAGAAGTTCTTGGAGTAAAAAATTGTCTTCACCAGAGTTAGGATAAAAGCTATTTAAATAGTTTAATAATCCCAAAAAAGTTTGAAGCTTGGGTTTATCCAGAATGTCTAGAAAACTAATGACCTTTTCTTCGATATGTGATTAAACTTGCAATTTTGAATCTTGGATTACCATTCCAAGAAAGTTGCATTCAATTTTTCATAACTGAATTTTTATCTTTGCTAGAACAATTCCTAGATTGTGTGCCAGTTCAAAGAATCTAGAGAGATGAGAAAAATGATCAGTAAGAGAATTAATGAAAATTAGCATGTCGTCAATGTATACACATAGAAAGTTAGAAGTGCCATGAAATATTTTATCCATATGGGCTTGGTCGAATGCTAGGGCATTCATCATGCTAAAAGGCATTACTGTCCACTGGAAATGACCAAAGGGGCAACTAAATGTTGTCTTTTCTTTGTCAGCTTCTTTGACTCTGATTTGATAAAAGCTAGATTTGCAGTCAAATTGGGAGAAATATTTACGTGTTGCTACCTTCTCCAAAAGATAACTTTTATCTAGAATAGGATATAGAAATGGTTGAGTAATGGCATTTAATGGTCTATAGTTAATAATGATTCTTTTCTTTCATCTCTTCTGCTCAGAATGTTTGTTAACTATAAAAGCATAAAAATAGTAGGGAAAAGTATATTTTTCAATAAAACCATTACTTTGTAGCTCTTTGATCTGGAGTTCCATATCGTTATAATCATATGCTGGTATTGGGATTCTTTTCCCAATCTTCGCATGTTTACCTTTGATGATTTGAATATTCATCTCAGGCATAAATTTTAACCAAAACTGTTGAGGGTTATCAGAACAGATAGTGGTTTTAATCTTTCACATATATCTTGGATTTCAACAAAGATTATTATCTCAGGTATTTGAGTCATAGAACTAGGAAATTATTCAGTGGCATAGATGAGATGTGGAATTTTAAGCCTTTCATTTTCTATAGTAAACATGATACTCTTTGTGGTTGAACCGTAAGGTGAGTATCTGTCTATAAAGGCACCACCTAATAGAATATCTACAGGCATCTTATCTAGGGCAAAGAAATTAGCATGAAAGATTTTATCTTGTATCTGAAGGGTTTGCTAATGTTTATATTTGTTACAAATGAAACTATTTCCTTGAACATCTAGGCTCTTGTAAGCCCTGGCATCATCCAATATCTTCTAGTCATGGATGAGTTGAGATTTTGCAAAAGATAGAGAAGCTCTTGTATCAATTTGGGCATCTACAAGTCTACCATTAATTTCTAAAGTAATAAACTAGGTAAACTTTCCATTAATCAGTTGTGTTAGATAGGCTGGTTGTGAAATTTCTATGGGAGGAATGCTTTTACATACCAATTTTTGTCTCCCTAGATCCTAAACAAGAGGCTGTTCAAGATAGATGTCCTCTGCATCTTGCTCTGCTTCTTCTTTTTAGAGATTACTGCATTCCCCTGGACAATAATCTTGATCTGAGTAGAAAGAGCTTTCTACTTCTTCATCCTCTTCCTTTTATTTTGTGGGTAGCAATGTATCCCATTGTGGCTCTATCCTTGGTGCTGGTATTTCTCTTGGAGAATTTGTGCTAGTGAACTTGTTTTTGATCTAAGAGGCACTTGGCTTGAAAGAACTTTGGAATTGCAAAGGAGGATGTTGAGGTATTTGTAATGTTGGAGGTATTCGAGGCATTGAGGGCTGTCTCCCTTTGGTTGATCCTTCTCCTCTAGAGTATCCCTGTGTCCTTGGTCTTGTGTCTCATTCTGGTATTTCATGGTGATGGCGGGACCAAGTACCATTTGATTTATATGACAGCTATGAATTGTCATGGTGCCAAGGTTGGTACCATGGGCATTGCATTTTGGTGAGTGGTTTTTCCAAGTCATCAGCTAACGACTCGAGAGCATCTGCATCTTTATTGTCTTTTGAATCATCTTTGAGGAGATAATCTAGAATTGGTTCATAGATGTCATCCTGTAGGTAAAGATCTTCTTTAGAATCAACAATATCCCACCACGTGGCTATGTTGGAAGTAAAAATAGCTTTGACTATAGGATTTTTGCAATGGCACTGAGGTGCAATATGGCTAGGTTTGTGATAGATGTAACAAATAGGATATTTTGACAGAGGGTGAGCAGTGTGACATTTCTTGAGAAAATGATGAGGAGGAAAATAGGAGTGCTTGTGAGGAAAAGAGCGATGCCAGAAATAAAGGTTCTTGTGACGTTGCTTTTGTTTCTTGTGAGGCTGTACATATGGCCAACAGCCAAAAGGGGCTATTTCAAGGAATGTTGGAGCAATCTAGTATGCTTGGTGCTTGGTGAGCTTTTGAATAGTTTTAGCCTCAGAGACTAAACACATTGCTTGTTGTTTATCAAAATCAATGACATCTGAGAGAGAGTTCTTCGATGGTAAGAATCTTAAGATCAATATAAGCAATTACCTTATCAATAAGATTATAGGGAAAAGCATGAAAGAATTTGATCTTAATCTTTGTGGAGGAAAAACTCTTACTTTCATATGCCAATTCTCTAAATTGTTTGGCAAAAGCATCAAATTATTTTAAATCACAAAGCTCCATTTTGAGAAGCCATTTTTTTAATTCTAGTTCATGATTTGCAACTGAAGGTGCAAACTCATTAATAAGTAAATAGAATAAAGTAGCTAGAGGATCAGGCTAGTTATGTACTCTTTCAAACTATTTTGCTTCAGTCATGGAATGCCACCATTGGTTGACAATGCCCCAAAAAAGTTTAGAAGAAAAATTAGTTGTACCTGTTGGATCTAAATGAGAATTAATGGTGATAACTCTCATGGAGTTTCACCATGCTGAAATCTCATTTAAGGGATTTAGCAAATCATCAATATTGAGGTACCAAGGCTGTAATTGGGCATGTGTCCTTTGCATGATTGTAGTACTGGGGTACTTTTTGTTGGGCTTAAAATTGGGACCGAGATCTACTATGTAGGTTAATTGAATAACAGAGGATTCTGCCTGTTGATCCTGTTTAGAAAGCCATTCTAGACTTTCATCTAAAGCTATTAACTTAGAATCAATGGAAGAGAATTGACTTTGTAAATTTGTACAAAGATTATTAGTATTGTCTTCAAGAATAGTGAGTTTATCTATACTATTTCTAATATACAAAATGTCTCTGCAGAGGTCATCAAATTTTTTTGACAGATGAGAGTTGAACCTTAATATATAATTCATGTGTTTAAACTCATTACAAGGTTCAGTCTCTCCTTGATAAGCAGCAAAAAAATATTGTACTATTCTTGTGGGCTGCTTATGAATTCCTTTATGCGGTGGCCACCTTCCACCTTTATACAGAGTGACTTTATTTTTTGTATAGAATTATAGAGTATCTTCTCTCGAAAGATTCATCATTTTACAAGGTAATTGATCTTTTAGATCAAGTCCTTGGTTGATTTCTTCATCTTCAATATCTTTTATATTGTCAGTAGATGCTTCCTCCTTTCACAACTCTTTGTTGTAGAAAACTAGCGGCAGTAGGTAGGGGCCAAATGACTACGGCTTCACAATATTAATAAATCAAACTTTACAAACACTTGTTTCAATTTCTAAATCTCAGGATCCTTCAAGAAGGGCAAGAGAAGAACATACTCTTTAAACAAGGCTACTAGACTTTTAAGAGAGCTTAGAAATTTTTTGATGAAAATTCTATGGAGAAGAGCCTTATTTATAGTATTTTGGGAGGTCCTGACTGAAATCTTTGTCAAAGTGGTGTCATGTCCCATCATACTTTACAACATAAAATTTAAGCTACAGTGAGATGTTATTGGAGGTGTTAGATGAGGATGTCTGACTTTGTGGGTCCAACATTGCTTCCACTTCAATTAATAGGTCATTTTCACTGATTGGTTGGAAAAGACACCTTATTTGGAATGTGTTGGAAAGATGCCAAAGGTGGGGTCTAGCTTCACATGCATGATGGTGAGGGTTGATGTAGAACTAGGATTCCCATTCCATATATCTTTTGATGATCACATGGAAAACTGTATCTTGTTCATGATCTTCTTCTTCATGTATACGGTGAGGACCATATCTTGCCACCCATCTATAAAGGTGTTCATTGTGTGAGGACCTAATTTTTACTGTCCAAGTCCATAGAGGATGCTTTAATAATTTAGTGAACTAGTGAAAAATGAATTCATTGTTTAATCTTTTGATTATTATTACACCAGTGTTCTGATGACGGTTTGCTTGAATGATTGCTGTGAAAGACATTTGCAAATCCTGTCCTGCTACATAAGATATTCTTAAATATCTTGGATGTAACCCTTCACGAAGGATTTGTTCTTGGACAAGAATATTTAAAGATGCAAATCCTTGATTATAAATCTTGGTTAAGTTAAAGCCAAGAGCAGGTTGGTGCATTAGTGTAACAGGTGGATTTCTACTGAGCCAATTTGTTGTTGTATTATCAGTACCTTTAATGTGCTCTACTGAGAAGTTAAACTAATTGAAAAAGGATTTCCAACTACAATATTTATCGCGACCATCTTTTTGACCATGATCTTTTTCTCTGAAGGTCAAAAATCTAGTATAATCAATTTTTACAATGAAATGGGGCAAGTGCAGTAGTTTTAACATAAACTTCTCTAAACACTTTTTTACAGTATAGATTTCTTTATCAGAACAAATCCATTTAAGCACATCAGTACTAAATATTCTACTAGAGAATTCATAGAAAAATTCTTTATTATTATGTACACAAACAAGTACTCCTCCCCATGCAGTATTAGAGGCATCAGTATAAACTATCATATGGTCAGCTTTTATGATATTTAAATCAAGAAGTAAGACAACTTTAGATTTGATTCTTCAGATAGCAGCTATATGTACTTCCTTCCAATTGTAAGCTTTCTTTTTCTGAAGAAGTTCTTGGAGTGAAAATCTATCTTCAACAAAGTTAGGATAAAAGATATTTAAATAGTTTAATAATCCCAAAAAATATTGAAGCTTGGGTTTATCCAAAATGTCTGGAAAATTGATGACGTTTTTTTTGATATGTGGCTAAACTTGCAATTTTGAATCTTGAATTACCATTCCAAGAAAGTTGCATTCAGTTTTGCATAACTAAATTTTTGTCTTTGCTAGAATAATTCCTGCATTTTGTGTCAGTTCAAAGAATCTGGAGAGATGAGTAAAATGATCAGTAAGAGAATTATTGAAAATTAGTATGTCATCAATGTATACACAAAAAGTTAGAAGTGCCTTGAAATATTTTATCCATATGGGCCTGGTAGAATGCAGGGGCATTCATCAAGCCAAAAGGCATAATTGTCCATTGAAAATGGCCAAAGGAGCAACTGAATGCTATCTTTTCTTTGTCAGCTTCTTTGACTCTGATTTGATAAAAGCTAGATTTGCAATCAAATTGGGAGAAGTATTTACATGTTGCTACCTTCTCCAAAAGATAGCTTTTATCTAGAATAGGATATGGAAATGGTTGAGTAATGGCATTTAATGGTCTATAATTAATAACCATTCTTTTCTTTCCTCTCTTCAGCTCAGAATGTTTGTTATCCATAAATGCATAATAGTAGTAGGGAGAAGTATATTTTTCAATAAAACTATTACTTTCCAGCTCTTTGATTTGGAGTTCCATATCATTATAATCCTATGCTGGTATTGGGATTCTTTTCCCAATCTTCATGTGTTTACCTTCGATGATTTGAATATTCATCTCAGGAATATATTTTAACCAAAACAGTTGAGGGTTATTAGAATAGATAGTGGTTTTAATCTTTTCATCTATATCTTGGATTTCATCAGGGATTATTATCTTAGGTATTTGAGTCATAGAATTAGTAAATTGTTTAGTGGCATAGACGAGACATGGAATTCTAAGCCTTTCATTTTCTATAGTAAACATGATACTCTTTGTGGTTGAACCATAAGGTGAGTATCTGTCTATAAAGGCACCACCTAATAGGATATATACAAGCATCCTATCTAGGGCAAAGAAATAAGCATGGAAGATTTTATCTTGTATCTGAAGGGTTTGTTGATGTTTATATTTGTAACAAATAAAACTATTCCCTTGGACATCTAGGCTCTTGTAAGCCATGGTATCGTCCAATATCTTCTAGTCATGGATGAGTTGAGATTTTGAAAAAAAAGAGAAGCTCTTGTATCAATTTGGGCATCTACAAGTCTGCCATTAATTTCTAAATTAATAAACTGGGCAAACTTTCCATTAATCAGCTATGTTAGATAGGCTGGTTGTGGAATTTCTAAGGGAAGAATGCTTATACAAAGTAATTTTTGTCTCCCTAGATCCTGAATAAGAGGTTGTTCAAGATAGATGTCCTCTACTTCTTGCTCTACTTCTTCTTCTTCTTGGATATTATTGCATTCACCTAGACAGTAATCTTGATCTGAGTAGAAAGAGTTTTCTACTTCTTCATCCTCTTCCTTTTCTTCTATGGGTAGCAATGTATCCCACTGTGGCTCTATCTTTGGTGCTGGTATTTCTCTTAGAGAATCTATGTTGGTGAACTTATTTTTGATCCAAGAGGCACTTGGCTTGAAAGAGCTCTAGAATTCCAATGGAGGATGTTGAGGTCTTTGCAATATTGGAGGTATTTGAGACATTGAGGGCTATCTCCCTTTGGTTGATCCTTCTCCTCTGGAGTATCCCCGTGTCCTTGGTCCTGTGTCTCATTCTGGTATTTCATGGTGATGGCGGGACCAAGTACCATATGCTTCATATGACAGCTGTGAATTGTCATGGTGCCGAGGTCAATACCATGGGCATTGTATGTTGGTGACTGGTTGTTCCAAGTCATCAGCTAATGACTCGAGAGCATCTGCATCTTCATTGTCTTTTAAATTGTCTTTAGGGTGATCATCTAGAATTGGTTCATAGATGTCATCCTATAGGTAAAGATCTTGTTCAGAATCAACAAATCACACCATGTGGCTATGTTGGAATAAAAATAGCTTTGACTGTAGGATTTTTGCAATGGCACTGAGGAGCAATATGGCTAGGTTTGCGACAGATGTAGTAAATAGGTTGTTTTGATGAAGGGCAAGTAGTGTGATGTTTCTTAAGGAAATGATGAGGAGGAGCATAGGAGTGCTTATGAGGAAAAGAGCAATGCTGGAAAGAAAGGTGCTTGCGATGTTGCTTTTGTTGCTTTTGAGGCTGTACAAATGGCCGACAACCAAAAGGGGATATTTCATGGAATGTTGGAGCAATCTGGGATGATTGGTGCTTGGTGATATTTTGAATAGTTTTAGCCTCAGAGACTTAACACATTGCTTGTTGTTTAGCAAAATCAATGACATCTGAGAGAGAGAGGTATTCGATGGTAAGACTCTTAAGATCAATATAAGAAATTACCTTATCAATAAGATTATAGGGCAAAGCATGAAGGAATTTGATCTTAATCTCTGTGGAGGAAAAGCTCTTACTTTCATATGCCAATTCTCTAAATTGTTTGGTAAAAGCATCAAATTGTTTTAAATCACAAAGTTCCATTTTGAGAAGCCATTTTTTTATTCCAATTCATGATTTGCGACTGGAGGTGCAAACTCATTAATAATTAAATGGAATAAAGTAGCTAGAGGATCAAGTTGGTTATGTACTCTTTCAAACTGTTCCACTTCGATCGTGGAATCCCACCATTGGTTGGCAATGTCCCAAAAGAATTTAGAACAAAATTAGTTGTACCTACTGGATCTAAATGAGAATTAATGGTGATAACTCTCATGGAGTTGCACCATGCTAAAATCTCATTTTAGGGATTTAGCAAATCATCAATATTGAGGTACTAAGGCTATAGTTGGACATGTGTCCTTTGCATGAGTTTAGTATTGGGGTGCTTTTTACTGGGCTTAAAATTTAGACCGATATCTACTTTGTAGGTTAATTGACTAACAGAGGATTCTACCTTTTGATCTTGTTTAGAAAGCCATTCTAAACTTTCATCTAAAGCTACTAACTTAGAATCAATGGAAGACAATTGACTTTGTAAATTTGTACAAAGATTATTAGTATTGTCTCTAAGAATAGTGAGTTTATCTATACTATTTCTAATGTACAAAACATCTTTATAGAGGTCAACAAAATTTTTTGACAGATGAGAGTTGAACCTTGATATATAATTCCTATGTTTAAACTCATTAGAAGGTTCAGTCTCTCCTTGATAAGCAGTAGAAAAATATTGTACTGTTCTTGTAGGCTACTTATGAATTCCTTTATGGGGTGGCCACCTTCCACATTTATATAAAGTGAATTTATTTTATGTATAAAATTCTAGACTATCTTCTCTCAGAAGATTCATCATTGTACAAGGTAATTGATCTTTTAGATCAAGTCCTTGGTTGATTTCTTCATCTTCAATCAAAATATGACCTATTTTTATAGCTCTGCGAGAAGAAGAGGTTGATTGTCTGGAAGGTGAAATAATAGAAAAATTTACAGACAAAGATCTGGGAAGAATATTAACAGTTCTACCATCACTTTTATGTACTGAGGCTTGACTTTTCATTTTGGGAGAAATATTTTTTAACCAGTCAAGTTTCCAATCAGAAGGTATCTCAACTGACTCTATATGACCTTTTTGAAGTTGAAGAATACCACTTAATCTTTTAGCATATGACAGATTTTCAAAGATCTTTGGGTGGTTCGTATTAGTCATACTGTATACTACAAAAATGTTGATGGAGGCATACTTAAATTCACCAAACATATTTAGACCAAAATGGGAGGTGAATAAACCCCAACAATCTAAAGAACCAAACTTAACTTCTTTACATCCTTTGTCATGGACTGCGATAGAGAGGTTAGGATAAAACTCAAAACAAATGACTTCATCATTTGAATGACCAAGACTTGATGATAAGTATGTCGAAAACTTACCTGGCGTCTATCACAAAGTGTTAAGTATATTACAAGTTTAATATTTTTGGGAATCAATGGAGTTATATGGACTCTTATAAGACCAAAATGTACAAATTTTACATCTTCATGTGACCTGATATAATTGATTTCAGGTTCAGATAATAAAGATAGTAAATTTGTTTGGAAATTTTGCTTGGGCTTATAACAAAGGGTGAGTTCAACAGATTTGATTCTGGGCTTAACAAATCACAAATAGGTGGATTTATACACAAATTTGGATTTTAAAATTTTAGATTTCTTATATACCTGAGAAGCTTTAATAGCCAGAGGTTTGTATAGGCTATTTTCTTTTTCTAGGTTTTCTTCAGGGATTTCAATATTGAACACTCAGATAATTGCTCTGCGACAAAAGGAGGGATTTCATACAATCCTTCCAATTCAGATTCATTCATGATTTCCACTGTGGATGAGGTCTGAGATTTACCAAATTCCATGGTAGGAGATTGAGGTTCTAGTAAGTGAGAAAATTTTGGTAAGGGAAATAGAGATGTAGAGATAAAAGGGCCTATGACAAATTTAAAATGGCCAGGGACTCGATGTAATGGCTTTCGTAAAGAATTTTACAAAGTAGAGAAACTCAAAAGTCTTAACAATAAATGCTTACAGACAGTTCTAGTAGAAGATAAATTTCTTAGCTCTGATACCAATCTTTTATATCATCAGTAAACGCTTCCTCCTTTCACAACTCTTTGTTGTAGAAAACCTGCGGCAATAGGCAGATACTTAGCTATTTTACTATGCTCATGTAGGTGTGATCTGGAATAATCAATAAGTGGACTGGAAGGTGATCCTAAATTAGTAATTGTATTTAGGGAATATTTTTTATGTGGCCTCAAATGCTTATGTCATATATAAATAATTATGTTGATACAAATGGTTAAATTCAATGCAAGTGTCTTATATAGAATACTGACTAGATCTAGATGTGACAAACTAGATTCTTAGGTGTTTTTTATTTATTTTCTTCTAATGTATATATATCACATGGATATGTTCCCTCTCTTCTTCAAATTATCAAATCCTAGCTTCATCACACTTGGAGTGAGTATGGGGAAAATGTGTTAATATGCTCATAGTGTCAATCTTCCTGAAGGACTCTTATATCTATGGGAACTACCTACATAGCCAATACTTTGACGAGGGCCTCATAATTATGTATTTATCCCACATTTATTCTCTTGTGTGTGCACAAGGATGCAATACATTATAAACAATGACATTTAGTGACCTATCTTGTAACTTCGAAAATATGTCTCATGAATTACTCCTCGAATGTTTTAGACATGTGATAATATAAATCCTATGATTGATATGAAAATAAGGATGAAAAGGGTTGGTTTTCTCACTTGAATACTTGATTGAGTACTTTTTGGTAATTTACCTTGTGAGTTTTTAGTATTTGCTAGGTGAGGAATGAATGAGAGTTGATATTGTATATATACCAATCCATTTTAGAAATATATTGCATTAAAGAACTTAGGCTAACCTTTTAAATACATTTCATTTGCAAATTAGATGACTTTTGAGCACTAGACACTTTGTAGGAAAGATAGACACTTGCATTAATTCAGGTATTTGTCTGAGATGCAAGTGCCTAAAAAGTTAGAAAATGGGTATAGTTATAGGTTCAAAGCTAGTAGTGAAGGATAATGATCAGGTTTAGAGATTTTTATGTATTATATAATGTTTGATCAACAAAATAATAATGGTTATAATAAGAGAGAAGAAATTTATGTATAAAAAGATAATGAATGCAATCCTTTCAGTAATAGGGAGGTATATAACGGAAAGATACAACCATGATGGATATTTATCAAGTGTACAAGACTAGATTACTACATAAATCAAATTTTAGTGTCTATAGGTACTTTTTTGAATGAACACAAATGGAAAAATATGTTAAAATATTTTATGTGTGCTCATGCATGATGTGTGCTAAGAGAACCTAGGAATTTGCACATGATTACATTTTGTTATACAATTTTCCACTGTATTTTTTGGTATGTTTATGGGGCCTTACATACACACTTTATAAATATATATTAATAATAAAATTGAAATATCATATTATTAACCTCCATTAGAGGATATATTTTTAAACTCACACACACCATTAGGAATATTTTAATATTATTTTATTTTCATTAAACTAATTAAAAGTAAAATTTGCATTGTGATGTTATTTTTAAAAGATAAATAAATATATTTTTTATAATGAACACAAAATTTAAAGAAAAGAGGATAATAAGAAGCAATAGAAGGGACAATTGTCATGAATATCAAAGTCATTTTACTAGTTGTTAGAAGGTTATAAATAAAGAGTTCATTTTTGTAATTCATCTTTTTAATAATTGAGTATGTTTTATATATATATATAATCAAAAAAATGTTTTGTTAAAATTATATTATTTTATTTTATATATTATTTTGTATTATTTCAATTCATATAAAGAATTTTAAAAATAAAAATAAAAATAAAAAGTCAGTCTAAAAAATATCTACTTAAGTCTTTTGTTAGGATATATAATGTAACGATATGGTTATACAATGGAAAACTAGATTGGACCATTGAATTAACGAAAAAAAATTATTTACTTATTGTGCCATAAAATTTGGATATGATTTATTAATGTTTTAAATGAGTAACATTCATATATGTGGAAATTCGTTTGTGATAACGAAATAATCTTAACGAAAAAATAAAATATTCAATGTATGTCAATTTCATTTTATAGATTAAGTTGCGATATTTGATGAGAAATGTTTGTGTGTATGAGCCATTGCTATCCTGATTTCATTCATGGATCAAGTATTATTTGTTTTCCCAATCGACTCATCACCGGTCTTAGCCAACTTATTACAACATTTATAAAAAAATCAATAAAATTTTGATTTGTCACGGGTTTGTTATTATGAATTATTAGTTCTTCCATATGAAGTCTTGAATATTTGAGGTTGATTTCATTTTATGAAACTTCAAAGTTGTGACTTTAAGAATATAAAATGAAAATGTAAATTTATGAAGGTATTATTTTTTATTTGTTGAATTTTAATGTAGGGAAAAAATTGTATAATTTTTTTTAAAAATTTTTAATGATAAATAATAGAAAAAATTATGCATAACAAGTCGTATTTAGTTGTGATAATATTTAAAGGAATAAAATATACTTATTCATATATCAAAACTTTTATATAATAAAAATTGAATATTTATTAAAGCTATGAATACTCTCAATGAGTTTATAGAGTCCAAATTGAAGGAAAGGAACCCCATTTATTATGTTTTATGGATAATTCAATTTAAAGATATAAGAGTTGTAAAAAATCATTTTAGAAAAACCTTATTATGTTTATCTATAATATTAACAATTAAAAATGCACTTCTGAACTCCAACACTATATTTAATATTTTCTTTGTAATGCAAAAAAAATCACCAATATACTTTTAAATAATTACTTTACCATTCTAATTACACCCTTTTCTTAGTGTTTTAAAAATATTTCTACAAATTTAAAAAAATTATTGATTACAAAATTTAATCTTATGTTAGTAGATTTGGTCTAAAAAATATATAAACCAAATAGAAAATAGATCATGATGCTTATGTTAATAGGGGTAATTCTATTTTGGAAGTGGTCCTACTATTATTTAATGATTGATTGGTTGAAGGTTATGTATGTTTTCTTTTTTTGATCTTTCTTCTCTTTTTTAATTTTATAATTTTTATTAAAAATAAATAACAATTTTTTTTTAAAAAAATATATGTTTTATTATTTAAATCTCGTTCAAATGCTTATGAATATATGTTTTAATATCCTTCTTCTTTTTTGTATTTTTATGATTAATAAACAAATAAAAATAGAAAAAAATATTCAAATTACTTCTAAATACGTATTTTACTACTTCAATCCTATTCAAATGTTTCTAAATACATGCCTTACCACTCCAAATCTTCTCTTCTTCTTCATGGTTTCATATTTAAAAAAATACGTTCAAATACTTTCAAATACATGTCATACCAATCCACTTCACATATGCCTCTATTCTAAATGCATACATGTTACTACCCCAAATTAACTTCCACTAATCCCAATTCAAATATAATTCTACTTTTAACTTCACACCTTACTACCCCAAATCAGCTTTTAAATGCAATGACTTACTATCTTGACACCATTGAAATACTTCTATACCCAAGATGAAATATGCCTCTCCTCTTAAATTAATGTCATACTACAAAAATGACCTATTTTTTTTTGAATAAATAGAGATCGAGGTTTAGTCCAATACCCTGAGCCCTGAACTAATGAATTCTCTCTACCCAGCAAACTATGTAAATACAAATATAAGCAATCCCTAAACCCAAAATGTATTTGAACCTGAATAGGCGCTGAGTGCCCACTACTAAGTCTCACTGCCGGACCCATTTCCTGGCTTATGTTGTAATAAAGTAGTTGTTTCTGATTGTTAGATGGCAGGTCCTTTCTTTCAAACCTAAACGAAAAGCAGCTTCCGCTTTAAAAAGCGGAACCAAAAGTAAATTAGCTCAGTTGCCACGCAGAGGGCCCTCAGTCTCTCTACCAGTCTTCGATTGAGACCATTGTTACGCTCCACTGAAGAGCTTAGGTGGTAACCCTGCTAAATTAGTTCATCATAATCGACAAAGGTGAATCTCATATTTCATCTAACATTCCTCCCCGTTTTCTGAAAAAGTATTCAGAGGTCCGTCAAGGGATGCGAAATTCCATTTCGGAGGGCCCTGCTGTCCATGTTCCAATGATGCGACTTACTAGCAAAATCTTTGATTTCCATAAACTTTTCCCCACTTGCTTTGTCTAAGCTTTATATCTTTTATGAGTTGTAGCAGGAATATATTTCAGACACTCACGGGAGCTGCAAAAATAGGATTTGATTGCAACAGAGTGCGCATATCAGTGGCATCATTGGAGATCAGATGCAAAGCAGAAAAGATTGCATCTGTCTTGAGTCGCTATCAAAAATCTAATCGGTAATAAATTCTGGCTTTGACTTTGACGCGAGAAGAGAAACCATGGATCCCACCTGTGACAAACTTTTAAAAAGAAGCTCAACTTTCCTTATTTTGTCTTATCGACCAGAGGCATATCGAGCGTAGAAAAACGGCAGCCCTACAC
The DNA here is from genome assembly GCA_037957365.1 of Torreya grandis. Taxonomy (NCBI): domain Eukaryota; kingdom Viridiplantae; phylum Streptophyta; class Pinopsida; order Cupressales; family Taxaceae; genus Torreya; species Torreya grandis. The sequence goes on along the minus strand of JARHVA010005131.1, from coordinate 884,200 downwards.
AAGACAAACCTTGCCACTTTTGGGCTAAAAGAATAAACCATCGTGTAGTGGGGTGGACGTGAATTTGGAGGCTTATCGCCTTTAAAGAGAAGACGATGAGATACACACGGCAGAGCATCTGGTTAAAACAGAGTATCGTGGTCAGGCAGCCCATCACCGTCTGCTTTTTTAAATGCCCAATTACTGTGAATGTCCAATAGTAAAGGCCGCTCTTTTGGCAGCCTGATTTCCTGGTAGAAAAAACAAAAATACCATTTTCTTAAAAGAATAAAACCCAGAAATATTAGGGCTTTCCGACCCAATCTGGCGGGTTACTCGCTCGTGGCAAAAGTCTGAGGGAATAATGTACTGAATGTAATGAAAGCAATTCAAATATGAAGAAAAAGTTTTAACAAAATCATAATTTATAGTGTAGAAATATATATGAAAAACAACTCTTTGGTAAAACTGATAACTGATATATGAAAAAAAATAAACTAAATACATCATTGTTCAGTAAAAATAAAATTTAAATAATAAATAACTCATAATTAATATCTTATATATGTAGAAATTTCAAACCAGCCCATTCATTCTATTGAATGTTTTATTTCATTAATTTTTTCATTCTCTTTAATAAAAATTCATTTGAAACAATGTATATATAAAATTGTATGTAGATATGTTTTTTAATAAATAAATAGATTATTGTAAATTTATTTGAAAGATAAAAATAAAAACTACTTCATGAAAATAAGTAGTTGTATCTATAGCCATTGCATAGCTTTATTCTTTTAAAATTAGTCCAAAGACACACTAAGTAATTATATGGATTTATCTCATTTAAAATTAGCGCTCAACAACACTTAACATTCTTTCTCTTAATGTTGAGCGGTCTATTAACTTGATCTCAGAGTTTCACAAATTAAACTTTGAAACATCTTTAGTGAAGATACCTAAAAGTTGTTATTGGGTGTTTGTATACTTCAATTCCACCTCTTTCTTCTACAAATCTCGGATAAACTGGTACTTCAAATAAAAATGCTTGGATATATTGTGATGAACTAGATTCTTGGCCAATTTGATAACACTTACATTATCACAAAAAATCATTGTCGGTTGATTTTGTTTCTTCTAGATATTTTTGGAGCCATATGTATGTGAACCTAGTAAAGTGACTACAATATATTTTGATTTTGAAGAGGAAAGTGTAATTAAACTTTGTTTCTTTGAGATCCATGTATTCAAACTCGAATGAAAGGAAAAACAATTTACGAATGTTGACTTTCAGTCATCCAAACTATGTTATGAACCCATTTTTTTTAAATAACTAGATTGCTTGAATGGTCGCTGTTGACAAATCTTCCACGAGTCAGATTTTTTCTTGCTATTTGGTGTAGTCGTTCGGCAGATGAAAAACCAGTTCAGAGAGTGCAGGGTCTGGTAAAGCTTCTTTGGACTCTTGTCTAGAATTCACAAGGTTAGCCTTTCTCAAACCATTGAACTAATTCACTTCTTTGGTTCATTTCAATTGGTTCAACGTGTTAATTCATCGGCTTTGAACCGTTGAACCAAATTTTGGTTCAACGTCTTGGTTCAAACACATGGTTCAAAGCCTTGGTTCAACTCAAAGGGTTCAACGCAAGTTCAAAGCCGTGGTTCAATGACCGCTTGAACCTTTGAACCAATTGGTTCAACGGTGGGTTCAAAGGAGCGGTTCAATCACTTGGTCGGAAAAGATAGCTGAAGGATACATAGACAGCCAGGAGGACACCTTGCCACGTGGAATGACACCTTGCCACTTGGACTGACACGTGGACTGCACGTAGCTGACACATGGACTACACATAGATGACACGTGGACTGCAGGCTGGCGGAGGACACTTTGGCTGCCGAAAGGCACATTTCATAGAAGCTAAGGTAAAGGATGAATTTATGCAGACTTTTGTCTGAAGGAATTCCTTCGGACAAAAAGTCTTAAGAAATTCAGAAGTGGTTCAAGACATAAAGTCCGCGTATAAAGACCCCAGGTTTTTTCAAAAAGTGAAGACAGTTAGGAAAAAGGCAAAGCTAAACAAAAGGCCGCAAGACAAAATTTTGAAGGAATTCAGATAGCCTGTCATCAAAAGGAAGCCGACAGATATAAAGCCAGTGACCAATAAGAGCAAAGAGCCGACAGAGCAATAGGTCGCAGAGCAAATAAAAATGAAAGGGTCGATAGAGAAAACAAAGAAATAACCCGAGAATATTTTCGAAGGAAATGTGACGTTTTCGGTGACATCCTGCAGGCTGTCAATTTTTTCCTGCAGGAAGTAGCCGTTGGAATTTGAAAAAAGATAACAAAAAATCCAGAAATAAATGAAAGCCAACTGTGCAAAACAAATAAAAAATATAGATAATCTGATGAAAGAATTAGACATAGAATCCTGTCAGAAATAGACACAACCAGAATTAGAAGACTTACATGCAAACATTGGAGCTATTTTCAAATGTTGGATCTATTTTTGAATAAACGGTCTAAGTTTCAGTTGGCTGATCATTGAGACTTGTTTGTTTTCATTCAGCGCATGCATCTGAAGGACTAAATCTGGCTTCAACAGGAGTTCCTGGTTCATATTTGGAGTTGACTAGTTCATGATTGGAGTTGACTAATTAAACACCGCATCCACTAGAAGATTTCCATACAAAAGGAGGTAGGACGGTTCATGACAAGGATGGGCGCGCTTCATCAAATGAATAGGCTTCATGCAAGAACAATTGAAAAAACATATTTTATTTTAAGGCCAAGTAAAGCTTGGAGAGAAAAAGATCTTTCCTTTCAAGTTTATACACCTATCTTTGGCCTCTTGTAAAATGCTATATAATGGCTTGTAGCCTTGATTAAAAAGGATCCAATCTCTCTTGGTTAGACCAGACTCTGCCATTAAGAGTTGTGTAACCTCTTCGATCAATAAGAATGACTGTACTTTCATATTTCAAGCTTGGCATAGTGTATATTTCTTTAGCAATTTGCATAAGTGGTAGAGTTCTCTCCCTTCCCAAACTCTGTTCGTACCTAGTTGCTATATTATCCTTGTGCTTGTCATGTTAAAGTGTTCTTTATTGTCTTTTGCTGAAATTGTAAGTGGATGTTAGGTGGCTGCAAAGTGTCTTGTATCGGACCTCTCTCCATCATTTTCCCTCAAGTTTTAGTTATTAGATCGAACCTTTGCATGAAATACTTATGCACAAGTGATTAATTTGATGTCTAGGGTCTTCCTTCTCTCTTTTTTGTTCAGTGTTCAAGGTTCCACGCTGAGTAGGATCATAATTCTGGTGTATCACCCCTTTTAGGTAGGATTTCCCCTTTAAGTTTTCTTTCTCCCTTTTCCATGGTAGTCAGTAGCGTAGAGTAGGAATATTCATTGATATATCATACAGGAACCAACCTTCTCTAAAGGTTCTTCTCACTATTGAGGCACCCACCCTCGTGAGAAGATCCTATTATTTTAGTCAGATAGAGGACTGGCTGTTTCCCGCATGTCCTTGAATCAGGGCGCAGCTCCAGGTTGACAATAGTTTTTGGCATGCCTGGTGGGACACATTTTTCCTAGTTTAAATGAAATCACAGTTACAATAGTGTTCTTCAAGAGGTATTCAGTGACTCCAAGCTCAAGCAGTTGTTTCTAATAGTTCAGGACAACTTCCATGTAAGTCTATTTTTATTATTGTGAATGAATTTTGATGGCTATGTATGGAAAGAATTCCTATGGTATATTTCCTTATCATCCCAATGAGGGATCATCCCAGCCTCGTCATGATATCTATGAGCCTAATCAGCCTTATCAAGGCTACTATCAAAGCTATGTTGAGCCTTATCAAGTTTCTCATGATCCTTATTATCAAGAACATGACTCTTACCTTCCTGGTAATCCATATCAGTCTCAGGATCAGATTTCATCTTCCCCATATGGCTATGATGTTACATATGAGTAGTATCACCTTCAAGAAAAAATGAATGAAATAGAGCTCAGAATACTAGCATATGCAAGAAAGGTTTGTTCTAACTCTCAGTATGAGGAAATAAATGGTCTATTTTGAAACGTGTCTAATGATCCAGAAGAGATAAATGGACTATGTATTCTCTCATTAGAAAAAATGGAGGCTTGGGAACCGTAGAGAATCAAGTTAAAAAAATTGTCTACAAAAGGCTATGGTGCTTCTTATTCTCATGAAACTCTTAACCATGCCCAGTATGTGCCAAAGGAGCTTCCTAGTTGGAGTCAAGAGCCTAATCAAAAGCCTATTCAAGTGGCTATTTATGAGACTAGACCTTCCTATAGTCCCATCATTACCTCACCAATCATCTCTCAAGCTTTTAGGTTGTCCAGGAGGACAAGCAGGTTCCAAACTTTGATGAGGTAATGGCCAAGTGGAAGGAACAAAATATAGAGGTTTTTAAGAATTTCTCTTTCCCCCCCTCCAAAAGTCCCTAGATGATTCCTTTTCCCTCAAGATTCCAAAGTCTAATCATGATCAGTCTCCCATGCTTCATTTTCCCTCTCAAACAAGTGAATTTCATCACCCTCCCGCCATCACCCTTCCTCAAGAAGACCCTGTTCTTCAGAGTATTGAGAAAGAGGTTGCAGCTATAGGTCAGGTTCTTGCAGAATGTGTAGAGGATGCTTCAGAAGTGTTTAAGGAGGAAATTCCTATTGATACTTCTCTTGAGGTTGTAATTGAGCATCCAGTTATAACTGAGAGTGGGAAGACTGATCTTGATGTGGATGAAATTCAAAAGGCGCTAGTATAAATGGAAGTCATACATGAGTTACAGGTATCTCCTATTGAGAAGGATCTAGATAGCATGACAACGGATTCAGTTCAAATAGACCAAAATGAGGAACAAAAATATGATTGGCAACTGTACCTTGAGCCTCTACCAGAGATTGAAGAGCTTTGTACAGATATGTTGGCTATTGAAGAGCATGTTTATGAGAAGCTTGATCAAGAATCACCTATTCAAGATCCTAGTATAGATTGGGTTGCATATTCAAAGCTCCTTGAAGAGCTGGATGAACTTGCAGCAGTCAACAAGAAGGACGTGGCCACTCAAGAACCATGCATAAATGGGGTATCACTTAACATGGTAATAGATGACAAGCACTCTGAGAACAATTAGGAAATACTTGGTGAGTTTGTCTTTTTTGGTGACTGGTTTGCTATTGATGGCCCATTTGAAAAGATGCTAATATAGTTGGTCGACAAGGCAAATGCCTCATCAAAGGTTATTACTAATATACATCTTGCCTTGTAAATTGTATCATCTCTCGAAAGGAGCAAGTTCAATAATTTTCCATTTGATCCAGGCGGATCATTCTTTATCATGGTTAACTAGGTTATTTTAGTTGTCTTTGCTTTCCTCCAAGTGCTGTAAAAGCACAGTAGTTTGCTTCCATTTTGTTTAATAAGTGCTTGTTTATGCATTTGCTTTTAGTTAGTTTTTTGCTTTCGTGTGTTTTCCTTCTTCTTTTGAAGGAGGTTATTACAAAAATGATCAGAGTAGATTTTGTAGATCCAAAATCGGATTCAACATCAAAAAATTCGAATAAAGTCTATACATGGCCTGGGTCCTCAAGCATAGCAGGCATGCGTCTGAGCAAAGTTGCCAGAATGTTGACAAATCTTCCATGAGTCAGATTTTTTCTTGCTATTTGGTGTAGTCATTTGGCAGATGAAAAACTAGTTCAGAGAGTGCAGGGTCTGGTAAAGCTTCTTTGGACTCTTGTCTAGAATTCACAAGGTTAGCCTTTTTCAAACCATTAAACTAGTTCACTTCTTTGGTTCATTTCAATTAGTTCAACGTGTTAATTCATCAGCTTTGAACAGTTGAACCAAATTTTGGTTCAATGTCTTGGTTCAATGTTTGGTTCAAACACATGGCTCAAAGCCTTGGATCGACTCAAAGGGTTCAATGCAAGTTCAAATCCATGGTTCAAGGACCACTTGAACCTTTGAACTGATTCAACCAATTGGTTCAACGGTGGGTTCAAAGGAGCGGTTTAATCACTTGGTCGGCAAAGATAGCTAAAGGATACATAGACAACCAGGAAGACACCTTGCCACATGGACTGACACCTTGCCACTTAGACTGGCACGTGGATTGCACGTAGCTGACACGTGGACTACACGTAGATGACACATGGACTGGAGGCTGGTAGAGGACACTTTGGCTACCGTAAGGCACATTTCATAGAAGCTAAGGCAAAGGATGAATTTCTATGGACTTTTGTCTAAAGGAATTCCTTGTCTGAAGAAATTCGGAAGTGGTTCAAGACATAAAGTCCGCGTATAAAGACCCTAGGTTTTTTCAAAAGGCAAAGACAGTTAGGAAAATGGCAAAGCTAAACAAAAGGCCACAAGATAAAATTTTGAAGGAATTCAGACAACCTATCATCAAAAGGAAGCCAACAGATATAAAGCTAGCGACCAATAAGAACAAAGAGCCGACAGAGCAACAAGCCGTAGAGCAAATAAAAATGAAAGGGCTGACAGAGAAAACAAAGAAATAAGCCTAATAATATTTCTGAAGGAAATGTGACATTTTTGGTGACGTCCTGCAGGCCATCAATTTTTTCCTACAGGAAGTAGCCGTTGGAATTTGAAAAAAGATAGCAGAAAATCTAGAAATAAATGAAAGTCGACCATGCAAAATGAACAAAAAATATAGATAATCTAATGAAATAATTAGACATGGAATCCTACCAAAAATAGACATGACCAAAATCAGAAGACTTACATGCAAACATTAGAGCTATTTTCAAACACTGGATCTATTTTCAAATAAATGGTCTAAGTTTCAGTTGGCTGATCATTAAGACCTGTTTGTTTTCATTCAGTGCATGCATCCAAAGGACTAAATCTGGCTTCAACAGGAGAACTTGGTTCATATTTGGAGTTAACTGGTTCATGATTGGAGTTGACTAATTAAACACCGCATCCACTAGAAGATTTCCATGCAAAAGGAGGTAGGATGGTTCATGACAAGGATGGGCACACTTCATCAAATGAATAGGCTTCATGCAAGAACAATTTAAAAAACATATTTTATTTTAAGGCCAATTAAATCTTGGAGTTAAAAAACAAGATCTTTCTCTTCAAGTTTATACGCCTATCTTTGGCCTCTTGTAAATTGCTATATAATGGCTTGTAGCCTTGATTAAAAAGGATCCAATCTCTTTTGGTTAGACTAGACTCTGCCATTAAGAGTTGTGTAACCTCTTCGATCAATAAGAAGGATTGTACTTTCAAATTTCAAGCTTGGAATAATGTATATTTCTTTAGCAATTTGCATAGGTGGTAGAGTTCTCTCCCTTCCCAAATTATATTCGTACCTAGTTGCTATATTATCCTTGTGCAGGTCATGTTAAAGTGTTCTTTATTATCTTTTGCTGAAATTGTAAGTGGATGTTAGGTGGCTGTAAAGTGTCTTGTATCGGACCTCTCTCCATCATTTTCCCTCAGGTTTTAGTTATTAGATCGAACCTTTGCATGAAATACTTATGCACAAGTGATTAATTTGAAGTCTAAGGTCTTCCTTCTCTCTTGTTCATTTAGTGTTCAAGGTTCCACGCTGAGTAGGATCATAATTCTGGTGTATCACCCCTTTTAGGTAGGATTTCCCCTTTAGTTTTTCTTTCTCCCTTTTCCATGGCAGTCAGCAGTGTAGAGTAGGAATCTTCATTGATACATCATACAGGAACCAACCTTCTCTGGAGGTTCTTCTCACTATTAAGGCACCCACCCTCGTGAGAAGATCCCATTGTTTCAGTCGAATAGAGGACTGGCCATTTCTCGCACATCCTCGAATCAGGGCACAGCTCCAGGTTGACAATAGTTGCATAAACTTAAGCACTTATCCTCAGATAAATGGTTCATGAAATACAAATCATTTTTGAATAGGTCTTCTTGAGTAGAACTTATAAGAAAAGAATTTATTCATCACTATACACTAAGCTCAAGATGTATAAGGGTACTAATTTTCTCTTATAAATTCTAATGTGAACATAGATACATGTGAGTCATCCTTATTATAAGATCCAATAAACAAGACTTGCTTATAAAGAGTCCATACTATGTAGAAGGTAGTGCACAATCAATTGTAACTTGAAGTAAATATTCCCAAAGATTCTCCCTTAACCATGACGTGATTGAATTTAGATCCCAAAATTTAAATAATCAACCTATGACCATGCATCTTTTTTAAAGAATTAGAAAACAATAAATCAGATATTCAATCATAATAAACTTAACTTGAAAGTAACATGATTCATTATTAACACATGCATCAATTTTTCACCTTCTAAATGACATAATTTTTGGAAGCAAAATTATTGAGAGGCCAGGGGGCAAGGGGGGGTGGGGTGAGGGGGGGCATATGATGGGGAGGGGGGATGAATCAGTCTTCAAAAAACTTTATTTCAATTTAAATTAACAATCATGAACCATTACATCAACAAATACATCACGCAATGCATAAGCAAACAACTATACAAGCATGAAACAAGATTGCACAAGTCAACACACCATATATGTGGAAAACCCTCAAGGGGAAGAAAACACACTGATATATAAAAATAGACTACAATTCTATAATAAAAATACCAATTTTAGTGAAACACCCACTTCACATGGAGAAGCAACCTCAACTAACTAAACACCAACTTGCAAAGAGGCACCAACCCTCTCTAGATGACTCAACACCAACTGAGCTACCTAAAACACTTGATCACCCTTAGAATATATTTTTTCACATACAACATATGATGATCTTATTTCTTATCTCTTCACACACTTTTATCTTTCTCAAATTGGTCTTTAGCCGTCTTCACTCAACTAGTCATCTTCTTAACTTGATCAGGTCATATGACCTTGATTTTCATACATATAACCTCTTTCTAAACTTCATCATAGATCCTATACACTCATATTTTATTCTAAAATACAATATTCTACTCTATAATATCTTATTCTATTCACTTGCACTCTTCACACTCAAATAGGCCTAAAATTGCCTAGTATTTATACAAGTCTATTGTTCATATCCTTCTTAGTCAGCCAAACATATTTACCATCTTAGGTTGCCTATGAAATAAATCTTAAGAAATATCATATACATTTATTAAATTTTTTATGAGTCCCTTTAGTTTTGACCTACCTTAATTAGGCCTTATCTCACCTTTAGGTCTCACGAAGACCTAACCATATTATGTCTATTTAGGACATGCTACACTTTGCCTTCTTTGGAGAACCTTCAAATACTTCAAAAAATAGGAAATTATCATATTTCACTTACATATACCCTTGATAATCTCATATAGGAATCATAACACTTTTTAGCTTCAACCACCACTTGAAGCACACCATTAGCATTGTTCACAATTAGGCTTGTGCATACCTAGAAAGTATGTCTTAAACAACTGAATCATAAACACAATTTTTCCAAAAAACCATCAAAAAAAATAAAATATATATAATATATATGATCATATGTTATTAATCATGTGATTTATTCCTCAAAACTCAGGGCAAAAGGACTCAAACCCTTCTCTACAAGTAGCCCACTCAAAACTACCAACTAGTCTCAAAACATAGTCATGGAAACATAAACTTTGACACCTAAAGGAACAAACTCAAGGATTTAACATTAATGAATATGATATTATAATATCCTCATAATAATCTTAAAAATTATATCATAATATTAAATATCAACTATTGATCTGTAGACCAATGTGTTGATCTTCTCTTTCTCAGACCTTACTCATCCAGACAAGCTAATTTGGCTTCAATGTTTCAACCTCTTTAACTAAATTAAAAGATTATAAAAAGAATGGATAGTAAATTAAAGTCTCAAATAATAACATCATGTAAATTATATATATCAACTCATGGCATAAAGTCTCAAACTCATCACTATAACTTGCTTACTTAGAATTGCCAATTTACCTTCAAACATAGTCATGGTGATAATGACCTTAAACACCTATGTAGACACTTTTATAGAATTATTATGCATGTGGAAAATATTATTATATAATTTTACTAATCTAAAAATAAAGGATAACATGGTCATATGGCAATATTGGTCTTACAGATTAGTCTCATAACCTTGTATCACACTGTCTCACCTGAACCAAACAAGACAACTTATGAGCAACATTTCCATCATATCCACTGACCTATAAAAAAATATATCCAACATGAACATGTCTAAATATTATTAAAATTTTTCTCCATGTACTTGGATTCATCCCTAATCCATGATAACACATCCTTAATCACCTTCTCACTTCTACCTAGGTTTCTCACTGTTTGCATCATTAGGCCTATTAGGGACTGGTCAATTTGTATGAATGGTTTAACACCCATAAGAGATAAAATATTCTCAAAAACAACCATTTACATCAGATGAAAGTTTCAATATTTTTTTAAATCCATTTAGCAACTTTGACTACTACAACAAATCACTAAGAAACAAGGCCTTTCTTATAGGGTCCACTCACTCACTTAACACACCAATCACATATAGAGATGTATAGGAGAGTTGAATAAAACATAAAACCACTTAAATATCCATAATAATCCATTTTAAGATATTTTTAATAAGATCTTCCACATTGGGTCACTATTAGGGTTCTTTATGGGTTTAAACCATCTTTTAGTCTTAATAATCATTCATAAAGCTTGGCCCCTCATTCTAGAAACCAATGCCTATAAATTTTAGATATTACCATTACCCATATATAATTAATATATTAGGTTCCAATTCATATGTTAAATATGCCAATGAAAACTTAAAACTCCTTCTCTGATTAAGAACCCTTCATTCTGTGCACTCGAGAGATCTCAACACACTTTTTCATGCCTTTCCTTGAAAATAATAGATTTAATTTTTTTTGAACATGATTTAAAAAATATATCACACTTATTTCAATTCTCACATACTCACACTTACCTTGTAAATTTATCTTGATACCGCATCTAGGCACCATCTCTCTCTTTACTCTCTAGGCCTTGACTTGCAAGTCACATTAGGTCTTGAAATTGACCTTCTAACCACTATCTAATCTTTAAAAAATTCATAAAAAAATAAATTAACCTCCCTCATTCTCAAACACTAATATACATCCTTCATTTTTTTTACAACTCCTCATGACACCTCATTAGGCCAGGCAGAATCTAGAACTAGTTTAGTTGCATGCTAGGTTTGTAAGTCCTACCCTTGTAGGCTCACACTAAGACTCTAATGAGTAATTAAATGCCTCATATACATTATTAAAAAAATCATACAACCTCTTATTCATCTATTAATCCATATCATGAGGACACCAAGCTCATACCTTCTCACAAGGTCTCTTCTTGCTATGACTAGTGTCATGACTAGGTTTCTCAAGCACTTAAAACTTTGACAACTAAATTTGAAACATTCCTTGATGCTTCTACACCTTTCTCACATTAATTTTATTCTCCTAAAATAATATCATGCCTATTCACATACCTCTTCATGATAATCATGTACATGATCATGATTTGACTATGCTTGATATGGTTAGGCTTCTTAAGAGACCTTGTGTTCAAGGAATAACACTAAAAAATATGCTTACCTTGTACCTTGACCTTGACCTGAATCTTGATGTCAACCTTAGAATAATTATTAGGTTTCCTTAAAATTATCTATCAATAGAGAGACATTAGGTTTCCTTCAAATTATCTCTTGTCACATGGTTCATATCTCATAGACTACTCACCATGCATCTTCATCAGATGTATCTTGACATCAATGACATCAACCTTAACATCAAATAACATCAAACTGGACATCAATGAAAAAATTTATAAACAATAATTACTATAAATTATAATACTTATTTACACATAGATCTCATGTGTAAAAGTAACATTCGTACAGTTTTACCCAATCAAATCTATTACATTCGATATCAGGGTCATCACATCTTTTAGATATCACCCATGTCCTATTATAGTCATTTATAAAAATTATAAATAACCACATTTTCATACATCTTTTTAATGCATTTCATTTGGATAAATCCCATTAAGGTTCCCCAATGTTTCTCCTCTAAGAAACATCCAACTATTGAGTGTTTAAGCATTTTAGGTTCATGTTGATAGATAAAGAAATGATGCAAAAGATTAACAACATCAAGGAATCTCTCTCTCTTTGCGAACATCATATGTTATTATCACATATGTTTGAATTTGATGATCATGAATCCCATTACTTTATTAACTTTACAAATTATATGTAAACAACTTTCATATAATATTACACATCTTCAAACACATTGTGAATAACTCTTAACTACACTAAATCATAATACTCAAGACCTTTTGCCTTTAAATAGTGGTAATAACATCAAACCTATAAAAAGAAAAATGTCACTATTAATTTTATTTAACATTTAAACCTAAAAACATCCTTAATCAATCATTTTAACACAACTTACGAAATTATTCAAGTCAAATTTGCACTAAATAAGAAGTGGAACCAATCAACTACCAAAAAAATATAAATGGAATCCAACAATTTATGCAAAAAGATAAATTATTATTATGAATTTACTTTTGTTGGATTTCCCATCATATCTATGAAGTAATTTACTAATGGCAAAGATGAATGCAATCACACTTATTTTCCTATTGTCTAATTAAATAATCTATTACTCATAGAAATCTGGATCAACATTTAATAATCAAATATTCCTTGTCAATCCATCGAACAATGCAATTGAGTTATTAATATAAATGAATTATGTATAACAAAATATTTATTCAAGTCCTTAAAGAATTAATCCAAAGACTTGGATTTTAACATACCACTTTTAATTTTTACAAAAAATTATGATCCATGAAATAAGTGAGAACCAAATGGAATACATAATCTCATATATAACTTTTATTGAAGAACATCAAGGTCCATACCAACAATAATTGGAATAATGCAATTGATTCATACAAACCTGATTATATTTACATATTATAATCCAAATACTGATAAAGTGTATCATTTCATACACCTTTGACTCCATTTAGAATAATTTTGACTATATGCATGCCACAATAACGTTAATGCAAAACCAAACAATATAGTACATGCTAGCACTCAAATATATAACCAATCATAGACACTACTAAGGCATCATTAGTTCAAGGTTATTGTATATAAAATTTAACATAACTCAAATATCCTTTTAACAACAGTATATTAGTATCAGATATCGATTATGGATTAAAATACCAAAGTGGTCATCATGACATAATATGATATTGGGCTAAATTCCATTTCAGTATTCATAGGGATTCATTCATTAATATACAATATAACAGAAGTATTTCCATTCACATAACCCACATATTTTTAAACACCAAATCAATTGAAATAATAGTATTCTCATCATATATAAACTGAGTAACTTTTTTCCGTAGGCTTATGTATGATTTCGTAACACATGCCTCCATGAAAAAAAATTACCATTAAATCAAAATAAAAAGTCAAACTACATTCTTTAATCATACTAAATGATTAAATCCATAGTCAATAATAACATAATATTAATTTTAAAATTTTCTAGTTGACCAAGATAAATGATACAATAATCATTATAATAATTTGTTTTACATTCACATATTTTGAGTATCTAACCAATATACTCTTAATTTTTTCATTGTCATTTCCAATTTATTATGACATTATAAACCAAAATCATTGATAGAGTTAAAAAATATTGATAACAATACCAATCAAACTTTATACAATAGGTAAAAGTACATGTTTGAATTCATCCAAGAATAATGATAAACGACCCGCTTGACCAATCCCATGAGCCCCCCATTGGTGGCCTTAGACCATCCCAACCATTGATAAAAGGAGGAAACCAACTCATGGGTTATGGCTACATTAATCAATGAGTTTCCATACACCAAAATCTAAGAACAGCTTCAATGGAACAAATTGGCAAACATAGAAAAACCCCAACATACTATTGTGTTTCTCATCACAACATTACTATATACTATTATATTATGAAAGGAAACTAAACAATGAAATCTAAGAAAACTAATAAATAGAAAATGAAATGATTTAACTATTATCGAAATATTGTAGTCTTATTCCTAATTTAGTTAAAGGTCTAAGTTGACTAAATCAATAAATAATATTGTAATAATTTAACCACTAATTTGTATAATTTATTTGACCTTAATAGCTTTTTAAAAATAGTAATGAAAGAGAAGAAATATAACTTATCTTAAAATTGGGTTGATACAACTGAGACAGAGGTTGATACCAACTATGTAGGACTAGGATAGTGTTGTGAATCTAGATCTAGATTTCATTTAGTGAAAGGATAGGAGCACCGAAAATAAGACACTTTAGGGTTTGGTGCTATAGTCTAGGTCATGCTATTATTGTCCAAACTGACCATAAATATTTGAGTTTTCTAGGTTTTATCTATTTTCCCTGTGTGAGCTTGCTTATGAGATTTTGAGTCTTGAATGTCAATGGATCTCCTTATAGAACATATTTAATCTTCAAACCCTAGACCTTCATTATGCTTGAATGAAACTTGAGAAAGAGGGGGGTTAGTGTGTGTAAGATGCATTGAATGTATATCCACACCCCTTATGTGGGCATGTTTCCTACATACCAATACTCTTAAGATGGATCAAGCCATATGTAGTTCTCCCACTTAATGTTCTTTGTGCAATAGTGTTATACAGATGTAAAAATGCCAAATTGAGAGTTCTTGAGGTAGTTAGGGACTAGTGTGAGGATTTGAATATGCTGGTAGCTATCTTAGATGGCTATATGCAGAGAATAGGTATTTTGTCTGAGTGGTTTTGCTTGTATTCTTTCTTGATTTTGTAATATTTTCCAACCCCTTCTAAATGAATTTTGAATGGGATTTTATAGAGATCTATTGGTCATGGGTTAAATGTATGTGTGCTAGGCTAACACAATGAATAAGAATAATCAGAAAGAAATGATCATCTGAGCTTGAAATGTGATTGGATAGGAGTGCTAGAAATGGGACACCCTAGGGTCCAGCGCTATAGTCCAACCCCAATGCTCTTGTCTTATATGCTCAGGACCTAGGGAGATGGAACTAACATGGAAAAAGTAGTCTGGCTGAGCTGGAATCAGATCTCAAAAGTCTATAGGTGATTGAAAATAATTCAAAAAAGTATCTAGAAGGGTCATGAGAGCATGCAAAAGGGACTTTTTGACCAAATTTTGGCCCTTCATGCCAAAAATGGGCACCCCTATTTGAAAAAACCATCTAAGTCTATACCTTTGGCCAAGTCTAGTACTTAGCTTTTCTTTGAAATAAGTGTTATTTGATAAATCCCATAACAAATTTACAAGTATATTCCTTTTAGAAAGTTCATTTTTGGTCTTTTATAAGCCTTTGCCAAATTCTTTTCAGTTTTTATTTTAAGCATTTGCCAAATTCTTTTTGAATTTTTGTCTGAATAAATTTTATTTAAGTGTATCTCATTTAGACATTTCATTTTAAATTTTTTTGAAGGGGTCTTTTTCATATTTTTTGAAGGAATTATTTTGGACATTTTGTTCAAAACAACTTTTTTGAAGGACAATTCAGTTTTTTTGAAAGAGGCTTGCAATTTTTTTAAGGAATTATTTCAAACATTTTGTCCAAAACAATTTTCCTTAAAAGGTCATCTTTAATTTTCCTGAAGGGCCATTTTCAAAAGACTAAAAGGAATTTTCTTAGAGAAATGATCACTTCAATTTTTTGAAAGGTACTTTAAAACTTTCCTGAAGGGTATTCGCAGGAAGGCTAAAAGGTAAGAGACAAAAAATCTGAAGGGTATGTTCCTTTCAGAAGGTTCATTTGTAAAAACTTCAAATAAGTCTTTTCCAAAGCTGAAGGGAGATTTACAACTTTCCTAAAGGGTATTCATAGGAAGGCCAAAAGGTAAGAGATAGAAAATCTAATGGGTATGTTCCTTTTAGAAGGTTCATTTGTAAAAACTTCAAAGAAGTCTTTTCCAAAGCTGAAAGGACACTTGAAAATCAATGAAGGGTCATTCTAGAGACCTGAACGTCCACTTCAAAAAATTTGAAAGGGCCATTTCAAAGCCAAAGACTTCAGTTTCACTTTCCAAAAAGGCAAAGGCACTCAATAGATTTTCAAAGGATACCCTTTAGGGTAAAGGCGAAATGAAATTTCCCAATAAAAAAGTCCAAACTCAAATGGCCACCACGGGTAAAAAGTATGAATGAAGCGTCTACGAGAGAAAATGTCAAAATAATTCTTTTGAGAAAGTGGCCAAAGAGAAGTATTCACAAGAAAAGTGCCAAGATAGGAAGTCTAAGGGAACAAAAGTTTGAATAAAATACCTGAAGGATGATGGCCCACAAAACATCAATTTTATACTATAAAAACAAGTCATTGGAGTTTAAAAGAAAGGTTCGACAAGAACCTAAAGGTGAATATAGAGGTAACAAGTGGAAATTATAATTGAGGTATTTGGTTCAATTGTAACTTAGTCAATTGTAGCTAATTTAATTGTAACTAAGGCATTTGGTTCAATTGTAACTGATTCATTTGATGACATAGCATAGCTCACCCACCTCTCTCTCACATGCAAATGTAATTATTTATCTCAAGATGGAAGATGTCCAAGTGACCCTTGAACTTCTTTTGATTGATCTAACTCTCAAAGCTATAAATATGCATTCTTTGGGTGCATTTTATAGCCTCCACTAGTTATTGGGAAATCTCTATCTAGATTTGTACTTGAAGAACTCTTAAATAAATATACAAGTGATTTTGCCACTCATATGCTGTAATATTAAGAAATGACTTAAATATTGTTTATCTAGTCTAGTGAAATATTATCTTTTCTAGATTTTACTCTTGATGGTCTACCAATTTACAGAAAGTAGATTATTATAGGTCTTTGCTAGTTTTTCTTTTCTAAGTGTAGAGATATCCTAGAAGTGGTTCATGATTGTATCCCCTTTGGAATCATTCATTCCCTTCCTAGAATTGCATACTTTATTAAATCTAGCATATGAAATATTGATGTATCAATGGTTATTGAGTTGTGAGTCTTATGCAAGAAAACACCTTGTTTTGTCTTTAAGTAGTGGTTTTAGTCAATTAGGAGGATATCATACATTGGTACATCATCGCTTGTTTTTCATAGTCATTTTCCTTACCTTTTTCATACACAATTGTGAATCGAAAGAGAGATTTAAAGGTGAATCAAGGGAACTATACCTTTATCTAGAGATTTATCTTAGTGAAATTGTCACCCACATCAAGAGAGATGTTTCCATTGTGCCACTTGGATGAGGAGATTTGAGCATTTCCTCAAGAGTGTGAATCCAAGTGTTAATAGTTTTTGGCATGCCCAATGGGACTATTTGTCCAAGGAGTTGAAGAATTATTGGTGTGTTCTTTAACTAATCAACATTTGGAGGTGTTCCAATCAACACCAATGGTGAATTTGAGTTAAATCAACTAGTCAAGCAACCCTAGTGCATCAAAAATTCATGTTTTGGTATGTATAACCATATTGTTGAGCAGTATGGACTTTGTGTTCCTTTATATAGTTTTTATCAAGCTCATGTTATTCATGGAATCACCTCAAATATCTCTCTTAATTATCCTTCTCCTAATGAATCCAAGAGTGCTGGGGAGATAATGTTAGAGTTTGAGAAGCAAATGTTACATATAGATAGGTTGAAAGAGAAAAATAGGTATCAACAAGAGCTTATGTACAAGGAAGAGTGCTTATTTAGGAAATATAAAGCCATGTAATCCATGAAAGATAATCTAATAATATGGAGAAGTCAACCTACTTAAGGCAGTCATCCTTGTACACCTTCTTCCATCCCAAGACAATCTTCTCCCATATAAAAGAAACTCTCTCCTTGTATACCAAATACTTTCTATCAAATAACACTTGTTCATAAAAATAAAATTAATCAATATTATATCCCATATAATGCCTCTTCTCCTATGCCAAAACAAACTACTCTTACTATTAATCCTTTGCACTTAGCACTCTAAGACCAAAATATATTGGGTTGACCATCTATGAAAACTAACTACTCCAAGTTCCTAGATTGTGAGTCCTCCTTGGAAGAAATCCATCCCATTTCATTTGGAAACCAAAAAATACATCTTAAAACAACTCATCATATGCATATGCAAACTCTCCCTAGTCTCCCTCAACCCCCTCAATCCCTTCAATCTGATGTCAAGATTCTAAGTTGGAAAAATGTTTGTCATGAACTAGCTCAAGGCCTTGAGAAAGTGAATGAAGTTGCTACCTATCATCAAGAGGAGAGACATGATGTCAAGTTTATAAGTTGGAGGAGTTCTCATCATGAATTAGCCCAAATTTTTAAAGAAGAACAAATATAAAAAACTTTACCTATTAGTTTTACACATTGGAAGGATGTCAATCAAATGCAAACACAACCTAAAGAGGATAATAATGAATAAATTGATGAGACTCTTATAGATAAAAATGTTATTTTATAAGTCACTCTCCTATTTCTCTATCTGAATTAGGTCTAAGTGATGGAAGTTTTCCAAGATTTGATATGGTGATTTCAAGATGGAAAGAAGAGCATGAAAATGTCCCATTATCCTTCAACCTAGCCAAGGATGTTTCTTCTCCTCCCACCCTCTCCTTGGACAAAAGAGAAAATGTCTTATGTGAGGTGAAAGACAAAATTGAAAAATTCAAAGGTGAAGAAGATAATCTAAGCAAAAAGAAGATAACAAGTATATAGCTTTGTGGACATGATGAGGTTTCACTATCCCTACTTGATGAACTTCCTTTTTTTCATGATGAAGATAGTGAGTAGTCCATAGTAAGTGATGATGAATAATGCAAGAATGGTAAGCTCTCTTCCCCTTTGTTTGATGGATTTTCCTTTTGATTTGATGAAGATAGTGACCAAACCATGGGACATGAATTAGATGAAGTTCAAGAGCATGGTTTCGGGCAGCTATAGACTCTTGTTTTTGAACAAGAAGTAGAGGAATCAAATTGGTTTGATAGAGGAATTGAAGAAGGACTTATTTAGAAATAAAATGATGAGTTTTTAGATGAGTTAGAATTTTTTTTTTTAGTTCAAATATTATACCATCCACCCTTCCTTAAGAGAGCTATGATGAAGCAAGAGACCAGTTTGACAAGCTTTTCAAAGAGATATAAAAAGATGAGTTAGTTCATGACACATACCAAGAGGGTCATGAGCCAAATGAACCCTTTAATGATGAGCTTGTAACCATTGATCCATTGGTGGACTACATCAACATGAATGACCAATATGAAAAATGTCTCAAGGAATATTATGAATACATGAAAGTGGAAGACATGTTTGAACCTGATGCATTGGAGTAAATTCAAACCAAGATGGCAAATAAGAAGGGTGAGTCATCAAATCTCCACTCCTACTGGTTATCATCATGAGGTTTCTTGACATGAAGGAGACCTAAGAATTTTCTCCTTTGATTAAGGAGGTGAAAAAATATATTAGGTCAGATGTACATATTAGTTTGCTTTCATTTGTGTTATGTTTGTCTTCCCTACGTGCTTATGCACAAGTGTAGGTTTTTCCTTATTTTGTTTGTGTTATTTTTGTGTTGTCTTATTGTTTTTAGTTGGTGTGTTTGCTTTTTTTTTTTTTTGTGTGGCCTAACTTTGTTAGTCACCTTCAAGTATGTATTGAATCCATGCCCAATGGACTATCTAGGCTACTGGTCTAGTCAGTATAGTAGGCATATTACCCCTATGAGTCACCAATTTGTTGGCCAAAATTGGGCACCCCTATTTGAAAAAACCATCTAAGTCTATACATTTGGCAAGGTCTAGTACTTAGCTTTTCTTCAGAAGAAGTGTTCTTTGACAAAGGCCGTAACAAATATACATGTCTATTCTATTCAGAAATTTCATTTTTGGTCTTTATTAAGCCTTTGCCAAAAAATTTCAAGTTTTTATTTTAAGCCTTTGCTGAATTCTTTCAAACTTTTTATCTGAAGCAATTTTCCTTAAGTGTATTTCTTTTAGACATTTAATTTTCAACTTTTTTGAAGGGGTCTTTTTCAGCTTTTTCAAAGGTATTGTTCAGACATTTTTTCTAAAACAACTTTTCTGAAGGACACTTCAATTTTTCCAAAAGACACATGCAATTTTTTTGAAGGAATTGTTTCAGACATTTGGTCTGAAACAAGTTTCCCAAAGGGGCATTTTCAAAAGGCCAAAATGAATTTTCTTAGAGAAATGATCACTTCAATTTTTCAAAAGGTACTTTAAAACTTTCTCGAAGGGTATCTGCAAGAAGGCCAAAAGATAAGAGATAGAAATTTTAAAGGGTATATTCCTTTCAAAAGGTTTATTTGTAAAAAATTTAGAGAAGTCTTTTCCAATGCTGAAGGGACACTTGAATTTTTTTTGAAGGGGTCTTTTCCAAAGGTGAAGGGACACTTAAAAATTTATTAAGGGTTGTTCTAGAGTCCTAAAGGTCCACTTCAAGAAATTTGAAGGCCCATTTCAAAGCTGAAGGGTTCATTTTCACTTTCCAAAAAGGCAAAAGAACTTAATAGATTTTTGAAGGATTTCCTCTAAGAAAAAAGGCTAAAGGAAATTTCTCGATATAAAAATCGAAATTCAAATGGCCTCCACAGGGAAAAAGTCCAAATGAAGTCTCCATAAGAAAAAATGTTGAAACGATTCTTTTGAGAAAGTGGCCAAAGAGAACTGTCTACAAGAAAATTACTGAGATAAGAATCTTGAGGGAACAAAAGTCTGAATAAAATACCCAAAGGATGATGACCCACAAAAATTCAATTTCATACTATGGAAACTAGCCATTAGAGTTTATAATAAAGGCTCAGCAGGAACCTAAGGGCAAATATAGAGGTAACAAATAGCAATTATAACTAAGACATTTGGTTCAGTTGTAACTTATTCAACTATAGATGATTTAATTTTAATTGATGCATTTGGTTTAGTTGTAAATATTTCATTTGATGACATGCCATAGCTTTCCCACCTCTTTCCCACATGCAAATGTAACTATTTCTCTCAAGATGACAGATGTCCAAGTGACCCTTGAACTTTCTTTGATTGCTCCACCTTCTAGAGCTATAAATATGCATTCTTTGGGCACATTTCATAGCCTTTATTGGTTATTAGGAAAACTCTATTTAGATTTGTACTTGAAGAACTCTTGAAGAAATATACAAGTGTTGTTTCCACTCATATGTTATAATATTGAGTAATGACTTAAATCTTGTTGGTCTAGTCTAGTGAAAAATTATCATTTCTAGCTTGTACTCTTGATGGTCTACTAATTTTGATAAAGGAGATTACTACAAGTCTCTGCTAGTGTTTATTTTATAAGTATAGAGATATATTAGAAGTGGTTAATGAGTTTATCCCTTTTGGAATCATTCATTTCCTTCCTAAGAATCACATACTTTCTTGAATCGAGCATATGAAATATTGATGTAGTAATGGTTCCTGAGTTGTGAGTCTTGTGCAAGAAAATACCTTATTTTGTATTTAAGTAGTGGTTTCAGTCAATTGGGAGGATATCATACATTGGTGCATCACCACTTGTTTTTCATAGTCATTTTTCTTACCTTTTTCATACACAATTGTGAGTCGAAAGAGAGATTTAAAGGTGTATCAAGGGAACTATCCCTTTATCTAGAGATTCATCTCAGTGAAATTGTCACCCACAACAAGAGAGATGTTTCCATTATGTGACTTGGATGAGGAGATCTAAGCATATCCTTAAGGGTTCAAATCCACGTGTCAACATGACCTATGGGTTAGGTGTCACAAGGCACACTCAAGCTACCAATTTTGACATTTTATATGACTAAATTTACCCTCCCCCTTTATTCTAGTGATGCAAAAAAGCAAAATACTAGGATAAAGGAAAAGTATAAAGTGCACTTGAACTTACCTACAAGGGTAAATCCCATAAAGTTGTGTGATGTTGGGTGTACATAGAGAGAGCACATTGTGAAGTGTAAATATACAAGATAAAATAAAGAGTAGATCAGTTCTTACTAGATACACTATATCAAAACTAAGAGCATACAAAATTTGGGTAAGAGAGAGGAAGAAAAAGGAATGAATACACCTCACTAGGTACATAAGCCAATACAAAACTTATTATGATGTTGAGTGATATTGGATGATGCTAAGTAATGTTGGGTATTTGTTGTACTAAGAGTAATATCATAAATGGAGATGAGTACTCAATTCCCTAAGAGTGGCTTAAAAATGCAAACACTTGCCCTTTGGCTCCATCACTGCCCACTAAGAAAAGCTATGTGATCATGCATGTATTAATCTATGTTTAGAATATTTTCTAATCCCTCTGAGTATATGGCTCAATAATATAAAGGTTATATAGTCCTTTGGCTCCATTAATTCCCACTAAGTGAAGCTATGAACTGATACTAGTATGAATGTGTATCATATGAGATGGCTCATAAATTCCATAAATGCTCTGTAATATAAAAATGTGGCATGGATATCTAGATGTGTACTTAAAACTAGGCCAATCTTGGCCACTTTGATAGGAGGAGATTAGGCTTATATGAAATCCACTATGAAACTAGAAACTAAGCTTATGTAAAAGCCACTCGAGAATGTGGAGGTTAGGCTTGTATGAAAGCCACTCCAAAATGATACTAACCACCTACAGATGGAATAAGGCACATAATTATTGAGAATGCCTAGGTAAAATATTAAATTCAAAAAGAAAATAAGTCAAATATGCCATACACATTACCCATAATCACTAGTGTTTGTAACATGGATTTTGATTTGGAAGTTATACCAACTACCCAATCTAAAAATGGAAGAGAAAGCCATCATGCCACATATGATGCCCCATATATTTGTATTCTTTGAGAAAAACTATACTAAAACTACTAAATCTGAACTAATTTGTATCTAACAAAACTATAGCTGAGCTTACCTTTCTACCTATTTCTAGAAAATATGGGTTTTTTGTTGTTTGGATAAGAGAACCAAAAATAGGACACCCTATTATTTGGTGTTGTTGTCCATGTCTGACATTATTGTCCTTTGATGATTATAATGACTATTTTTTAATCATAACCATTTTTCTAGTATGTTCTACTTGGTTTGACCTCTAATTATTTTTTTGAGTGTTCTAAAAACTAATTTTTTGACCGGTAGGAGCTTTGGTCTCTGTGACAAAATGCCTATTTTTTGCCCCCTCTTTTGAGGGTAAGAATGAATACCTTGAAATGGCTACCCTCAAAATAAAGAGACCTAGAAGTGTGTTATGATATGAAATACATGATATAGTAATGATAATTGAAATGATGTCTCAAGATATAGCATGGTTTATATTAGAGATTGTTAGATCAATAGGGTTATGCTTAGATAGATATAAAAATGTAATAACATGTGCAGTATACTAAATTGAAATTGTAAATGTTAGTTTTTATCTATCAAGGAGGGATGGAGCATGATGTTCATAATGGCATCCAAAATAATAACAAAATGCATGATGTGGATCATGGCATTGCAAATAATGAGAAGCAAACAAGAAACAAGCAACAAGCACATAAGGCAAGAAGCATACAAGAGTGGTTAAGGGGCCAATAAAATAAGGGACATGAGCACATTCCACTCAAATTGGAAATAAATCATACAAGGCATGTTCAAATGACACATACACATACAATTGAAAACAAGGTAGGCTGGCATAAAGGCCATAGGCACATAGAAGAGTACAAGCAAAAGACATTGGCAAATGTCCTAAAGAACATAGAATACATAGAATAGGAACTGACAATTGCAATCATATCTAGATACACAAAGCAAAAAAATAAAGCATTTAAATACTAGAAATATAATCGCATCTAACTAATCAAAGCAAAAAATTAAAGTATGTAAGACATGTAAAACAAAACTAGGTATATGCTGAGAAATACACAAGTGATATATAATAGTGAGTATCGATATAATAATTTGTGTAAGTAAATAATTTACATTAACATGATAATTAGAGTGTGTGGTGTAGGAATGACATAAACTTGATGGTGTAGTCATGTAGAAGATGCCCCCAGTGGGTAAATATATCAGTGTATGTCTTGAATGTAGAAGTAGGATGCCCCATCAATGGGTAGAGTGAAGCAATCAAATTTCTATTTGTCACTACATAGACTTAAAAAATATCAAGTGAAACATAGTAATGTAGATAAATTGACAAATAATAGCATAAAACAACAAATGTAAGTTTAACATGGTAGTATAAATGTAAAGCATGGATAATGCATACAATTGAAATGTTTTTTTAAATTATTTGAATGTTTTTGGTATTTTGACATAAGATATGTATATTCAATCATAAATAAAATATGTACAATTAAGGCTAAGGAGAGATGATACTAACTAATGATTCTCATGAAATACTCCCTATCATGGTGTCTTGTATCAAGGAGAGGAATCATGCATTGTTGTGAAGCACGATGAAAGGGCTAAGACTATGGCTCTAAAAGATACATTTTCTATAAATGCTCTAAAATATAAGAAGTAGAAACCAATTTTTTGGTCCCCATGTAACTATAAAAAGTATAATAAGCTCTCTGAACATGTGTTCTATGTGTAGAGGCATGATATCTCAATGATACTACCCTAGGTGTGAAGACTATAGCTGGAAGTTGTCTAAAATTTTAAAACTATGATTTCTCTAAAAGAGACCTTTGTAGAAGTGTATAAACTCTTTGTGCTAGTGATGGAGGCCTTGATTGTGTTTGAATCTAAACTAGAGGAAGAACTAAAATTGGTGGAGAAATTAAAACTGGTGGTGGAACTAAAACTAGTGACTACAAAATAATAGATGGTTCTGAAGTGGGGAGTGGTAACTCATATGGAACTTCATCAACCATAAAAACCTAATTAACATGAATGAATTTTATATATCTGTGAACTATATAAGGTATTTCTTGAAGTTTTTAAATCTATGGTCGACCAAGTAACATATCAAAAGCTTGTGTACTAGGAACAATAGTAAATGGAATGGCCACATGTGTTGGACCAAACTATAGATGAAGTATAATCTCATCCAATGAACTTTGTATATGTTCATTGAATCTATTGATATCTATGTTTTTGGGGGTAATATCCTAATCTAAATATCTCAAATGTTGTATTAATGTCATAGTGCACATGTTCACACTAGATCTATTGTCTATGAGAACACTATGAATGGGATGATTATGAATGTAAGCTTTGATAAAGAGTGGATGATAATTTAAATCATCCTCAAATATCTCCTAATATGAGAAGAAGATGGAAGGTCTAGATGGAAATATAGAATTATACACACCAATCATGTTGCTCAAAGGATGTGTCTCAACTGAAGGTGCCTAATATGTATCTAGTGGAGGATGCACATGATATGCATGGTGAACACTTGATGTATCCCCTGTCTCTTGTTTATAATGTTGTGGGAAAGGATTTGAGAAGATTTTCAAAGCTTTATCCTATGTTTTCTTTACTTGAGGAGGCTCAACTGAAGTGACAAGATCAATAACATTACCATATATGAATTCTTGTATCTTGTGTTTCAAACTAATGCATCTATTTATTATGTGTCCTAGTGCCCTGTGAAAATCACAAAATGTATTATGATCATATCCTCATGGAAGAGGATTTTTTGGATCAACTTCTTGAATAAGAGGGAGATATATGATATTACATTCTAATAACTATTTTAAAACTCTATCTAGAGATACTGGTAGATTGGTAAAACTTTGCCAAGGAGGTGTTGATAAAACTACTCACTGAGGGGGTTCTGAAGTTGCATTAAATGTTGGTTGATTTTGACTTTTGCTATCATTGAACTTTACTTTGTATGGGACTTTGTTGTTAATCTTATTTGTTATTTCTAATATACTTTTGTACTTGAGTTTTCCTATTAAAATTAGGTTGACTTCCCTTTGCTTTAGTGTATGACATATCTTAGTGAAGGAAGAGAATATTTTGAATATTATTGATTCATGCAAGGCTGATAGAAGACTCTATTTGAAGAGATATTATAACTCTTGATCAACCATTAGGATAGTCATATTATCCAAGATATTCTTATATCAAATAACATAATCTATGAGATGTTCATTTGAACTTTGTTTTTATTTTACAACTTGGACATAGGAAACCTTATCACCAATGTTAATGCTGAAATGAGTTAGAAACATGTTGGCTAGAGGATTTAATGCATTGATTGACTGATTTAGTAGGTTATCAAACTATTATAAAACATAGTCCTTTAGACTCTATGGAAAAATCTTGGTTAGTATCCAGTAATTTGGCACATAGTCTAAGCATGCTACATGAAAATCTCTCAAGTGTGTCTCTAGATCACTATTGCCATCATATAGAGTGAGCTTAGGTTAAATAAAACTTGGTGACAAGGGTGTAGAGCAATATGACATGCCAATAGTGTATGAAATAGAGAAAAATAATCCAAGGGATGTGTTGGTCTAGAAATACCTTGGTCAAGATGTATCACCTTATATTTAAAAGATTTTATCTCTTGCACAAGGGTAGCCACATCAGGAGACAAAGATGTACTAGTTGTAACTGGTGGTGCCTCATAAGAGGGTTGGGTTTCTATAGGGGGTTATTGAGACATAGTTGCTCCCATAGTGCCATTTGTAAATGAATTCTCTGAAAGAATGGAAGACTCAACTTGCTTAGCCTTTTGAATTTCCATGATAGATTGTAAGACAAGAGTATGATCTCAGGGTTGTTCCCTGAGTTTTTCTCTAAAACTTTGTCGAACCAAGTTTTTGTTGATGACAACATCATTATCAACAATAGGTGGAAGTGGATCAAGAACCTCATGTGGTGGGTCATGAACATCGGTGTTTGTATCATCATTTTTATTCTTATAATACTCATTGTTGAAAGTATCCTCAGGAAAATTGGTTTAATTTGGATGTGTAGGATCTATAACATGAAGTTCAACTAGTTGGTTATCCATGGTATATGGTTGGGTTGAAGAATATGAGTGAATTCAAGAGGGTTTCCACTAAGTATTGCACTTCATCTCAAAGGAGGAGATACAAAGAGATTAGATGGAATAAGGAAAATAACTTGAAAAATGAAAAAAAAAATTAAACAAAGATAACCTAAACAACAAACTAAAATATGCATAAAAAGGATACAAAGCTCAAAAAAATGTAAGATGATACCTTAAAATGTAATGGGACTTAGTATATACAACTAGGGTTTTGAAAAATAATATATACATTTTTAAAATTAGTATGGAATTTTAAAAATTAATGTGAATTGTAATTTAAATATGTAGGTAAAAAATAAAAAAAATATTGGAAAAATCTTGATTTAAAGGGACCTAGTATATGCAACTAGGGCTTGGAAAAAAATTGATTTTTTAAAATTACTATGGAATTTTAAAAAATAAATGTAAATTTTTTATTTAAATATGTAGGTGAAAAAAATCAAAAAAATATTGAAAAAATTAGTAAGGAATTTTTCCTAGGGTTTCTAATGTTTTTATGCACAAATGATGTAAGTTAGTTTCACCAAATGATTTAACTATTTTGGGAATATTGGAGTCTTATTTATAATTTAGTTAAAGGTCTAAGTTGACTAAATTAGTAAATAATATTATAATAATTTAACAAATAATTTGTATAATTTATTTGACCTTCATAGCTTTCTATAAATAGTAATGAAAGAGGAGAAATATAACTTATCTTAAAATTAGGTTGATACGACTGAGACAAAGGCTGAGACTAGCTATGTAGGACTGGGATAGTATCATGAATCTGGATCTAGATTTCATTCTATAAAAGGATAAGATCACTAAAAATAGGACACTTTGAGATTTAGTGCTATAGTCCAGGTCCTACTGCGATTGTCCAAACTGGTCACATAGATTTAAGTTTTTTGGGTTTTGTCTGTCGTCTTTATGTGAGTTTGCCTATGAAATTTCAAGTCTTGAATATTGATGGAGATATTTATAAAGTAGATTTAATCTTAAAACCCTAGACCTTAATTATGCTTGAATGAAACTTGAGAAAGAGGGGGGGGGGGTTTGTGTGTGTAATATGCACTAAACGTGTGTCCACACCCATTGTATGGGCACGTTACCTACATACCAATACTTCAAAGAGGGATCAAGCCATATGTAGTTTTCCCACTTTTTGTGCTTTGTGCAATAGTCTTATGTGGATGAAAAAAATTCAAAATTTAGAGTGCTTGATGTGGCTAGGGATTGGTTTGAGGGTTTTAATATGCTGGTAGCTATATTAGATGGTTGTATAGAGAGAATAGGGAAATTTACCTTAGTGATTTTAATTATATTATTTTTTGATTTTTTAATATTTTATAACCCCTTATAAATTAATGTTGAATGGGAATTTATATAGATCTATTGGTCATGGGTTATATGTATTCACACTAGACCAACACAATGAAGAAGAGGAATCAAAAGGAAATAGTCATCTTGGCTCAAAATGTGATTGGATAAGAGCACTGGAAATGGGAGACCCTAGGGTCCAGCACTATATTCAAACCCTAGTGCTCTTGTCCTATAGGCTTAGGACATATGGGAATGGAACTAGCATGTGAAAAATAGCCTATCTGAGCTAGAATCAGGTCTCAAAAGTCAACATATGACTAAGAATAAGAAAAAAGGTGTCTATAAGGGTCATGCAATCATGCAAGAGGGACCTATGTGTTGGGTGTCATAAGCCACACTCAAGCTTCCAATTTTGAAATTTTATATGACTAAATGAAACATATCACAATCCACTCACATATATTTAAATTCTAATTTGAAATTCTATAATGGAATAATGACATTAGGAACATAAACCAAATAGATGAACCCTAATGTAGGGTTAAAATAATACACCTAATTCATATGATATATAATCATAATGAAAAGCATAAAGACCTAAAATAAACACAAATCCATAAAATAAGTAAAATATCATAAAATAAGCATGACACTCACAAATAATCATATTGACAACAATATGTGAATCATAATGCAATGACATGAATGCAAAATTATTCTATTGCATGATATTCCCAATATCATTGTGATTAAAAACATGCCAAGAACAACCCAATATTTTACTTATTTAAAGTATACCTTGTTACTTTCAAAATCCATATAATATAACCTAAAAGCTAAATGTGTGTTCTTCCCACACCCCTCTCATTTTCTTCCCTTGCTCCATTATGTGTAACTTGATTATAATGTCCACCCCAAATTAACTAGGTGTAGTGAAATGGTAACATAACTCCATAATACCCATATTCTTTCAAGTTTCATAAGTTGAACCAAATGGCCTTCATGAATACTCTAACAAAATAGACACCAACATAACCAAAATAAGGTTGGTAGTCTCCCCATCTCCTATAAGTAAGTAGGGTCTATCCTCATACTACCTTTCACAAAAAAACAAAACCCTAAAGGTTCCAATAGAAAACATTCAAAACACAACAATCACAAACCTAAGTAAACATGACCCAACATACCAAATCACCAAACCTAAAGTCATTAAAAAAATGATGATTAATTAAACATGACCATGTCAAATAACCTTTCCACAAGTCTTTTTTTACTAGGTCAAAAGGGACCATGGATTTATGTCCAACAAGCTAATAAGTAACCTAACAACTCAGCCAACTTATAAAGGTTAAAGTAGGTAACACTTAAAATCAAACCCACACATTTAGGAGTCAAGGAAACCATGACAATCATAGACACATAAAAGAATCAAAAAATATTAGACAAAAATGAATGAAAAAGAACATGGAGAAGCCAAGATTATGTCAATTAAGACATTGATGAGGTGACATTAAAAGCTAGACCAATCATCTACTTGTCGAATAATTAATGTAAAGTATGCCAATAGTGTCTAAGTAGACACAGGCTCCTCTTTAGACAATTATAACAACATGAGATCATTTATATCTTTCATGATCCTTATTAAGAATGAAAACTAATATGAATGAAATACAAAGTATAAAAATACTAGTTGATACTAAGATGATAAATCAACACCTACAATAACATGGTGTATCTTGGGAAATCATTGATTATATAATAATGTATTGATGGTTGTTGAATAACTGTGTTATTCAATTACCATATCAAGCCTCAATCATTGGGAAATATTGTAATTGTCCAGAAGATAAAATCAAAATTATCCATCTGATAAATTTCCAAATAATAATAGATGTATAATCAATTAATAAATCAATTCAACATAATGTAGTAAAAGAAACCATATAACAACATCATCTGCACGTACATCATCAAGTGTCTTATTAGTCAAAGTTTGATCAGTCTAAAGGTGATCACAACATCTTATCACAACATAAAAAGTTCATTAACTTAATAACAACAAAATTAATATAAGTTATAAATTTAGGGTCGTGACATCCTCTTCTGCATAAAAGGGATTGATTCCAATGATTAAGTAAATAAATGGATAAAATGTTGTCTAAAAGGACTAACATCTTCCCAAATAGAAATTTGTTCACTAAGTAGGTCCCATTGGATGAATACTTGTTGTATGTCTCTATCTCACAAATTAATTTTGTGATGATCTAGGTTCATCTTGGGATCTACCTAAAGTGTCTCCTCTTTCATAACTTGAAGCTTTTTCCAATATAACATGTGAGTAGAATAATAAATATGCTTTTGAAGTAAAGTAACATGGAAAACATCATGAATTATAGACAAATAAGGAGGAAGGGATAGTCGATAAGATATAAGAATGAACTTTTCAATAATATCAAAAAGTCCAACATAACACAGAGCTAACTTAGATGATTTACAAAACTTTATAAATTTTTGATGTGGTCTAACTCTCAGAAAAGATGTATCACCTAGATTAAACTCTCAGGGTGTTATTTTCAAATCTACATAACTCTTTTGTCTATTAGAGCTTGTCTTCAAAAATTTTATAATAATTTATATTTGATTATCATATTATTTCAAAATATCAATCCCAATAACATACGTGTTTTCCAAGCTATCCCATCTAAGAGGAGTTCTACATTTACACCCATATAGATATTCAAATGGATCTATTTTAATCATAGAGTGATTAGTGATGATTTACTAAATTTGATAAATTTTTTATGTGTTCTAACTATCTAAAAAGTTTTATTACCCAGATTAAATTATTAGGGTGTTCTTTTCAAATCTTCATAACTCTTTTGTCTATTAGAGGTTGTATTCAAATTTTGTCTAATAAGTGACAATTGATTATCATATCCTTTCAAAATATTAAGCCCAATAACATCCATGTTTTCTAAGCTATCCCAACCAAGAGTATTTCTACATTTATGCCAATAAAGATATTCAAATAGATCCATTTTAATTATAGAGTGATAAGTGTTTGTATAAGAAAATTCAATCAAATGAAGGTACTCTTCCCACTTGGACTATTGGTCCATAAAATACATTCATAGCATGTCTTCCACCACTTACTTTAACCTTTCAATTTGACCATTTGTTTATGGGTGGTATATATGTTGGAATGAAAATGACTAAGAGGGTCGGGGGTGAAATAATCTTCAAAATTTTCTTATCAATTCCACTTAAGCAATCATCAACATATAGATCAAGCAATGTATAAACAATTAACTATACAATCATGAAACATGATTGAACAATTAAACACACCATATATGTGGAAAATCCTCAAGGGGGTGAAAAATCAATAATATATACAAATGGAATATAGTCCTATAATATAAATATAAATTTTAGTGAAACACCTACTTCACATGGAGCACCAACCCCAACTAGCTAAGCACCAACTCAACTAGGCTTTAGCAAGCACCCACTTGTAAGGAGGCACTAACCCCCTAGATGACTCAACACCAGCTCAGCCACTTGAAACTCTTGATCATATTTAAAACACTTTGTTTCTCATAAAATAGATGATGATATCCTTATTTATCTCTTCTCTCTCTTCCATCCCTCTCAAATTAGTCTCTAGCCTTCTTCACTCAACTAACCCTCTTTTTGACTTGATTAGGTGATATGACCTTGATATTTATGCGCATAACCTCTATCAAACCTTCATAGTTAGATTTTATACACTCTTATGATGGTATAAAAAAAGTTATTATACTCTATAATTTATTATTCTATTTTATTTCACTACACACACTCATAGGCCTAAAATTACCTAGTATTTATACAAGTCTTATGTTCATATCCTTCTTAGTCAGCCAAAAACCCTTAAAATTATTATTCAAGACATGGAATTGATTTTAGTACATATCATATACATGTATAAAATTTTATTTTAGTCCCTTTAGGTTTGACCTACCTCAATTAGGCCTTATAACACTTTTTATCTCAAACCACTACTTTGAGCACATAATTAGTATTGTTCATATTAGGCCTATGCAGACCCAAAAAATCCATCTTGAACAACTAAAGAAAAAACATAATTTTGACAAAAAAAAACATTGAAAAAAATAAAATAAACATAATTTAAATGACCTTAATATCATCACCATATTTTTTTTAACTCACAACTTAGGGCAAAATGGCTCATACCCTTCTCTGCAAATAGCTATAATAATATTCAATAAAATAATCATAAGATATAATGGCACCTATTGATCTTGTAGACCAATTTTTTGACCTTCTCTCTCTCAGACTTCACTTAGTCAAATAAGCCATTTTGGCTTCAATGTTCCAACATTTAATTATAAATTAAAAACTTATGTAGATAATGGATAGATAATTAGATTCCAAAAAAAAAACAAAAAATGTGCATTAAATATATAAAATTATGGCATATAGTCTAAAACTCATCACTGCAACTTGCTTACCCAAAACTACTAGTTTGCCTTGAAGACCAATCATGTTGATTTTAACCTTCAAAACTTGTGTATAAACTTTCAAAGACTCCCAATGAATTTTTATGATATTATGAAATCATTATAAAATTATAAGATACAAAGATAACATGGTCAAATTTCAATATTGGTCTTGCCGACTAATCTCATAACCTTACTTCTTCACTGTCTCATCTACACTAGATATGTCAACTTATGAGCAACATTTTCATCATATCCACTCATCTACAAAACATATATCCAACATTAACATGTATTAAATATATTAATAAAATTATCCATGCACTTTTATTCATCCCTAATCCATGATAACATGCCCCTAATTAACTTCTCATTTATGCTTGGGTTTCTCAATGTTTGCACCATTAGGCCTATTAGCGAATAGTCAAATTGTATGACCATTTTAGTATACCTAAGGGATATAAAATTATAAAAAAACAACATATACATCAAATAAAAGTCTCAATATTTGTCTTCCATCCATTTATCAACTTTGACCTGGTCAACTCTTACTGCTATAGCAAATTTCTAAGAAACAAGGCTTTTCTTGTAGGGTCCATTCACTTTCATGACAAACAAATCACACCTAGAGGTGCCTGGGAGAGTTCAATACAACCTAAAATCATTTAAATATCTCTTTAAATCCATTCTAAGTACTTTATAAGATATTATTTCATATTAAGTCACTATTAGGGTTCTTTGAGGGTTTAAACCATCTTTTAGTCTTAATGATCATTCACAAACCTTAGCCCTTCATTTTAGAAACCAATGCTTGGAAATTTGATCTAAGACCCTTACCAATATACTGTGAATATATTAGGTTCCAATTTATAGGTTACACATGCTAATAAACACTTGATGTTATTCTCACTTTGAAGAACGCTTCATTTTGTGCACATGAGAGACCTCAAAACACTCTTTCTTGCGTTAACCTTCAAATTTTGACTTGAAACTTGGAAAAAATACTTGAAAAAACATGAAATACCTATAAAAACACTCAATTGTCTATAATTTCCTAATTTATTGGAAACTAATCTTGATACTCCATCTAGACACCATTTCCATATTTGCTCTCT
The DNA here is from genome assembly GCA_037957365.1 of Torreya grandis. Lineage (NCBI taxonomy): Eukaryota > Viridiplantae > Streptophyta > Pinopsida > Cupressales > Taxaceae > Torreya > Torreya grandis. The sequence continues at coordinate 850,163 of JARHVA010005131.1, read as the reverse complement.
AGGCCTTGAACTGTAAGTCATGTTAGGCCTTGAAACTGACCTTATATCTAATATCAAAGATAGTAAAAAAATAATATAAATTTCATGAAACCTATTACCATGATTAAAAAATTCCATAAATTATTCATATGCCTTTACAATACCTCATGACATGTCATTAGGTCAGGTAGGATCTAGAATTAGTCTAGTTGCATACTAGGTCTATAAGTCCTACCCCTCTAGGCCCACTCTAAGACTCTCATGATTGATATAATGCCTCATATCATGATAAGACAACATCATATAACCTATTATGACTCTATGCATCCATATCACTAGGCTACCAAGCTCATACCTTCTCACAAGGTCTCTTTATGTAATGACTAGTGTCATGACTAGGTTTCTCAAACACTTGTGGCTTGACAAATGACCTTAAAAAACTCCTTGATGATTATAAAACTTTATCACATGCCTTTAATTATTATTATAAAATATCATACCTCTTCACATACCTCTTCATTCTCACCATGCAAATGCTCATGATATGACTATGCTTGTTATGACTAGGCTTCTCAAGATACCTTGTACTCAAGGACTAGTACTGAAAACATAATTACCCTTACTTGAATCTTGAATTCAAACTCAAAATAATAATTATGTCAACTTAAAATTATCTCTCAACAAAGAGACATTAGTTTGACTTTAAATTCTCTCTTCTCACATGGTTCAGATCTCACAAACTACTCACCATGCATCTTCACTAGTTGTACCTTAACATCATTGACATCAACCTTGACATAAATGATAAACCTTATCAAAAAAATCCCCATTTATCATTGATGGAAAAATATTTTCAATCTGATCACTCTCATCTCTCCCAATTTGGTCAATCCTCCTTGAAATTGATCCCCCTTTGACATTAATGACAAATGGTCTTCTACAAAATACCATCTAAAACCACACCTTCTTGCAACACAAATTATGAAATATAATATTAAAATTCTCCCCTTACTCCATACATACCTCATTTAGATGAACTTAGAACACAAGTTCACTTCTCAACATAGATCAAGCTCAGTCAACAACCTAAATAAATTCTCTTCAAACCAAGCATCCACCATGCTTATATTAACTAAATAGTGTCTTCATGAATCATAATGGAGTCACCCATTTACATAGGGAACTAAAAAACATAATTTTAGAAGATTACTAGATCCCCATGCTCTTACAAGACTAAATATACTTCAATATCCTTTTAGGCTTGATTAACACTATAAGCTTGATCTCTTCATCAACCATTTGATCATCAATATGAGCTGACAATAGGCATTCTTGACTTGATTTCACATCCAAAATATGTTCTATCACAACAAATAGTCCACTTGAGCTTGTAGAATAATCATGACCCTTTTTTTATATCTTTGGTTTCCATACATTCATTTTCCTTCTCTATTACACTATAGGGGCTTAAAACCTCATGTTTTGACTTGATAACCTTCTAACTTTTTTAGGACAAAATATTTAAATGTGCCCTAAAACATGAAAACTATAACAAACTACTATGTAGATACCTCTTGATTGATTTGAACTGTGACTCATTCCATAATCCCATGAGTACTCATTCTTGGAGAGTCTTATATACTCTCTTGCTCTATGACCAAACTAACTACATATAAAATAATAGCCATTAAATTAACTAGCATAATACATAGCATTAGGTTTTTTGAAAGGTCTTTTCAGGTTGACCTTCTTGTCTTCAATAATCTTCTCTTTGACTTCAGATGCCACCTTTTGGTTTTTTTGAAATCAAGACCTATCTTATGACTTGTAAAATTTTGACTACTCAAGATGTAATCTAGAGCCTCAGTAATCTTTTCAACTTCACAAAGCTATTAGCCTTGCCATATGCTTAATCCAACTTAGCTTTTAGGGATTATACTTTAGTTTCATACCTCATTCATTCTTCCTCTTTATATTTTAGGCTTGGATTGACTACATCCATTTGTGCCTCAACTTGGTTGATGATCTCATCATACTCTTTGGAAGTATTACTCAACCTTTCCTCTAGTAAGCCAATCTTATCCTCATAGTCCTTAACTAATGATCTTAGTTTATAATTCTTTCTCCTTTAAAACTTTAACTCCTCTAGGGCACTTACCAATTTTACTTCAAGATTAACTTTAGCTTCTTTTTCATTTGATTATAAATCAACTATAAGACCTTTCCACTTTAGAAACCCTCATTATTTTATTCTATGGCCATAAACAAGGTTTCATTATTGTCATTTTTAGGTTCATTACTACCATCATCACTATCAGATGCACTTGAGTCACTTACATCAAAAGTGTTATCTTCTTTAGTATAGAATCTTCTCTTGTTCTTAAAAGTTCTTTTCCTTTCTTCATAATTTTTGAACTCCTTGTTTTTTTAGTCTTATAGACCTTTTTGTCATATCCATGATGTCCATAATGTTATTCATTATGCTTAGATTTATCCTTGTTAGGATACTTGGATGCAAAGTGACCAATCTTGCCATAGTTGAAACATTTGAAGAGTAACTTTTCTTTGTACTTACCTAAGCCAAACTTTAATTTCCTTGTAAACATGGATATTAGATGATAATCATCAATATCTAAACATTTCTCATCCTTAACCTTCTTAGATTTTGTCTTCTTCTCAATGTTTAAAGTAAATTCCTTCTTGGGAGGTCTTACTTCATTAGTTCTCATCTCATAGGCAGTTAAAATGCCATGAAGCCCATCCATTTCAAGCTTGTCCAAATCTTGTATCTCTTCCATTGTATAAATCTTAGATTCAAACTTAAGAGTTAGTGATCTCAATGATTTTTTAATAATTGTATATTATTTCACTTCTTCTCCAAATTATCTAATGACATCGATATCCTCATCAACCTTCAATAGTTAGGATGCAATGGTTTCATATTCACTCATCTTTAGACTTCCAAACTATCTTCGATGGGTATACAACTTGACCATATTCACCTTGGTGTATCATTTATAGATGGTATTCAACTTGTCCCATATATATTTGGTAGATACATAGTGCATTATCTTCATAATATCTACCTTTGATAGGCCACATATAATGGCATTCATTACCTTGGAGTTTTTTTTACTATCCTTTTTACCTATTGCATCAGTTAGTGGAAAAGGAGGACCAATATAAACATCCACAACTAACTCTAAAATATCATGTCTTTGAGACATCAAATATATTTTCATCCTAACATTCCTAAATTTATAATTATATCCATGGCCTTATTATATTCAAAAATAAATAACAGATCCTTACTAGTAGATAAACCACCTTGAGCTTGCTGACTAGCCATCCTAACTTCTAGGATATCCTTTAGGATTTTAGACCTGATTCAAAGGAATAGTATCTAATACCAAATGTTTAAATAAAAATGAATAATTGGTAGGGGGTGTGAATCAATCTTAAATTTTTTTTTATCAATTCCACTTCAGCAATCATCAACATATAGATCAAGTAATGCATAAATAATCAACTATACAAACATGGAACAAGATTACATAATTCCACACACCATATCTATGGAAAACCCTCAAGGGGATGAAAACTAATTGAAATATAAAAAATTAATACAATCCTATAATATAAAAATCAATTTTAGTGAATAAACTACTTCACATGAAGCACCAACTCCAACTACCTAAGCACCAACTCAACTAGGATTTAGTAAATACCCACTTGCAAGGAGGCACCAACCCCCTAGATGAATCAACACAAAATCATAAAATTAAAACCCTTTATCACCTATATAACAATTTTTTTATCATATAACATATGATGATTTCCTTATTTATCTCTTCTCTCTATTATATCCCTCTCAAACTGGTGTTTAGCCTTCTTCATTCAACTAAACCTCTTTTTGAATTGATTAGGTCATATGACCTTGATACTTATGCACATAGCCTTTATAAAACCTTAATCATAGATCCTATATACTCCTATGATGTTATAAAATATCTTATTCTACTCTTAAATATATTTTTCTATTCGCTTGCACTACACACACTCATAGGCCTAAAATTGCCTAGTATTTATACAAGTCTTATGTTCATATCCTTCTTAGTCAGCCCAAAACCCTTACACTTATTAGTTAAGATATCAAATGGATATTATTAATTATAATATAAATTTATTAAATGTTATTTTATTTTCTTTATTTCTGACCTACCTTGATTGGGCCTTATCTCATTTTTAGGTCTCATGGTGACCTAATCCCATTAGGTCTACTTAGGACACATTACACTTAGCCCTTTTTGAAAAATTATAAACTCAAAATACAATAGGATTATATCTTAAAATATTTAAATAGATACATTATAATCTCATATAGGCTTCATAACACTTTTTATCTCAAAGCTCTACTTGGAGCACACCATTAGTACAATTCATATTAGGCTTGTGCAAACCTAGAAAGTCTATCTTGAACAAATGAAGCATAAACACAATTTTGAAAAACAACCATGGAAAAAATAAAAAATACATAAGATAAATTATCTTAGGGTCATCAACATATGATTTATAATCCATAACTCAAAGTAAAAGCACTCAAACCCTTCTCTACAAATAACTTACTAAGAACTACCAACTAGCCTCAAAATAGTCATGGAAACTTGAAGTTATGACACCTATAAAAACACACACAAGAAATTAAAATGAATTAATATGGTCATAAAAAATAATTAGAACAATATTAAATAAAATTATCATAATCTCTAATGGTACCTATTGATTTGCAGACCAATTTATCAACCTTCTCTCTCTCAAACTTCACTCAATCAGATAAGCCATTCTAGCTTTAATGTTCCAAATTTTTATACTAACTTATAAAATTATATAAATAATGGATATATCATTAAATTCTCAAAAAAAATAATTTTTATTAGATACATAGCCTTATGTCATATATTCTCAAACTCATCACTGTAACTTGCTTACCCAAAACTGCCAATTTGCCTAGTAGACTAGTCATGGTGATTTTGACCTTCAAATTTTATGTAGACACTTTAAGAGAATCATAATGCATTTGGATGATCTTATTATATAATTATAAAATGATTAGATACAAATTTAACATGGATAAATGGTAATATTGGTCTTGCAGACCAATCTCATAACTTTACACCTTCATTGTCTCATCTACACTAGATAGGTCAACTTATGAGATTCATTTTCATCATATCCAATGAACTCAAAAAAATATATCCAAAATTAAAATATATTATATATATTAATAATATTATCCATTCACTTTTATTCATCCCTAACCTATGATAACACATCCCTAATCAACTTCTCACTTATGCTTGGGTTTCTCACTATTTACACCATTAGACCAGTTAACAACTAGTCAAATTATATGACTAGTTTAGCACACCTAAGAAATAAAAAGTTATAACACACTAAAATTATTAACCAATACCATAAATTATTCATATTAATTTAAAATACTTCATGACACCTTATTAGGTTAGGTAGGGTCTAAAACTAGTCTAGTTTCATACTAGGTCTATAGGTCCCTACAAAATTAGGCTCACTTTGAGCCTCTCATGAGTGATAAAATACCTCATATAATGATAAAAAAAACCTCATACATCATCTTATGCCTCTATGCATCCATGTAACTAGGCCGCCAAGCTCATACCTTCTCACAAGGTCTCTTTATGCAATGACCAGTGTCATGACTAGGCTTCTCAAGCACTTGAAGCATGACAACTGACCTAGAAACACTTGAAGATTATAAACATTTATCACATGAATTTAATGATTATTAGACAATATCATACCTTTTCACATTCTTATTCATGCTAACCATGCACATGTTCATGATATGACTATGTTTTTTATGACTAGGGTTCTCAAGACACCTTGTACTCAAGGACTAGTACTCAAAACATACTTACCTTGACCTAAATATTGACATCAACCTCAAAATAATAATTAGGTTTCATTAAAATTATATATTAACATATATACATTAGGTTGTCTTAAAATTATCTCTTTTCACATGTTTCATATCTCACAGACTACTCACCATGCATCTTCACTAGTTGTACCTTGACATTAATGGAGTCAACCTTGAAATCAAATGACATGAGCCTTGACATTAGTGATAATAATTATCAACAACACAGAGCTGAAATTAAATAAGGTTCTAAAGGCTATGGTCAAATTTTACGAAAAACTTGATGTGAATAATTTATATCAATATGGAATAATCACTTCTAACATGCCATGCAACCAAACAATTTCTTTAGCAATTTTTTCTACAAAAATAGAAACATCATATAGTAAATTTACAATAATGAAATGAATTAATTTGGTTAATTTTTCAATTAAAACTAGAATAGTATCACATTTGCTATGTGATTTAGGTATCCCAAAAATAAATTCAAATAAATTTAGAACCCACTTATCCTTTATTATTTTTTATGGGTACAATAAACCCCTAGGATGGTAATGCCCATCCTTAACTCATTGTAATTATAAACATTTGGTCATAAAGGTAGTGAAATCACATTTAATTCCAAGCCAAAATGGTACCTTTTTAATTCATGTGTCATTTTAATGACACTGGGATGAAAATAATGAGGTGTTGTATGCACTTATTTTAGAACTTGACAATGCAAGTCTCCACTTTTTGGTAGAAAAGATTCTATTTTTATGTCTTAAGCCATTATTTTCCATAAAAAAATTTGAAAAACACTTTAATATAGGCTCATCAACCAAAAATACTCTTACCTCATGGAAGTATTTATTCATAAGCTATTATTTTAACACAACATTTATAAAATCAAACATGATAACAAAAATGGTAGGAAGATACGTTCATCTTTTGAGTTATCAATAACATGATTTTATTTACCTTTGACATAAAAAATGTTAATATCAAAATTTATCATGAATTTTATCCATCTATGCTAGCATGCATTCAAATACTTCTATGAAAATAAGTGATCTAGGATGCAATGATCAGATTTCACCTCAAAATACTTTCTCAATAGAAAATGCTTACACTATTTTAATGTATAAACTATGGAAATAAACTCCATATCATGCATTGGATATTTGTTTTCATGATCCTTAAGCTTATGTGACTCATAATCCACCAATTTATCATCTTGGGTTAAAATGTCACCCAATCCTTCCTTAAAAGCATCTACCCAAACTTCAAAATTATCATTTGGATCAAGTACAACAAGTATGGAATTTATAGTTAGTATCACTTTGATATTTTTAAATTCCTCCTCATAGATGGGTCACCACACAAAATTAGTACCCTTATGCTTAAAATAAGTTATGGGGTTGGATATTCTAGAATAAAATTACACAAACCTATAGTAGTAACCCACTAAGCCCATAAAATTGCATACTTCATGCATGATAGTAGGATCATACCAGTCATATATTTATTTGATCATGCATAAATAAATAGTAATACCATATTTATAAATAATTTTCCCAATATATTGGACCTTAGACTAGAAAAAAGTACACTTTGATAACTTTAAAAATAACTTATGTTGTATTAGTCTCTACAAAACTAGCTTTAAATGTTGTTGATGTTTAACTATATTTTTAGAGTAAATTAGAATATCATCAAGCAAAACTAGCATCAATTTATCTATAAAAACACTATTCATCAAGATCATAAAAGTTACATGAGCATTAGTGAGCCTAAAATGCATCACAATAAACTTGTAGTGACCATAGAAAGTTCAAAAAGCTATCTTATGAATGCCTTCCTCATTAATTCTTAGTTGATGGTAGCCTAATCTTAACTCAATCTTAGATAGAATAGTAGCTCCCTTTATTTTATCAAATAAATAATCTATCCTTAGTAATGGATATTGATTCTTAATCATCAGCTTTTTAAGCATCCTATAATCAACACAAATTCTCAAGGTTATGTCTTTGTTCTTCACAAAGATAACTAGAGTACCCCAAGGAGATACACTTGGTATTATACTCCCATTTTATAATAATTATTGAATCTAAACCTTCATTTCTTGTAAATTATATAAATTCATTCTAGAGGGCTCTTTAGAGGTAGGTGAAACTCTAAACATGTTATCAATTGAAAAAGTGAACTCCCTTTTGGGCAGAAGCCTAGCTAATTTTTCTAGAAACACATCTTTGAATTCCCTTAAAAGAGGGAATTTTTAGAATGTATCTTCCTATTTTTTAGCTGATTTATGTATTTTTATCATGCAAAATTGGTTTCCTTTACACACTACATTTTTCATATGCAAGAATAAAGGCAAATTATGTGCCTTAAGCCTTAAAATACCTTTCACTTCTCTAATTATGTCAGATTCATCTATGAATCACACTTTTTTACCCAAGGAATCTAATTTTGCATGGTGTAGTTTCAACCAAACCATTCTAGTTATTAGATCATAGGATCCCAAATTAGCAAAAAAGATATTTAGTTTGGTTTTAAAATAAACCAAGATTAGTTACACCCCTTCTAGGCACACTCATAAATTAGTACCCTTTTGCCTGTTTCAAACTTAACCTCATATCCTTCTTAGACTTTAACAATTTTAGAATTAAATTTACTCACTAAAACAAGTGAAATAAAGTTATCTATAACACTAGAATTAATTAAAATAGAAACATAAATACCAAATAATATACCTCTAGTTTCAATCGAAGTTTCCTAAAAATCACCATTATGATTATCCACAACTGCATATACATAGTGGTTGGTTAATTGCCCAAGTTTTAGTTTGGAAAAGTCCTTATGACAGTGGTTATCACCACATTTATAATATTAGATAGTCTTGACATGTTAAATAGTAAAAAAATTAGCCCCTATTATAGGCCCATATTGGTTGATTTGAATCTTATTTTTGGTATTTGACCCAAATTTAAATAAGTTTTAGGCTTTAAAAATTTTATTTTCCCCTAAAATTTGCCAGAACCACTAGATTTTCTATTAAATATATAGTTATGATTTGGTTTCTTGAATATTTTTTGGTGAGGGGGACATATTTTTAGCCTTACCCTATAATATTTTATTTTTAAAGTCTTCCCTAGCATTTTACTAGGATTTTTCCTTGTCTTTAGCCCTATGGGAAGATTCAATCACAACCACTGAAGTTTTAGAATTTGTCATATTGACATCATGAATCAATACTTATTTTAAATCCATATTTAACTTAGTCATACATGTAATTCACATGATGAAATAGGTCCAAAAACTTATTCTCATATTCTATGACTATCATGTTCTCTTTTTTTAATAATTGGAAATCGATAATATTTTGTTCCTTAAAGTTGGCACTCAAGTAACATTTGTTGAACTACATTTAAAATGTCTCCCAATATATATTCATGGGTTTGTATCCTTATAATTCATAGAAATGATTACACCATAGGGTTACAACACATACTAACTAATAAGATGCTACCCTTAATTTCACATTAGAAGACATGTTTTGAAAATTAAAATATTTCTAAAAGTTCACAAACCATGCATCAGCTGTGTCACTAGTTTATTATCCTAAAAATGTTGGTGGGGGAAGTTTATTAAATTATTTTATGATCAGATCAAACACTACCAATGGTAATTCTTGGTGTATAAGTTCTCCCACTTGATCAGTTTCATACCTATGTAGATTTTCTTGGGGCATACCCTCAATATTTTTCAACCTATGCTCTTGGGTTTCAAGTTTACCTTGAATATAATTTAAGGCTATTAAAATCCCAATAAAAAACTTTACCACCAAAACATCCTCAAAAACATTACCACTAATGAGGTTAACACTAAGAACTTCTTTATTATTGCCTACATTATTATCAAGAGGGGGATTAACTAGACTATCTCTATTATGAGAAACACAACCTCTATCTAGTTTTTACCTCTATCCCTTGATAAATTTGGGTCACCCTAGTTATCATTGACAACACTTATTTCCCTTGATCTTGTTCTGACCATCTTGAGGGGATCACAAGTCCAAGAATAAGGGAGAATAAGGTTATATAGTTAACTTAACATTCCCTAAATTATGTTCAACATTTAAAAAAAAAATAACAACATATTGATTGAATAGTTTCAAAAACTTAAGAACTTATTCTTAGATAGGATGGAAAAAGGGTTCATGAAATACAAATCCTTTATAGATAGGTCTTCCTAGGTAGACCTTATAATAAAAGGATTCATCCCTCGCTATACATTAATCTCAGGATGTATAAGGGTAATAATGTACTCTTATAAAATTTAATCTAAACATAAATATATGTGAGTCATATTTATTATAAGATGGAGTAACCAAGACTCACTCATAAATATTCCATATTATGTGGAAGGTTGTGCATAACCAATTATAACTTGAAGGAAACATTCCCAAAGATTGTCGCTTAACCACATAATGACTAAATTTAGATCAAAAAAGTTTAAATTATCAACATATAATCAAGCATATTATTTCAATAATTACAAAAAAATCAAATAATCATTCATAATAAACTTATCTTGAAAGTAGTATTGTTCCTTATTACCACATGCATCAATTTTCCATGTTCTAAATGATGTAATCACTATAAATATTAGAATTTATTTACACATGAATATCACATATAAAAGTAACATTCATAAAATTCTACCCAATTGAATCTATTACATTTGATACCAGGGTCATTTCATCTTTTCAATATCACCCATATCATATTTCATTCACTTGGAAACATTATAGACAACCACCTTTTCATACATCCCTTTAATTCATCTCATTTGGATAAATCCCATTAGATTAACTTGATGTTGCACCTCTAGTAATCATCCAACTATTTAGTGTTTAAGAATTTTAAGTTCATATTGATAGATAAATAAATGATGCAAAAGGTTAAACACGTTAAGGAATCCCTCTTTGAAAATCATGTCATTATCACATATGTTTGAATTTGATGATCATGAATCCCATTACTTTATTAACTTTCCACATTATATTTAAATGACTTGCATATAATATTACTCATGTTTAAACATAATATGCCTAACTCTTAACTATACTAAATCATAATACTCAAGGCACTTTGCCTTTAAATAGTGGCAATAACATAAAATCAATAAAATAAAAAATTATCACTATTAGATTCATTTAACATTTAAACCTAAAAACATCCTTAATCAAACATTTAAATACAACTCAAGAGTCCATAAGATATATTTGCATTAAAGATGAAGCAAAACCAATCAACTACTTAATAAATATGAGTGGCACCCAACATTTTATATAAAAAGAGAACTTGTTATGAATTTAATTCTATTGGAGTTCTCATCATTTTATCCAAAGTAATTTTCTAATGGTAGATACACAATCATAGTTATTTTTCTATTATCCAATAAAATTATATATTTGTATTTTTGAGTTATTGATAAAAACTACTATATCTAGTAACTTAAACCCAATAAAAAAATAAGATCAAGAGGATGGAATAAAGGAATAATAAGTTAATTAAGAATGAAATCTTACCATCACCTTATCTTTTATGACTTCTCTCCAAGATCTTTAAGCAGATTTGAATGCCAAATTGATTGAATGTGAGTTTATTGATTTGAGCTTCAAAATGACTCCAATGGCTTCTTTAGATAGTTGAATGGATTGGCAAGAGTATGAGAATGTTTTTGGATGGCTGATTATGAGATTATAATGAGGGATTATATATTTAAAAGTTATTTTGTCCATGTCCCAAGCATGGATTTTATAGAATGGTGGAAGGGATTTTAGCGAATTTTAAATTATTTAAAAGTCTCTAGTTTATAGAATTCTTGAATCTTAGAAGAACTTCTCTAGTTCTATAGGTTTCTTGATTAGTTTAGGGAATAATGGGGGATTAGATGGGGATTAAATGAGGTTTAGGATTCATATGGATTTAGGAAAGGCTAAGGTGGTAGGGTAGTTAGGGGATAGTTGAATAAATAGAAATTTTAAATTTTCAATTGGGTTAGTGGGTGGATTAGTGGTTAAGTAGGCTAGTTAACATGTTAATGGGGTAATTAATTGGTTATAAGGGTATAAAAATGTTTATGGTGTGTAGAGAAGATTATAGGAAATTAGGCTATTAACTAATTGGCTAAGGCTATGGTTCAAAAAATTAGCAGGTTTAATATAATTATTAAGATGAGCATATTTATGTGTGTAAATTTTACCCCTCTTTGAAAGTGCATTGAGAGTGAATAAAATTGTAAGGAGTAATTAATTTTGAAATAAAAACCATTTCATTAATGAGAGTAATTTTAGTAGACATTATTCCCCATCTATGTAGTATATGAGAAGGACTAATTTGGATGGTCACTCGAAAGGAAATCCTTTAGGTGGGATAAGACCAAAATGAGGATAAGGGGTTTGGATGATACAAGTGTTGAGGGAGACATGATTGAGATACCCCAAGCATAAGTGTTATGAGATAAAGTAAGTTAGCCTTTGAGGATGGTTTCTAGATAATGACTAATGTCTAGAAGGGAGGTAGGTTGATTAAGATGATAAGTATTAAACTCTTAAGATGTAGACATTCTTTGGGGAATAAAAATATAAGATAGGCCAAGAGATGATGAAAAATTTGGTAGTAAGAACACATGCCATGGATAGCTATAACCCTATAAAAAACTATTATATTTTGAGTTTTTGATTACAAAAACTACTATTTTTAGTAACTTAAAAGCAACAACCCAATAATATTAAGATGAGAGAATAGAGGAACAATCTATATGAAATCAAAAATGCATCATTTCTATAAATCAATCCTATCCTAGAGAAGATAGAGCATATCTATACTTCTGATTGGGAATACATTTGTTAAGTGGGAGCATGACCAATATGGGGATCCACTAGACCCTATTAGGGGATCACTTATCATAATAGACCATGTGAGGTAGGGTTCTAAAGCCTACAGTATAACACAATCACACAACAACCCTAAAAGAGTCATAAGGTTTAATATTCACCTATTTTAATAAATAAGAAATGAAATCTAATCTAGTGCACACTAAATCTTATGGCATAAAGTGGGGGTTATAAAAAAACAAACAATTAAACTAACATGTATAGAAGAAATATACTCATGTCAATGTATACATAATCCTAATGCATGGGAATCAAATCAAAATTGCATTATCTATCTACTATTACAAAGGAGAAATAAAGTTAGGAGTACTTACCTTGAAGATGAACTCGTCAAGCCTCAATCTCTCCCTTGGCCAAGGTGTTTCAAAAAAGATTGTTGTGGTATGTAAGGATAACAAAGAAAAAATAGATCTAAGATACACAACCTATCTATGCATCAAAAATACTTATCCATAAGACAATATTCATATCTCCAAAGAAAGTATTGAAACCTAAGCTTTATTCCTCAAGTAGAATGGTCAATAATCAGATGTTCATTCACACTTATTCTTATTAGATTTTATTCTTACAAATAGCTATAAATTAACCTGTATATATATATATATATATATATGGATCTTGCCATAAATCCTCTCAAAAATGTTGATTTTACAAGGTTGAACCTATATGTTTTCAAATATAATTCATTAGGTCTGAGCTAGGTTGGTTGAAAGGCTAACAAACCCAAAAAGTTAAAATTACCCCTAAAACTATACAGGGTCAACGTAGTCGACCTAGTATAGCTGACTGTCCAAAAGGGAATTAGGGCAAGAAAAGGAGGATGGAAAGAGGAAAATTATTGGAATGGGTAAGGTTGAGAAGAAAAATCTTAGGTTAAATGGTTTTAGGAGACAACTGTATAGATAACAAGTGGAAAAAGGGATAGAAATCTTAAGAAGCACCAATGGTCTTCCCACCCCTTTCTCGATACACCCTTTAAGGCATGAACTCAGAGATATTGAGACTTGATGGGTTATTTCAATATAAAAAGTGTTAGTAATCAATAAAAGTTTGAAAATATTATGTGTATACATGTGCCCCACTCTAATCTCATCACGTGTCATGTAAGTGTAACACGAGATGGTGCTTCAGAATAAAACATGATAACACACAATATTGATGCTAAGTAAAGTGTAATAAGTATAAAATAAGATAAATGAAAGGATAGAATTTAAAAAACACATACCTTTATTTACCTTAATTTTGTAGATAAAGAAGTAAACTACAAGATAAAGGTGAAGGCATCCAATGTGAATACCACTAGGTGAAAGTATAGAAGTTAGTGAAAAGAAAATCCAAAAATCAATTTTTTTGGAAGATAGACACATAGTAATGTAAAATGAGTTAAGGTAAAGATATGAGGGTATTACAAAAATTTGGAAAATTAGGATTGTTAAGGCAAGGATATAATATTGAAGGAAAATGAATGATAAAATGATGGAAAAATAATGACAAATGATGGAAAATGAATTACAAATGATTGTAAAACATAGTAAATCAAATTGGAAAGCATGCAAAACATAAATGACAAAATTGAATGTAGAACATACTAAATCACGTTGGGAAGCATGTAAAACATTAATGTAAAAAAGGAATGTAGAACATACTAAATCATGTTCGGAATAATGTAAAACGTGAATGATAAATGAAATATCCATGCAAGAAAACTTGTACAAAGATATGTAAGAAAGGGAAAAGTAATCTCATGTAAGAAAGGCAAAAATAAAAATCTGAAAAACATGAAAGATGGAAAATGAAATGTAATTGAAGATGTGAGACAAACATGACAAAGGAATACATAAAGAGAAACATGTAATAATGTAAAAAGTCATATGTAAGATAAGTGAATTCTAAAAAAAGTAAAATAAGAACATGATGGAGAAATGAAAATAAAAAAGCTCTTAAGGATGAAAATTCAAACTTAGTGCTTGCTCTAAGATATAATGTAAGAAAACATAACTACCTAATGATATGATTAGTATTCCAATGAGATGGTGTAAATATGTAATCCATAGTTTCTCAAAACATGTTAAATCACTCTAAGGATAGATACAACTAAAACAAAGTAGTGCTATCATGTTTTTTAGAGGTGAAGAAGAAGGAATAATAGAAGAGGGAAAACAAATTTAAAATCATAATTTACTTGTCAAAGGGGGGAGTGAGATGGGTGAAGGGGATAAATAAGGAGAAACCGAGGTAGAGGAACTCTTTATCGAAGTCAAGACACTCAAATTAGGTTTGTTGAAATAAGAGGAATTTTGACCTTAAGGAATATGAATAACTTCTCTTAGCCGCATAAGTCTTAGGTCAACAAATTAAGTATATATATCCTCACATGAAGGTAATATGCATGAAAATTAAAATAGACCTACCTTCCCATAATGTGTTTCCCATTCCTTAGGACCCCTTACAGAGCCATCGGTATACTTCAAATATTGGGTACTTGTATGATAAAGTAGGTAGCACCATAGAGTTTGTTGAATTCCCCTAATCCAATCTACTAGCCTAATGCACTGCAAAGGACCTCAACTCTATGTGAGACCAACTATGGAGTTTGAGCTTCGATTAAAGATAGGATATGTTCTTGTAAACACATCTTTTAGTGTGATGTTTACTTTTGAGATTTGTATGTTGCCTTTTATATATTATTTCCTTTTATTTCGAATGATTTGGCTTTTAAATTTCTTGATGGCTTTTTATATTCCTCCTCCATATGGATTTGGAAAACCAAACATGGGTGATATATATGACTTGCATTTGAATACTTTGTACTTGGTTTCGAAGGGAGATAATTTCAAAGAGCATGGGGTCTAAGAGTCTCATAAATATATGTGAAATAAAAGTGTTATCTTGACTTCAACCTTATTTTATCTAATGTGGATTGACAAGAAAGGGGAAATAAAGAGGAATGACACATGAAACAATTTTAATTACTTTAAACAGCAATTTTTCTGATAAAGGGTAAAAATGGATACAATGATAGTATGATTCCTTATCATAATAATGAGGGAAATGGAGGAATAACATGATTACATAGATTGTTGTGAAAATTGAACATATAAAAAGAAGCAAAAACTAAAGCTAAGAAAAAGGATCAAAAGCATTTTCTAGAAAAGAAATGACAAGATGGTAATTTTATGAAGAGGGTCAGGTCCTATCCATGGTCTTATACTACAACTCATAAAAGAAAAACCCTTGAGGGTGCCAACAAGAAGGTGAAAGATAAAATCAAGTAATCAAAAAGGTGGTATTTTGTGAGGAAGGATAGGTCCTATCCATGGTCTTATACTACAAACTCATAAAAGAGAAACCCATGGGGGTGAATTCTAAATAAGGGAAAAATAATCATAAAGCTACTAAGAATAATATAAAAAGATAAAATAAATATATGAGGATAAAAAGGAAAGCAAATGCCAAATGTAATGTGAAATAAAATAAAATAATGGAAAGGAAAAAAATGATGCTTCTAAAATGAAAGTAAAGGAAAGAAAGGGTAAAAAAAAATAAAGAAACATGAGACAAAAAGAACTATTAATATCTATACTAACATTTTTTATCAAAGATGAGCATGTGAAAATATAAGTCTATAAGTCTTGGAAGTTTTCTTGAAGCTAGATGTGTTTGTTATTATGCATTGTAAAATAAGAGTGAACATCACAAGATGCCCCAACATGTGAGTTGGAGTGAGGTAACATTGAACCATTAAAATTATTTGCATTGGGTTGGTAGGGACACTCAGAGATAGGCAAATTTATTGGTTTTTTAGATTGTAAGGACGTTGAATTTGACATATGATGGGTAGGAGAGGTATGAAGAGGTAAAGGAGGACCATGTATGATATGTTTTAGAGTAGTAATTTCAACTAAGTACTCCTTTGGTTCATGTGGACTAAGATTTTTAGGTTCAATGGATGCCACAATATGTTTAAAGTTGTTCATGTTAGATATCCTTTCCTTATTGGTGTAGGAAGAAGGATAAACTGTGGTTTGAACAAAATTAGTGGATGAGGTATAGGTATGGGACAATTGTTGTTGATTATTAGGTAGGTGATGTTGATGTGATTGTGGTTCTTGAGATTTAATTCGAGAAGCCTGAAGATAATCTTGATAACAATATTTTGTTAGAGTATCAAGATTAAAATATGGACCAAATAAGGAATAGAGAAGAAATTGGTGAAGATCATGACAAGAATCATGAGAATGACCTATATTAGCATCCCACCAACAAAATTTATTAGGATTGTACCATTCTAGAGAAGTTTTGGAAAGATCAAAGCTCATGGGTTTAGAGGGTGGCAATTTACTCTTAAATTATTCTAGACTAAAGGGAGGGTGCGTTGGGTTAAAATTGGTTGAATTGGATGCTTTATTTTGAGGTTTGGGAGGCTTGGATGAATCAATGTTATGATAAAATTCTTAAAAAGGTTATTTAGTATTTGTTTGAAGTGTGTTAAATTGAGTCATAATAAAGTCTTACCTTTTTGTGTGGTCTAAGGCTTCTTCTAAAGTTTTAGGAGAAAAGATTAGAACTTTGTATTAAAAGGGAGGTTTAAGAGTTGTGAGAAATAGTTTTAAAAGAGTGTCATCATTCATAGTATGGTCTATTTTATGAGCAAGATACTTCCATCATTTAATGTAAGTATGAGTAGATTCATTAGGAAGTTGTTTGGCATTGATGAAATGGCTAAGGTAGTTTTCAGGAAGGTCATCCTGTTGGAATTCTTTCACTAGAGAATTGACTAAATCCTCTAGTTGTGACATGGAATGTATAGGAAGTTGGTTGTGCCATGTAAGTGCATCACCCACAAATTTTTTAGCTAAGATATTGGTGGTAGAAAAGGTGTTAGTTTGGCCCATTCCTTATATAGATTACCAAAAGACTTAAGAAAGATAGTAGGGTCCTTAGTCCCATTGTATGTGATAGGTGGAGAAATGTTTCCAATATCTATGGATGAAACTAATGGGGATAAAGGTTTATTTTAAAGATGTTAAAGTATTTTGTTATTCATTAGAGGTTGAGGTATGATATTCCCATTAGCATCTCTAAGAGGAGGAGGGACCAAATTTGGATTTGGTTGAGATATGATGACTTGAGGTGGTTGACTAGTCATGTTTAATAAATGTTGTTGCATGTTCATCATTTGAGATTGATTGGTTGTTTGCATGATGTTCATTTGTTGAACTACGTGTGTAATAAGTTGAGTTATATCAATATGTGGATTGGTGTTTGTAGTAGGGGTATTATTTTTGACAAGAAGAGGATTATTAGTGTTGGTGGGAAGAGAATTAGTTGGTGGAAAATTCCCAAGATTGGCATTGGGAAGAGGATTAAAATGAATAACCTCAACTACATTACATTGTGTAGTGACTGGTTTTGGTTTAGGAAAAGAGGAAGAAGAAATTGGATAGTTTTATCTAAAGTAATGAAATAAGTAAGGTTATTATCAAAATATTCATTTATCTAATGTTATTGACTAAAAAAAGGCTGAATAAATGTCATCATGATGAGATAAGACTAGATAACCACACAAGAAAGATGTATAAAAAAATAGAGATAGAAAGTGACAGAAATAGTATAGAGTCAGCTAAGTTGACCTAACATAGAAAATAGGCTTTGTAAATAGTATAGGCTTGACTAAGTCAACCCAATATAGTGAATAAAGGTTGGAAAATGTACAGGGTCAATTGGGTCAACCTAGTATAGTAGATAGGGAAAATTATAAAGCTTATGACAGATTGTGAACTAAAATAAGATGAATTTTATAAGTAATTTAAAAAGAAATAACTTAAAGGAAACAAACAATCAATTAGATTAATGTTGGCCAATCCAATTGAGGCACTTAACACAAAACCTACCTTATACTAATGTTGGCTAATGGAAGTTTTTTCAATATA
This sequence comes from Torreya grandis, assembly GCA_037957365.1. Taxonomy (NCBI): domain Eukaryota; kingdom Viridiplantae; phylum Streptophyta; class Pinopsida; order Cupressales; family Taxaceae; genus Torreya; species Torreya grandis. The sequence goes on along the minus strand of JARHVA010005131.1, from coordinate 831,349 downwards.
AAATATAATTAAGCAAAGAGCAAACAATCAACTTAGAAATTAAAGAGATAACTAATTGGTCAACCTAAGTATTTATTAGATTATTAAGAATATGATTTTTAATGTGATTAGAAGTTAGCTATAAGAAAGGAACTAGAATGACAATCTAATGATGGGTTTAGGTAGTTGGGGCTGAAAGGGGTTGTAGTGATAATGATACAAGCTTGGTATTTAGGCCTACCCTCTCACTTCACACACCATATCAATAAGGGTGTTAGGTTCTTAGCCAGAATATACCATTAACCATACTTTATACTTGACTAGAGTATCAAGTCAGCTTTAACCTTGGTGATGAAATCCAAGTAGGTTAGCTTTAAGTAGAGAAATATTAAATTGATTGTCTAAATTATGTGATTTATCCATGTGTGCATAAAATATAAATAGTTAAACTAAACGGTTAATTTAAAACCCCCTAATTATACTATTGAATTATTTTAGCATGCAATCAACATGAAAAGAAAGTGTGAATTAATTACTAGTATATAAGGTTAATTCCAATTTAAAACAAGGTATAATTTTGATATTATATGCATAAAATATATAATAGGGTTGATAGGGTCGAGCCTATACTATAGAAGCAAGGTCTAAAAATTAATAAGGTCAGCTAGGGTTGACCCAGTTATTTAAACAACACATAGAACATAGAACTAGGTTGATCTAGTTGACTATGCAAGGGCAATTTTATAGACTACAAACTATGAAAGGAAAGATAGAAAAGGAAGAGATAGAGAGATAAAAAGAAACCTTGGTGGATCAAAGATGATGAGAATAAAGATTTCTAGTCAATAACCTTGGAATATGCTTGAAAACTTTACTATGTTGATTGGATCAATCAAACATTATAAAATCCTATTGTTGAGTGCCTGGAATGAACAGGGTTGATTGGGTTGACCTAGTAGTTGAATATAGATGACTAAAAGTGTACAGGTTTGACTAGGTTGACCAGGTAGTCTAAAATGAAAGTTTGGAAACCTGTACTAGGTCATCTAAGTCAATCTAGTTACCTATTCTTGAAACCCTATGCATAGAGATTAGAACTAGGTCGATAGAGTTGATCCAATATAACATATATATGATAAAAATAATGCTAAAAAGGATGAAAGAAAGTGAAATAAATCTTGGAAAGGTTAGTTTCACATTGGGTTCACTAGAATGTATGCAATAAAAATTTAATCATGTCTATAAATTGATATTGTCTCAGAGAACATAGAGCATACTATAGACACTAGAAAACCACATATGATAGTTATATATGTTCAAATACCCCTAGACTACCTTGAGACCCCCTAAGGATCATCCCTAAACCCTTTAACCAAAAACTTGAGTCTAGTTAGTTGATTAGGTAATTGGATCACTAGCCCACCTTGACCAAACTTATCCTTTGACACTTGACCACTGATGGTCACCCTAACCATATATGGTTAGGACTGACCACTAACAATCAGGTTCCCATTGATTGAATAGTCAAACACCCACTTCAAATAAAAATTGATTTTTTATAATTAGCTTGTCTAATTTATGTGTAAGCATATGCATGTGAAATATAAATTTAAAATTCTTGTTAAACCCCTTGTTAGCATATTGTTGCACCTCTCCTTCCTTTCTATAAATAAAGAGGAGGAGGAGGTGAGAAAGGGATCTAGATCTAGAATCAATCAATCAACCACATCTAGAGCCTCTCACATCAAAATTTCCTTTTTTAGGTGTTTTCCCAAGAAACCAACAAGCTAATAAATGAAATAAAGATCTGAAGAGCTTCTACTCACGAACCAATAGCTAATTATCATTACTCTACCAAAATTACTCCAAGTTTTACTAATAGATCCTTCGACCCTCTTCAAATTAGCAATCAACAAGCCAAGTATCTATTTTCACTAATTATCTACTTATTACTATTAGATGACCAACCTAACCCAAACATCCTGACATGCTCGATGGGACCCTTGAGTCTTTTCTTGGGTTCATAGTTACATCTAGGTGCTTCTTATTTTTTGCTCATACAATGAAATCAAAATTTCTTTTTTAAACTTAAAATTTACTACATAAATTATTTGCTTACTTATTTTAGATCACATATCTTAATTAAAGAAAAGTATTTCAATCATAGATTCACTCTTGTCACACACAAAAGACCAAACCACTTACATTTAATCAAACGTCAAACATTGACATAAGGCCTAACTAAGATTTCACTACCTAGTAATCACTTTTGCTAGAAATCTTACTTGGATTTCGTCACCAAGGGGAGAACCAAATTAGGTTTTTGGTTGAGTATAAACTCTGACAATCGATACATCTTAGCACATTACCTAATACCCTTATCACTATGGTATGTGAAGTAAGGGGGTAGACCCTAATATCAAGCCATGTACTAATTTCAATACAAATCCCTTTAAGAGCCTAAACATAACCCAAAACTAACCATAGAATTATTTTATAGTACCCACTCTAAAATCTAACTTTGAGTCACACAATTCTTAAATCTTAAGGCATAAGCCACAAGAGAGACTAAAAGGAACCTTATGACTTAACTTGTTTTAGTGTATGTTTTATTTCCTTGACTTTTTATTATTTTCTCTTTGTTTGAGTTATGAGATTGCTTGTATCTTCCTCCTTTCCTCATCTACATGGTTTTGACTAAGAAACAACTAAGAAACCAAGCCAACCAAGACCCACCTCATAATCATTCATTTTCTTCTTCTCCCTCATCCATGGAGTACATCATAGATGTAGAGAGCTCTCCTCATCCTTCTAGGAGTCCTACCATGCCTTAGATAGTTGCCAAAGGTGATGTGGATTTAACCACCTTATTATATAACAACACCATATCCCTATAACATTATATTAACACCATATCCCATCATACCCTTTCTTTGGTTTTGCTTATCAACCAAACCTACGACGTGCCATCTAACCTTATGGGTGATACTTATTTAGCCACCATCTCTACCAAACCTTTAATCACCCACACATCATCCTTTATAAATAACCCCACTGATACCACCATTTTTAATCAACCCACTCAACTAAGTAATACACAAGCACCTTCTTACCCAACTAATAACCCTCTTAGTATACGAGAAACCCAAAATTTAGGCACTGATGCTTCCCTTACTATAGGAGTACCCTTTGCTAGTGCCACCACTATTCTTCTCATTTCCAACCTACCTACCTCCACTCTATTTCAGAGCTTGGTGGTTCCCATACCTTATACCCTTTCACCCATTAGTAAAAAAGTAACCATATACCCTCTATCTACTAACCCAACCATACCTCTTACCCAATCTGTGTTAGTGTCTCAACAGTGTCCATTATATAGAACCTGAGCTATGTCCCTAACCCATAAGGGTATGTACCTCTACCTTCCACCCAACTACCTATCTCTACATATACATATGTGGAATCATCCCAACCACCCATATACACATACCAACATGTGGTAGCCTCTCAATCCCCCACCAACTATACATATATCACACCGACCCAAAATCAACATAATCTACCCTACAACTATGGGGGTGCACAACCCCAAACTAACCTTGCCAAAATGTTAATGGACAAAATGACTACTTTGAAGTCATCCATTTTTAGAGCTCATAATATTTTGTCATATTACCGAATATATAATGAACCAATTCACCCATCCATCCCCATTCAACCATACCCTCGTCAATGGGAACTTATAAATTTTTAAAAGTTTCAGAGTAAGGAGGACCCTCAACAGCACCTAAGAGCATTTAGGAATTCATGTTATATGATTTCTTATGATGATTATCTCCTTCTTTGTACCTTCCCCATGTCTCTATTAAGTCCATCACTAGAATGATATAGTGCTATTACAAATCAACCCTTCTTTTCTTTTGCCCAAATAGCTCAAATTTTCTTAGAACACTTTTCTATAAACATCTCTAAGAAGGTATTCATCTCCAACCTCTATTCTATTTGATAATTTGATGATGAATCCATTTCAAATTTCATGGCCCATTAGATAAGTTTGATAAACAATCTCTCCTCTCTACCCTAACCATAGATGATTTAAGTCTTTACTCAGGTTTGTGCTAAACACATCTCCTCTACTCTACAGGTTTAGATATTTAAGGCCTTTGCCGAGGCTTTCACCATGGCATGAAAACTAGAAAATAGGGTCATTGATGAGGGGAAATTAAAATTGAGAAAAAAGAACTCTACCTTTAAATCAAATGAGACTTCCTCATCTAAACCCAACAACTAAAAAAATAATGACTCTAGAAATAAGGGAACTAAAAATGCTATTGTTCTTAAGACTACCCCTCCACTCAATGTTAACCAATCTAACTCTTCTAATTCATCCAATCAAAACATCAAGAACATAAATTGTAACACCCAAAAGTAATTTACTCTACTTGGAGAGTCATATGATTCAATCCTCAAGAAGTTGATAAAATCCAATATCATACAGCTTCCCCCCATTAAACCTCCATAGCAATTTTATTCTCTCATCCTATACTAGGTTGGTACAAGGAATATGAATTGTTCACCTTCCACTAAGTCTTTGGATATGATGTTATTAGATGTAATAACTTCAATAACATTGTCCAAAATCTCATTGATAATGGGAACTTATGTTGGATAACCCCAATGCACCCCTGAACTAATCACTTGACATCTTTAGATAGCCATTTGCCAACCATGCTCTTTCTACCAATAAAAAGAACAAAACAAAATCTTCTCATGCTCACAAGGGCTATATAGTCAATATGGTTCTTGGTGCACTCACAACTGAGAAAACCATTAACTAGATCACCTCTTCCCCCACTCTACTTATTGAGGTAGTGGAGTCATCAACCTCCTATTCGATATGTACTTCAAAGGGAAAAACCAGTCCCACTTCATCATTTTCCTCAATCATATAACAATTCACTCTTTATTTACCAATCACTCCTAAGGAAGAAACCACTTTAACTACACCTTCCACTAAGGAGTTACCTTCCCATATATTGGAACTTATTGATCAAGAAGAGAATGAGGTAATCATTCCTCCCCCTCAACCCCTAAGTCTATCCTTTAAACCCACTACTAAAGTATTTAGACCCATCTATAAGCCTTTCTCTAGACTGGTTAAAAACTTAGAATTCATAGCTGACCCTAACTTAGACTAAGCCATATTTTGGTAATAGATTGGACTCTTGTATATGACTAATAAGGAGCCTTCTTTATTAGAACAACCTACTCTTTCCACTACCAAGTCCACTATCACCACAACCTAACTCTTAGATGCCTCTACCCATCAAACTATGCCAGTACCTTTGGAACCAAACTTACCCAAACTCGCCAAATCACCCCTACCATCCCATCTAAACCCACAAATAATCTTGGTGTATTTCATACTCATAAAATTATTCACTCATTAGTAAATAATTACTTAATACCACTAAACCTATCAAAAAAACCCCAATCTAAGCCAACAAAAAAGGTAAAACCACCTAGTAGCTAAAAAATCAAAACTTTATCTCCCCTCTCCACTTTTCCCTCTATTTTGGGACATCATCCCTCTACCTTAATTAGGAAGCCAACCATTCCTATCAAAATCCAACCACCATTTTTGGTTACACCTTCAATTTTATTTTCATCCACACCTATTTTCACTTAGTCACCCATGGGCATGCCTCCTATCTCCCAACTAGTTATAAACAAACCACTTATCTCCTAAACATCTTCCCCAAAACTTTCTAACCCCAAAACCTCAACCTCTCTACCAAAATCCAAACCATCCACCAAGGGCACCCATTCACCCAAGTCTTAGACCATCAAAACCACTTCTAAAAGGGCTTCCACCCCCACTGCCAAACCTAATCCCTCCATGCCTCTACCACCATTGTCTGAGTCTTACTCCACCATCCTACAAAGGTTATCACAATAATCTTGATTAACCTTGAAACCTATTAGACCATTTGACCCACACAATCCTAAACTGTCTTGGTATAATGAAAAATTAGTATGTTCATACCATAAGACACCTAGGCATGACATGGAGAACTATAAAGTTCTCTAAGTGATAGCCCATTAGTTATACCATAAGGATTAATTATTATCAAATGAGACCCCTATGAGCCTAAAATCAATCCAAGAAGAAAAAACCATCAACCCAAACCTACCTAGCCCTCTACCCTCACCTCAGAGTGAAGAGGAACTAAAGAAATCACCTAGCCTGACTCCTCTCCTAATTCATACCATCCATGTGGTCACATGATTACAAGCTTGACCAAAGGATAAGGGGAAGACAAAGTTGTCCATTCTATGTATATATCCCTCTTCCTCCACCCAACTACATGGCCAACACTAAGTACCATTACCTTCAACTAAACCCAAAGTGTCCATCATGGGACCCTTTCACTCTAATCCATCTATATCAATCCAAAAAGTAGTTCTAAAAAAACTTCACCAAACATTGGTTAAGATGAGTTTGTATGAACTAATCAATACCTCACTCCATCACTACCAAGTGATGATAGAAGAATTATAATCTATAGAGGTGAGGCCAAAAGACTCTTAACCTCTAGCAGCCTTTATCAGAGCTCCTTACATTTCTAACCTTGTTACCTTTCATCCATCCAAATGACCCAAACCCTCCTCTCTTCATTACTACCTATATCAACTAGACCCACATCAAGAGGGTTATGATTGATGAAGGATATAGTATCAACATCATCTCTTCCCACACCTATAACCAACTCAAGCTACTTGAGAACATCATGTCAAAAAAATTAGTGGTGCTCTGATCATTCAAAGAGACCATGACCATGACTTTAGGAACTATTGTCCTTCACATTTTTCTAATATTTTTCACCCTTCTTGAGCTCTTCTATGTAGTATAAGGAGTTTCAATATAACATCTTTATGGGACACTCATGGATTCATTCCATGGGTTGTGTGTCATCCACCCTACATCGATGCATCAAATTTGAGCATAAAGGTCAAGTTATTACCATATAAGCTGACCCTAGTCCTTTTACATCATGCAATATGACCTACCAACCCAACGACATTCTCCTTCCTCCATCTAACAAAAATTCACCAATAAAAGATGAAATCCCATCTTCTTCTACTAATGAAGCATCTACTAGTTCTTCTATCCCTTCTACCCAAACCCCCATAATGGATCCTTTAGATTCAACCTTATAACATCTTTCATTGGGGGAGTATCACCTTCTAACACTAGACACCTTTCCTACTCCATCAGAGTATGGTAATATTGACCAACAACCTGGTTATGACCCTAATATTAGAATCATTGTTCCTTTTAGACCCTCAACTTGTTGAACCAATTTAATCTATGGGGGACTTGATAAACCCCTTAACACTTTTGCCACCTATTTCCCACCTTGACCATTCACCTCCAGTTTTTCTTATCTACATAAACTAGAGTTTGCCAAAATATACCTCTATAGGTATACTTGGAATGGATTTGGTCTAGGTTGGTATGAATATGGGCCACATGATTTGATTCCAATCCAAACCTAAAAAGCTCATAAAAATCATGGCCTCAATTTTATACCTCCTAAACAATAAACAAACCCACCTCATATTATCACCATTGATGAGGAAATCCCATCTTCACCATCCATTCCACCATTGATAGCTGAGAATTCTAACATCATCCCCCCTATATTTTCTTTTCATCAACATGATTGGACTTGGACCCATAACTTATAAAAATGATGGGGCAATCGTAACCATTCCTTTGACCCATCTTGAGATGATAAGAGATAACTCTCTAATCATTAATATCATCTAGTGTCAAGAGGATGATTCCATTCTCACCTATCTTGGTGCACTAGATTCTTCTATCCACAAATTCCTTCCTCTTGAGAATTTAATACTGTTGAATGAATCCACCATGGATATCAACTTAAGCACTCTATACAACCCATGTGTTATCAAAATTGGCCAATTTCTAAATGTTGAGGAGCTTCAGGACTTCCCCTTCTTCATGTAAGACCATAACATAACATTTGGTTGGTCTTATACAGACATGCCAAGAATTGACCCCTCCATCACTACACACAACATAGTCCCCAACCATGATGTCAATCTTATTAGGCAAAAACTTCAATGAATGTACCCTCATATAGCCCTTCTCATCAAAGAAGAGATTTAATGTCTCTTATCTATCAATTTCATTCAACCTATTGACTATCCCTAATGGGTGTTAAAATTTATACCTATCACCAAAGCCACATGGGGATTAATCATTTATGTGTACTTTTGTGACCTCAACATTACTTGCCCAAAAGATGACATTTTTTTACCAAGCCTTGACCAGCTTGTTGATCTTACAACTAGCCATGAGATGTTATATCTTATGAATATATTCTTATGTTACAATTAGATCCTGATTTCCCCTAAAGATCAACACAAAACTACCTTCATCACCCCATGGGAGACTTTATACTATAAGGTCATGCCTTTTGGAGTGAAGAATATAGGTGTAACCTATCAATGTGTTATGACCTATATTTTTCATGATCTTATCCACAAAATCATAGAAGTTTATGTTTATGACCTTCTTGAGAAATCCAAATGTCATAAAGAACATTTGGTTGTTCTTAGGATTATCTTTGAATGAATCATTTATTACATGTCTGCCTTAACCCCCAAAAGTGTAATTTTGAGGTATTGTTAGGAAAGATACTTTGCTTTATCATATCCCTTTAGGGAATTGAATTCAATCTACCCAAAATCAAATCCATGCTTGACATGCCTCCTCTTACCCAACTCAAGTAACTCCACAACTTACAGGGGAAAATACAATTCAATCATCACTTTATCTCTTAGCTCTTGGATTGATACCAACCCTTACATCACTTCCTGAAGAAGGATGTATCTTTTAATTGGAATAATGACTATTAAAAGGCCTTTGATTTGCTTAAATAATACCTTTTGTCTCCACCTATCCTCTTTCCTCCCAAGGAAGATCAACCTATTTATCTCTATATCTCCTCTACCATCCACTCCTTAGGGGAAATGGTCACTCATCAGGATGAACAACACAAAGAGAAATCCATCTACTACATTAGGTATACACTTGTAGAGTATGAGACTCATTACACCCATCTACCTATCTTTAGTATTTGTGGCCCCCAATCTTTTCCACTACCTTCTCAACCACAAAACCTATGTCATAATAAACACCAATCCACTCAAGTATATACACTCCAAGCCATACCAAAACTAATGTATGGCCAAGTGGCTCATGCTCTTATCTGAGTTTGACCTTGAATTTATTTAGTAAAATTTAATTAAAGGGAAATTCATTATTGACCAATTGGTTGATGCACCCTTGCCTAATGATCAGCATCCTACTCTTGAGTTTCCAGATGAGTCCATAATAACCCTCTCTTAGGTAGACTTCACCTATCAAGTAACCATTTTCTTCAATGGATCAAAGTGTTAACCTAGTGAGGGAACCAAAATTATCCTTATCCCCCTTCATAGTAAACCTCTTACTTTATCCTTTAAGCTAGATTTTGAATGTACCAACAATATGGTTGAGTATGAAACATTAGTAATAGGCCTTCAAACTACATTAGCCTTGGGAGTCAAAATGATCAACATCTTTGGTGACTCTCAACTAGTGATCAATCAAATCAATGGCTCTTACCAGTGTAATAATAATGTCTTGTAGTAGTACAAATAATTATCTAATGTAATATTAGCCTCATTGAACACTATCATATTGTTGACCAATTTTGCCCATAGGCAAAATTTTTGGTCACCTTCTTCTTCCCCTACTGTTCAATGCCAGTCATCTTCAGGTTGCACAAGTTCAATGAGTTTGAATTCAGCCTTGGTTCAAGCCTTAGTTCAATTTTCAAGACCATCACTCCTAGTTCAATCCCTAGTTCAATCAGCATAAAGTTCATCACTCATTTTAAGCATCTTAGTTCAACAGCATTGAACCATCATACCATTGAACCATTGAACCAAATTTTGGTTCAATGGCTTGGTTCAGTGAGCTTGGTTCAACGAGCTTGGTTCAAAGCGAACGGGTTTAGCAAAAAATTTAAATGCTTCGGTTCAGTTCAATGGGTCAATGGCTTTCAGTTCATTGGCAAAAGATCAAAGGCTCAGTTTAATTTGGCATCAGTGTTCAATGGTTGAACCATTGAACTGTTGAACCATTCTTGGTTCAATGGGTTTGGATCAATAGGCTTAGTTCAAAGAAATAAGTTCATCGGTGCCCAATGGTTGAACTCTTGAACCATTGAACCATTTTTGGTTCAATGGCTTGGTTCAAGGGTATGCCCTTGGCTGAGGGGCAGTTCAAAAAGTTTAGTATCCTTCCAAAGGGCAGGCGCTTCAAAAGACAAAAATCCAGGTAAGTCCAAATTTGCCTAAGTTCAAAATTGGCTAAGTCCCAAATTCCTTCAGAAAAAAGTCTGAAGGAATTAGGGTGCACTTCAAAGTTCAAAGCAAACAATCCCAAGATAATTCTCATAGACTTTTTATCCACGGACACAAAGCCCACAGGAGCCCAGGAGATAGTCCAAGGCACAAGTGACCCACCGAAAGACCCCGAAGGGTAGATGCCCTTACAGGGGACTCTGGGCTGAGTGTAAAGGGGCATTTTGAGGGCAAAAGGGTGCTAAGGAAATAACAAAGGAAAGCAAGCTGCAGGGAAGCCAATGGACCCAATGACAGCTGCAAGGCTGTCAAGTTTAACAAAATGAATTAGCCATTGGTGTTCAAAGTGGTGACAGCTACAAGAGTGTCAAAGTTAAAAAAGTGAAGTGACCATTTAGAAGAGCGCTAACTAGGACCCCAAAATGTAGTGACCTTCCAGAATGTTTGCCCCTAAGGGCCAAATGAGCCAGATAAGACAAAATTGAGAAAAGACAAGAATGACAAGGTGTAGAAGTGACAATGCAGTCCAAGTGGTAAGGGGAAGGTGATTTATTGCCTGATAATCCCTAAATGGTGCAAATAGCAAATGGCATGGCCCATGCATTTAAAAAGGGGACAAATCTCAATCTATTTGTAGAAAAGAGATGTAGCCTGCATTCCACATTAATGCTTGAATACCAAAGTCAAATTTGGCACTCATGCAACATGGTTCCAGCAGGCCTCTTCTAGAAGGATGACATCGACAATAGTATTTTCCTCTTCCCAATGAAGGGACGTGATTGCCACTTGTAAAGAGGGAGTGCCAAATGAGATTCCTAGTTTCTCATATATATTGTGAACTTGTCATTTTTGTAATCATCTTCCATATTTTATAAGGTGTAGCCTTGCTAAAATTTCCACCTGAATCAAATAAAGTGTAGTCTTTACCTCCCTCTTGGATATATATATCTGAGTATGTCTTGAGTGCTTATTTTTTGTTCAGTCATTATTTATTGATGCTCTCACAATTTCAACACCAGCATACCTGTTATCTACAAGGCACCATCTCTGAAGCTGGAAGGAGAAGAGTAGTATTTTGGAAGTGTGAAGTAGAAGAAATTACTACATAAGTGTGCATCTCACAACACATTTGGTGATCTCTATTTTCTGTGTTTTCATTTAAAGCCTCTCTGCCAGTTCTAGCAACCTAGTCCTTCTGCCAAGTGTGAAGTGTATGTATGCATTTGTATGATTTCAAGAGTGGATGTGTGAAGGTTGACCTTATTTTGGTGCATCACCTCTTTAGAGTAGTTTATTTTCTTGTATCTTTCTCCCTTTTCATCCCCCCCATTATATCTATCTATATATATATCTATATTTTGCACTTGCTAGAAACACACATGATGCATCAAATGGAGCTAGCCCTTATATAGAGACTCTCCCCTCTAGCTTTGCCAGTTCCACAGGTGAGAGGGGAGTTTCCATGTTGTGAGGAGAAGGTAGGAGCTCAACTTCCTGCCACTAGGTGCATTTTCCTACGTCAATAGTTTTGGCACACCCGGTGGGATTCAATTTTACAATGCAATAAGGTTTTAGGATTGATGCTGGTCCTGTCAAAATAAATCAAATATTTTTAGCATCTGGTGACTCCAAGTTGAATCTACTGGTTAAGTAGCCTGGTGCCATCAGAAATCATTTCTTGTATGTATATTTCCTTTGTGAAAAATCATGGGTCTGGTTTTCCTTCATATGATTTTGATCAGACTCAAAAATTTTAGAGAATCCCCTCAAGTAGCTCTCCTAGTTGCCCTACAACTATAAAGGAGATGGCGCTAGAATTGGAGATTAATAGGCTCGAAGAGTAGTATAGATATCAACATGAGCTGATGTATAATGAGGAGTGCTTGTTTAGCTAAGCTCAACCCTTGCAACCCATGAAAGAGGAGGTAGTAAAATGGAGAAATCCATCTATTCAAGGTAGTCAGCCTTGTGCATCCCCTCCTATCCTAAATAAAAACCCTTCTTTTACACCAAATCCTTTCTATTAGATAGTGCTTGCTCACTCCAGCTCATCAAATGCATTCACTCTCAATCCTGTGCGCCTGGCCTTCCAACACCAAATGGCATTAGAACAACCTCCTATGGAGATGAATCTTCTAAACTCTTTAGATTGTGAATTTTCCATTGGGGAAAATACCATGAACCAGCACATCCCTCTCAGAGCCGATCCTACTCAACAAGATGATGCTGGTCACCTCCAAGAAAGATTCTTTTAGGATAACCTAGCCAAGCAAATTGAAGATTTAGAGGCTAGGATGAAATTGCTTCTTGAAAGAGAGTTAAAGTTCCCAGACCTTGTGGAGGAGCCCCAAGACCTTGGAGAAAAAAAAGTTACTGCCTATTCCCAAGAGCAAAATTCCAATTTCAAAACCCTGAATTGGGGGAAAATAGTAGAATCATGTGCAAGAAGGAAGAAGAGAAGCAAAGTTTTTCTCAAAACCTTGAAGAAGCTGAAGCTGGGCCTACTCATGATAATGCTGACGACCTCTAGGAAAAGATTTTCCAAGAAGATCTGGCTAAGAGAATTATGGAGTTGAAACCCAGAGAGAAATTCCTCAGCCAATGTGTGATGGATGGTTTAGACCAAACATCACCTTCTATGTTTGAACACACCCCACCTACACATTTCCAAGAGAGTTATCAGGCCACACCTGATATTGTTGAAGTGCTGATCAAGTGGAGAGAGGAGAATCATTTGATCCTAGCTCAAGGACTGCCTCCTCTTCCACATGTTTTCTCCACTTCACCCCTCTCAAGGAAGACCCTATTACACAAGAGGTGAGTGAGGAGTAGAAGATCTAATCTACAACTCTTCAAGAGGCTATCATGAGTGACAACAAAGAAGAAATTGTCATTGATGCTCCTTGTGAAGACCTTATTAGCAATGGAGAAGATGTAGGTCTTGCATATATGCAAATGTTCTAACAATACGAGGAGGAACAAAAGCATGGTGAGCTCTTTTCCCCTTTATTTGATGAACTTCCTTGTTGTTTTGATGATGAGGTTGACTACACTGAGGAGCCTGAGTTGGAGGAGGAAAAGGAGAGGTCCATCTTCCTAGAGGAATGCCTTGAAGAAGAGAGTATTGAACAGAGAAGTGATTTTCTATGGGATGAACAATCATTTTGTGAGTCCATTTTAGACATCACCATAGTCACCCTTCTTCAAGAGGGCCAAAAGGAAGTAGAGGACGAGTCTGACAAGATTTTCAATGAGGTAGAAGAAAGCAAGTCAGACCATGATACATTGTAGAGGGAATGTGCAGATCAAAGGGCTTATGGTGATGAGCCAACAACTATTGATTTCTTGGTGTGGAGCACCAATAGAAGGGACCAACATTCAACAGGCTTCCAAGGACAAGTAGAATACATATATGTCAAAGGCATGTTTAATTTTGATCCACTCAGATACCAGCCAACTCAGGTGACAGGCAAGAGGAGCAGGTTACCAAATCTCTTTTTCATTTAGCTACTTGCCTGGCACCATAAGTCTTCTTACCAAAAAGGGGAATTTATAAGTTTTCCATTTGATCTAGGAGGGAGGCAGACATTCCTGGTTAGCTGTACATAGTAGATTGCTTTTAGTTTCTTTCATGTTTTCCCTAAGTGTAGTTTGCATAGGTAGTTTTTTTTAGCCTTGTGTGTTTCCCTTTACATGTGGGGTAAAGGCTTCATGTTTGATTCTCAAATCTTTTGGGGCTATTGCTAATTCTTTCAAAGCTGCATCTGACTCTGTGCCTAATGGATTTGTAATGTAACTAGTTCTAAGCATAGCATGCATGCTTCCCTTGTGAGTCACCAATTTGTTGACCAATTTTGCCTGCAAGCAAAATTTTTGGTCACCTTCTTCTTCCCCTGCTATTCAATGCCAGTCATCTTCAGGTTACACAAGTTCAATGAGTTTAAATTTGGCCTTGGTTCAAGCCTTAGTTTAATTTTCAAGACCATCACTCCTGGTTCAATTGGCATAAAATTCATCGCTCATTTCAAGCATCTCAGTTTAGCAGCATTGAACCATCGTACCATCAAACCATTGAACCAAATTTTAGTTTAATGGATTGGTTCAGTGAGCTTAGTTCAAAGCTGGTGGGTTTAACCAAGAATTTAAATGCTTTGATTTAGTTTAATGGGTCAATGGCTTTCGGTTCATTGGCAAAAGTTTAAAGGCTCAGTTTAATTTGGCATCAGCATTCAATGGTTGAACCATTGAACCATTCTTAGTTCAACGGGTTTCGTTCAATGGGCTTGGTTTAAAGAAAGAAGTTCATTGGCACCCAATGGTTAAACTCTTGAACCGTTGAACCATTTTTGGTTTAATGGCTTGGTTCAAGGGTATGCCCTTGGCTGAGGGGCAGTTCAAAAAGTTTAGTATCCTTTCGAAGGGCAGCGCTTCAAAAGACAAAAATTTGGGTAAGTCCAAATTTGCCTAAGTTTAAAATTGGCTAAGTCCCAAATTTCTTCACACAAAAAGTTTGAAGGAATTTGAGTGCACCTCAAAGTTCAAAGCAAGCAAGCCCGGGAGAATTCCCATGGAATTTTTGTCCACAGGGAATTGTCTGCAGACACAAAGCCTGCGAGAGCTCGGGAGACAGTCTAAGGCACAAGCGACCCACTGAAGGACCCCAAAGGGTAGGTTCCCTTACAGGGGACTCTCAATCGAGTGCAAAGGGGCATTTTGAGGGCCAAAGGGTGTTAAGGAAATAACAAAGGAAAGCAAGCCGTAGGGAAGCCAATGGACCTGATGATGGCTGCGAGGTTGTCAAGTTTAACAAAGTGAATTAGCCATTGGTGTTCAAAGTGGTGATGGTCGTGAGAGCGTCAAAGTTAACAAAGTGAAGTGGCCATTTTGGAGAGTGCTAACAAGGAGCCTAGAATGCAGTGACCCACTAGAATGTTCACCCCCAAGGGCCGAATGAGCCAGATAAGACAAAATTGAGAAAAGACAAGAATGACAAGGTGTAGAAGGGACAATACAGTCCAAGTGGCAAGGGGAAGGTGATTTATTGCCTGATAATCCCCAAATGGTGCAAACAACAAATGGCATGGCCCGTGCATTTAAAAAGGGGACAAATCTTAATCTATTTACAAAAAAGAGATACAGCCTACATTCCACATTAATGCTCGAATGCCAAAGTCAAATTCCTAGCTCATACAACATGGTTCTAGCAGGCCTCTTCTAGAAGGATGACATTGACAATAGTATTTTCCTCTTCTAATGAAGGGACATGATTGCCACTTGTAAAGAGGGAGTGCCAAATGGGCTTCCTAGTTTCTCATATATATTGTGAACTTGTCATTTTTGTAATCATCTTCCACATTTTACAAGGCGTAGCCCTGCTAAAATTTCCACCTGAATCAAATAAAGTGCATTTTTTACCTCCCTCTTAGATAGATATATCTGAGTATGTCTTGAGTGCTTGTTTTGTGTTCAGTCATTATTTCTTGATGCTCTCACAGGTTCAACACTAACATACCTATTATCTATAAGGTGCCATATCTGTAGCTGGAAGGAGAAGAGCAGTATTTTGGAAGTGTGAAGCAAAAGAAATTACTACATAAGTGTGTGTCTCATAGCACCTTTGGTGATCTATATTTTCTATGTTTTCATTTAAAGCCTCCCTACCAGTTTTAGCAACTTGGTCCTTCTGCCAAGTGTGAAGTGTATGTATGCATTTGTCTAATTTCAAGAGTGGATGTGTGAAGGTCGACCTTATTTGCGTGCATCACCTCTTTAGATTAGTTTATTTTCCTGTATCTTTCTCCCTTTTCATCCCCCCATTATATCTATCTATATATATTTTTATTTTGCACTTGCTGGGAACAAACATGATGCATCAAAGGGAGCTAGCCCTTATCTAGAGACTCTCCCTTCCAGCTTCACCAGTCCCATAGGTGAGAGGAGAGTTTCCATGTTGTGAGGAGAAGCTAGGAGCTTGAATTCCTACCACTGGGTGCATTTTCCTCTGTCAACACATATCTAAACCACCCCACTATCTATGAACAAGTTTGTTGATATGATGGCTTCCCTCACCTCTCAAATCCTATCTACACCATTTGACTCTAAGCTATCTATTGTTATCCATAGACTTACCCAACCTTATTATGCCAAACCACACTCTCCCACCATATTTAATGTGGAAGATAAATGACATGCCCTTTGGCATTAGTAGACCTTTGATTATCTCAACCTTGTAATCATTCCCTCTAGTCTTTCTAGGAATGCTCTGAGTGTTTATCTAGAGTATCTCATGTTATACCATACATGGGAGAATTTTTTATAAACATGGATTTGATGGTCTCCTCTTTTTTTGCCTACATATTCATGAGGCCTCTCATGATATCATGGAAATGCATGATGGGATGTGTAGAGGACACTTTATTAGCTTAGACATCATTAAACACATCCTTTTCCTTAGCTATTACTGGCCCACCCTTAACCAAGATTACTACGATTATGTGACAAAGTGTGTTAAGTGTCAACAACACACTAATTTACATCATACACATAGCCATAGTCTTCATGCATCCATGGATTTTTATCCCTTCTCATAATGGGGATTGGACCTTATTGGTGAAATTAACCCCCATTCTTTACAACAACATCATTCTATCATCACTACAACTAAGTAATTAACTAAATGGGTAGAGGCTATTACTCTTATCTTAAATAAACTATAAAATATTTTCAATTTCATCAATCATCACATTATTTGTCATTTTGGCGTTGCTCATAAAATCATCACTAATAATGGAAAATCTTTCAAAAATAAAAAAGTCTAAGGTCTTTGTGATGCATTAAGTATCAAGTTATGTTTCTCTTCACCCTATCATCCTCAAGTAAATGGCTAGATAGAATCTTGTAATAAAACTCTAAACAACATGCTAACTAAAATGGTTAATGCATTTGGTCAGGATTGGCATTTACACATCCCCTTTACCTTATGGTCATATTGTACTAGCATTCAAACCCCTATGGGTGATACCCTTTTTCTTTAGTTTTTAGAGCAAATACTATCTTGCCTCTCGAAGTCTAAATTCACTCTCTTTACATATCTTTATAATATATTATCTCTGAGAGTGATTATCATCAAGAACATTTATCCTAACTTGAGCTAATTGATGAGCATCATTTGGCCTCTCTCACTCATCTTTGTGTCTATCAAGAATGCATCAAGTACACTTATAAAGAATACATTAAAGTGTGATAATTAAATATGGAGACCTTGTCCTAACATAAAATCAACATGTCACCAATATAGAGAAAATTAAATGAGGCAAGTTTGATTTTAATTGGCTTGGACCTTATATCATAATACACAAGTATAGATAAGGAGCTTACTGATTATCCTCTCTAGAGGGAAACCCATAACCTAATCCCCTTAATGCTTCACATCTACATCCTTTATTTTGTTAAAATAGGATCAAACTAATCTCTTGTTCAAACTTAAACTCATCCATTATTTTCAAACCACATTCATCTCCCCATTTTAGGGGCAACTAATTAAAATTGAATCATGTGATTATCTGTCACAATTATAGCCTAATTTTGAATAATGGGTACCTTGGATCTACACATGACATGATTCTCATGGTACTTTCCATCCCTTTCCTAGGATGTATTCCCATGGTCATTATCACCTAAACCTCTTTCACACTTACTTATCCTTCTTGTTCTTTTATTTTTGATTTTATAAAAGGAGAACCTTTAAGCCTATATAAGTGAGTCTATATCAAGCAAAATTGTAAGAAAAAAAAAAACAATCATGGGTTATTATTAGCATCCATAGACTACTCCCTTGAAGGACAAATATAAAAAACATATCAAAATTTCTCAATATAAGGTAGACTACTCCCTTTAAAGACAACTATCAAAAGCCTTAAATAAATCACATAAAACTTAGACCACTCCCTTAAAAGATGGCAGAGTAATACATTTGTCAAAGCATAGAAATTTCTTATAATCTTCTCACATCTATCAACTTCCCAAAACCTCATAAGCAATAATAAAATACCGAAAGACCCATTATAAATCAATTAACAAAAGAAAAATAATTTTGAAAGTTTCAATTGTCTCTTATAAGTAGACTTCCTACATCAATCAGTCTACACCTTATATGACATGGACTTGTTTATACTAGATCTTTGGTAACCTCTAAAAGAGGCATGATTTTCTCACAAGAAGGTTCCATTTTCATTGATCTCCCCTTTATGCACTACAAGCAAGGGATTTTGAGCTTACTTGATAGTATGTGATCAAGATACCTTTTTAACCAACTAATAGATGCTAATGTGAAGCATTCAAAGGGCTTATGTTCTTTAAGCTAATCCAAATTTAGTTTGTATTATTCCTTACCAAATAAGAATCATTTTACCCTCTTCTTATCCTCTCATACTAGTTGATATATTCACTTAGATGTTTGTCTCTTGATTATCTTCTCTTTCTCACATCTAGTTTTGTTATTTAACTTACTTTATGTGCTTCACTTTAAACAAAATGATTATACTCACAACCACATCACATGCCATCATCATCACAGTCATCATCAAAATACATAACATCAACATCATAAAATCCATGAAAAATTATCAATAAACCATTTACATCATGTAATATCCCTTTCTTAGGGTCTACTTTTTCTTTAACAAAGCTCTGATACCACTGTAATATCCCTTTCTTAGGGTCTCCTTTTTTTTTAACAAAGCTCTGATACCACTATAATATCCCCAACCAATAGGGACTATAGAAATACAAAAGCTCTGATACCATTGTAATATCCCCTGTTTCCCTTCAATTCTGAAACTTGATATTTTTCTGACTATTTCTTTGTATTTTGCTTTTTGATATTTTGCATGAATAAAGATACAATTTTGCAAGATAAATTCAAATAAAAAATAAACCACAGTAAATCTCTTAACTCACAAATTAGTGCTCTTATTATTCTTTAGAATGATTACAATAATGTATCTCTACCATGCATATAAAGTAATACAAATATCATCTCAAAACCTGATCTTTTGCAAATCTAGAATGGCTCTCGGGTTGTTGTGTCAACAACACAGTCATTGATGTCGATTATCCTGCCATCGTCAGTCGATATAATTTTGACATTGGTCTCTATTGGTTGGCTACTCTGCCAATGTTGGTCTTCAGTCAGCTGATGTCAGTCACTGGGCTACCGATGTCAGTTTTTGTGTCCCCTGCGACAATGTCCGACCTGTGGCAGAATGGTATAGAATTGCATGGATCTATATGGATTCTATACAAAAGCAAAATATATGTTGTGGCCTATATTCTAGACCCCTAATCTCAATATCTCTATTTGGACAATTTATTAAATCAAAACATAATGAAATACATACCTAAAATACTTGTGATAACTTCTGTGTGAAGTTATCTCCCAAACTTGTAAACCTCTGTGATAACTTCTATATGAAGCTATCTCCCAAATCAGCAATAGATCAGTTGATATCTCACAACCTCTGAATCACACACACTAAAGAGTGGATGTTCTCCAATGCAAATGAAATCTTGGAACCCTTGGCTCAGTCTTCTCAGAAGAATTCTTAGCAAAAATCAATAATCATATTCATAATCATTCATAATAATTCATAATCATCCTATGACTCTCTCTCCCATGAGAAACCCTTATATCCTCAAAAAGGTGTGCTTGCACTAATTAGGGTTTCTTAAATTATAATTAGGGTTTCATAATTAAAAATAGGCTAAATAATTAATATTTAATTAAATTAATCAAATATTAATATCTCCCTCAATATATGTCTGAAAGAGCCCAAACAAAAGCCAACTGGTAAAATTTTGCTAATCGACAGCCAAGCCAAGCTCCATCAAGACCTTCTATCCATCTTATTAGCCTACAAAGGTCACATAATAGGCTAACCATCAACTCTAAACATGTCAACTAAAAAGGGGACATGACAATCCACCCCTCCTAAAATTGCTTGCCCTCAAGCAATTACTGAATGATAAACCAATCCATCTACTTGGATCCCAAATGTAGTCATGATCTCTACCACTTTCAATCAACATGAACTACATGCCATGTATATCACAACTCTCATCCAATGGTGTCACATCATCCCTGTCTCCTATACCCACTACAATATCTAAATCCAGAGAGTGAATGCTAGACATACTCATATCCTCATCAACATGTGACCCGTCTGGAAAAGAAAGCTGAGTCCCTGTCACATGTGCTATCTCCTAAACTAAACTCACCTCAAGACAAATCTCATCCTCATGTCTCTCTTGTGTTGGTGCCAATGTCCACTTGGCAGTGCACTCTATCATGTCATGTCGTATGAGCCTCTCCATCCGATGAAAAAACATATTTTTGAAGCTACTGCCCCGTATTGCCTTAAGAATATGTGTCTTCCCATCAACATCAAAATGAACCTCCATGTACTTGAGATGAAGAGTGACTTCCTCAAAGGAATGAAGCCAATTCATACCCAAGACTAAGTCTATATCCCCTATGTTCACCATATAATAATCAGCCTTGAACTCATAGTTGTTCAAGCGCAATGGGAGGTCTCTAATCATACGCTCACACCTAAGAGTGTGACCATAAGCTACCTTAACTCTAATTCCCTCAAAATATTTGGTAGTGAATCCACTCTTCTCCACAAATATAGCATCTATAAAATTATGTGTGGCTCTTGTATCAAGAAGGGTGATGACCTTCTGTCCTGCCAAAACTCCGCAGAGTCTGAATGAATCATCTGACTGAATGCTAGATAGGTGTGCCTCCTATATGTGTAGCTCTAATTCTACCTTAGGCTCTAAAGCCTCTACCTCTACCCCCTTAGAATTATCCTACTATTTGGAATCCTCTGAATCCAAATCCTCATAAGAATCCCACATCACTCAATTGACCTTGCCCTTAGGCCTCAAAGGATAATCATGATTGGCATCATATGGACCTTTGCAGTAGAAGCAAAGTTTTTTCCTGCATAGATCATTAAGAGCCTCTTGATCTAAAGGTGGTGCTATGAGGTTGGCCTTTAAATCATTCCTAATTTATCTTTGTTGAAATCTAATCCCTCTCTATCTCTATCAGAGCACTTATGGTCCCTAGATGAAGAAGTACCTGTAGAGTTAAATCTACTGGATGGGGCTGCCATCTCCATGTTATGCACCTTCTTCATAGCTACCTATAATGAAGGAGGATCAAAGCCTTTGATCTAACCTCTCAATGGTTCTATCAATCCCTCCATGAAGAGCACTACAAGTCGCCTCTCTGAAATGTTAGGAACCATGACTGATAACTTCTAGAAGTCACCAATGTAAGACTCTAGACTACCACTCTGGCGCAACTATGCCAACTCTCAAAAATAAGACTCCAGATCCCTCCTATCAAAATGGTCTACCAGCCTATCCACAAACTCTTGATAAGATGTGATTTGATCATGATGGAGTGTCACCATGTCATGGTGCCACCAATCATGAGCTATTCCCTCAAGATGTAGTGTCACATATCTGATAGGATCTCCCTCAGCCATCAATCACAATGTGAAAAATGTGTCTAGCTTACTAACCTAGACCTGTGCTATCACCTTACCACTACCATCAAACATCGCTAGTGTGAACCTGCTCATAGCATGCTTCAAATCATTGTTCTGGTGTCTTGGTCTCCATTCTATCAACCTCAATTATGTTATCTCCTCTGTGTGATGAATCAGTCAAAAGTAATCATCTCTCTAACCTTAGGTGGTAATAACTCCCACTCATCATTCACTACCATAAGTGTATGAGAAGCAGTCCTAAGGGCTCTCTGTGATCCTGCATCACTCTTGACATCATCACAATGTGGTGAATGTCTCCTCAGAGTACCCAATCTCGGTAGTGCTACTGCCAACTACTATAATACTTCATTATTCCACCTTTGTCCTTCTCGTAGTTATCTAAGAGTAAGTAAAACCTCTGCATCATCTTGATCCCTAGGATAGTGAGGAATACAGGTCCTGTCAATATTGTCACCCATGTCTTTCGGCCGTTGTTCTAAAACTTGAGTGCCTTCAAGCAAGGCTCTACTACGTGTGAAATACCTGTGTGGTCCCAACTCTTGTGGCTGCATAAGATTGTCAAACCTTTAGGATGGCAAGAGTTAGCTCTGAACTACCCAATAGGATGGCAGGAATTTGGCTCTGATACCACTGTAATATCCCTTTCTTAGGGTCTCCTTTTTTAACAAAGCTCTGATACCACTGTAATATCCCTTTCTTAGGGTCTCCTTTTTTTAACAAAGCTCTAATACCACTGTAATATCCCTAACCAATATGGACTATAAAAAGAAAAAAGCTCTGATACCACTGTAATATCCCCTGTTTCCCTTCAATTTTGAAACTGGATATTTTTTTGACTATTTCTCTGTATTTTGCTTTTTGATATTTTACATGAATAAAGATACGATTTTGCAAGATAAATTAAAATAAACAAATAAACCATAGTAAATCTCTTAACTCAAAAATTAGTGCTCTTATTATTCTTCAAAATGATTACAATAATGTATCTCTGGCATGCATATAAAGTAATACAAATATTGTCTCAAAACCTGATCTTTTGCAAATCTGGAACAGCTCTCGGGTTGCTGTGTCAACAACACAATTACTGATGTCAGTTATCCTACTGTCATTGGTTGATATACTTCTGATATCAATCTCTATTGGTTGGCTACTCTGTCGATGTCTGTCTTCAGTTGGCCGATTCGATTCCTATGTCCCCTGTGGCGCTATCCAGCCTATGGTAGAATGGTATGAAATTGCACGGATCTGTATGAATTCCATATAGAAGCAAAATATATGATGTGGCCTGTATTCTGGATCCCTGATCTCAAGATCTCTCTCTGGCCAATTTATTAAATCAAAACATAATGAAATAAATACCTGAAATACTTGTGGTAACTTCTGTGTGAAGTTATCTCCCAAACCTGTAAACCTGTGTGATAACTTCTGTATGAGGTTATCTCCCAAATTGGCAATAGATCGACTGATATCTCACAACCTCTAAATCACACACACTAAAGAGTGGATGTTCTCCAATGCAAATGGAATCCTGGAACCCTTGGCTCAGTCTTCTTAGAAGAAATCTTAGCAAAAATCAATAATCATATTCATAATCATTCATAATCATCCTATGACTCTTTCTCCCATGAGAAACCCTTATATCCTCAAAAAGGTGTGCTTGCCCTAATTAGGGTTTCTTAAATTAGAATTAGGGTTTCATAATTAAAAATAGGCTAAATAATTAATATTTAATTAAATCAATCAAATATTAATATCTCCCTCAATATATGTCCGAAAGAGCCCAAACGAAAGCCAACTGGTAAAATTTTGCTAATTGAAGCCAAGCCAAGCTCCATCAAGACCTTCTATCCATCCTATTAGCCTATGAAGGTTGCATAATAGGCTAACCATCAACTCTAAACATGTCAACTAAAAAGGGGACATGACACATCACATGTCTAAATCTAAATGAGGGAGCATATACTCATCAAATTTCAACATAAAAATCATCATAAGCATGATCATCTCAAACATGAAATTAAATAATCATATCCATACACAACATGATCAAGAACCATAATCATAAATGTCATAAACATCATCCTAATCATCAACAACATCAGATTCTTATCATAATCACATGAGATAGCATCAAATCCATAACCAAACATTATCATAAACATGAATAGACATATCATCACATGCCTAGCTAGGTGAGTCCATATTCACATCATCATGAGCATAATAATAATTAATATAACATCATCAATAATCAACATTAACATTATAACCATGAACTATCTCCTACTGGGAGGTGGGAGGAGGACGCCGTGAGGCGAATGGAGGTCGCCAGTCAAACCTTAACCCCGATCTATGCAAGGATTTGTTTTAATAGAGATATTCATGCATGCCATGGCAGTGAGATGTTAATGCAGATGTTGGGGTGGAAGGCTTGGATGGTGGTGCTTGGTTTTGGCAGTAAGGAGGCAGCACCTAACATTGAAACCCTAGCCTTTTGCCGTTGATGTTTTAAAAAAGGAGCATGGGGGAAGGGAGTGTGGATGCAGATGTGGATACGGCCCTATTGTATCCCTTTCCTCTGAGGCTGTTTCCTAGGTCGATGGAGTCCTATTCTTGGTTTGAGGATGGTGGGTTCCATGGTGTTGGGGCGCAATGCCAAAATATCTTTTTTTTGTGCCATTCTATTTCTTGCTTTGGGCTTCCATTTTGCAGCTATTGTGCTGACCATTACCCTATTCTGAGGGGATTGATGTTTATTTATTGGAGATATTTGGTATGCCATGGTGGTGAGGAGGTGATCTTTGCAGATGGATGGGTGGATGGGTTGGGTTGTGGTGGCGACGGGTCTAGAGGTAGGTTTTGCAGGGGGAAACCCCTGTGGGAGATCTACTCAGAGTATCATTTTGTGGCTGGTCACGTTTGGCTGTCACTATTGTTGTATCTGACGGTGTGTTCATTCTTCTTGGTGACTTAAAACTTAAGTTCTAGGGTTTTTTGTCATGGCTAATGCTTGCTGATAATGTTATATTTTTTAGCATGGTTTCAGGTTGTTAAACCTGGTCTTGTTGAGGTTTCAGGTCCTAAAACTTGGTCTTGTTACTATTTTTCAGTGGGTCTGCCATCTTTGGCGGTTTGTAATGTTTTATCTTTCTTGATTTGTACAGGGTTTTGGGGCCCCTTCAAAACCTATTTTTACCTTAATCTAAAACATTATAACCATGAACCATAAGCCATAAAAAAACTATGTCTCATAAATAAACATCATCATGTACAAAAATATACATATTTCTCTCAAAATATACATCTCACTGCATTGATACATAGGCTAGTATCAAAAATCATCTACACAATAAGTATAATATATCCTAAAAAACTAAGAAATTGAGGATCCACTTCCTCCTGTTGCACCACTACCTCTTAAATCATACCCTTTTACACATATCTACCTTCCTGGTAGTTATAACCCACTAACCTATTGTTGCCATGCTAGCACCACTTATAATCCTAACCTTGTACTCACCCCATTAGGGATTATCTGGACATCATCTAAATACTAAGGCCTTATAGTATTGTATCTCCTCCATAGAATCTATGTATCTATACATGGGAATTATCCCTATCGATCTTATAACTACTAGTACTCCATCCCTGCCTGTCAGAGAAAATCTCTTTCTTACATCATCAAAGCTAGCTGAGACCTAGTCTATTTTATCTCACCTATAATGATGGGAAACTAACCCTATGCCACCACCAAGGATGCCTATAATGCTACCAAAGAAGCATATGTTGTGTCTAGTGTCACTCATGCTTGATCTTTTTGAGTAGTCATTACTTGTATATTTGGGGCAACCCCCTATACTTGACCCTACTAACCACCTCTACTAGCTAGGTCAATATCCATCACCTTCTAACCACCATCAACACCCTTGAAACCAACCACCACATTATGTTCTTGGTATTATGTAGGGTAGGCCTATGTAACACCTACATCATTCTTATCTATCCTCATGGGTAACTCCTCATGATTAATAAAAATATGAGCTAGTTGTGTCTTAGGTAGTAAGAACTATGCATCCTCCCACGTATATCTCAATAATGGACTTAGAATACTTGAACTAGGAGAAACTATCACCACACCCTATCAAAAGGAAATAACTCTATCTTACCATCCCTCCTACCATAGATCCATCAATAGCTATGTAATGAAATTGTCTATCTCTTGTAATGTGCCCACTCTAGAAACTTGACATATGGTCTTCAAATCACATATCTGATGACTAAGGCATCCAATAAACCACTAAACTAGTCAATATCATGAACCCCTCTACCTAGTCTTGAGATGGAAAAATCATATCTCCACTACATATATCCAACTTAGAATTCCATTTGAGCATACCCCTCCCATGACAACCCCATCAACCTCAGTACTTGGATGTGCTCATAGGCCTAACAGTGGAGAATAAATTAAACACTGATCTTATACCTCTTATGAGCTTTGAATCCCCACATCTCCCTATAAATTTGAATTAGTAACATAGACACCCACCCAAATACTATGCATCCCAAAAACATCTCAGCCAACACCCCCAAAAATAAATAAGGGAACCTCCCACTTCTTGAATCTAGTATGACATAGCATGAGACTACTATCATCATCATCAATATCTAACTATCACCTCTAGCCCTATGTTATAATGGAGTATAGATGAAGCATCCTACATGCCACCTCGTAATGTCAAGGTTATCTATATATAAAAGATCCATAAAATCATCCCATTCATCCCTCTCAATATGGTAAATTAGATTAGCCTGTATGGGTAACTATGTAATCCTATGGATATCCTTAGGTAAGATGGTCATCTCACTTATAGGTAGTAGGAGGGTATTAATGATAGGATCCCATCTCTTAATGAGTACCACTATCATCACTTATCCACAATACATGTTGGTAATGCATCATACCACCAAGGCCCACCTATTTTATATGGGCCCAGTCTATTGCATTCATCCCTCGATGAATCTCATCAAATATCTGGGGCACCCAATCTCATATCTAAATCCTCTCTCATGATTTCAAGGTTTTATAATAGAAGCCTTAGTCTATTGACACACTATGCCTATAAACTATACCTCTTTTCCTAATTCACCTATACCTAGTGACACCATTTTTTCAATCTACCCTACATTACCCTTCACCCTACAACATAACTACTACCTTCAACATCTAACTTTTAACCATTACTTATTAAGCTACAATGTTACCCTTGACCTTAACCTTTTCCATTATCCTTTAATTACTTCCCATTAAACATAAAACAAAACATTTGACATCACTTTTAACTAAACATTCAAAACACTACTTAACCTAAACCTTAACTCATTCCAAATCCTTAAATATTCACCAAATTTTCAAAAACTTATCCATATTTTGACAACCATCAATGGTCATGGTGACTACCGATAGTTGGGAAACCAACTAATGATGGTCACCACACAGTGACCTATGATTTTCCCTTATCAACTACCAATGGTCATTCATGATCAATGACAATCAAATATAACCACCAATAGTCACTAAAACATGACCATCGATGATCCACCAAACCCTACCCTTCCCAAACACGCACCTAAAGACCATAATCAATCAATACTACTTCCACCTATAACTATTATACCCTACCCTAACTACCCTACCCTTTCCAATTTCAAAATCAACCTCAAATTTAACCACAACTATCTAAAACCTAAACCTAGGTCAACTACTACCCACAAAATAAATAATCAATGCACACCCAAATACCAAATACAATTATATTTACCAAAATTAATCTACTCTACCAATAAAACATGATACCTATCTCATTCTTTGACCATCATTAAGGAGGAAATCTAGGACCCATGGCCTAGCCATGCACCCTATCTCACCCACACTACATCCTCATTAGTCCAAACTCTTGTCCAGTCGGTCAAAACACCAATCCAACTCAACCACTCAAATGCTAGCAATGTTATCAATGTTTTTCTCAAAAAATTCCAAACACCAAAGTTAATTCACTCAATTAAGAAAATAAGACCCATGATGGTACTTTTTGTATCCACCCTTTTAGTGCTGACACCTGACCACTGACAGTCAGGGTAACCACCAATAGTCAACCCCAAGGGTCAACCCTAACCATCAATGATAAAACTTTTGGGTTCTCTCCTCTAATCAAGAACTTTTTATATAACTTTTTTTCACCTAAAACCAAATTAAGTGCCCACCATAAGAGATTTCCTTCTCTAACAAACACCACTACACTATGTTAACCTTGCCATTGGTCATTTTGGCCTAACTACCACATATTTTATGATGACCTTTCCTTGGTGTTTTTGATCACACCAACTAAATTACCATAATGAATAGTTTTTTGAACTTGCACACACCCAACCAATTTATGTCTTATCAAGATCACTTCCCACCTTGGATACCCATAACTACACTCACCTTATTTAGGAGACTTGAGTTTACAAATGTAACCCAACCATCATATATAGTCACATGTTTCACTTGTCACTTGCCCTTCTAATAATGACCTTATTTTTACCAACCATGGTAACCTAGTCAATACATGATCTCAATTATCATACTTAGTTACACTTCATGCACATGTTTATGCTTTAGTGCCCAACCTATCAACCAAAAAATCTACACCAACTTCACTACTTATTAAACCCACACCCGATTCTATTTCACCTCATTATTTCTTGGTTTGAGGGGGAACACATCCTCCCATGCTCAAGGAAACCAAAACTTTGACCCTTCTCAAGTGTTTATTTTGTCACTTGTTGATACAAACTACATAACAAAAGGGGAAAAATTTAGACACTAAAATACCATACATAATGGTTTTAGATGTCAAAATACCCCTTGACGACTTTTAGACCCCATAAGGATCATCCCCCAACCTTTTGACTACAAACATAAGTATAGTTAGCTAATTATCTAACTAGCTTACTAACCCACCTTGAACAAACTTATCCTTTGACACTCGACCATTGATGGTCACCTTAACCATCAATGGTTAGGCTTGACCATCGATGGTTAGGTTCCCACTACCTAAATAGTCAAACACCCACTTCAACTACAACTTGTTTTTTTATAATTAGCTTATCTAATTTGTTTGAAAGCTTATGCATGTAAAAGTAAAATTTAAACTACTTGTTTAACCCCTTATTAGCATATTCTTCTACCTTTCCTTATTTTATATAAAGAGAGAGGAGGAGGAGGGAGAAAGGGATCCAAATCTAGAATCAATCAATCATCTAGATCTAGAGCTAGAGCCTCTCACTTCAACACTTCCTTTTGTAGGTGTTCTCCCAGTGAACCAATAAGTGAAACAAAGATCCAGAATTCTGCTACTCATCGGCCAATAGCCAACTATCATTTCTCTAACAAAATTACTCCAAATTTCACCAAAAAATACTTCAACCCTCTTTAGATCAAAAATCAGCAAGCTAAGTATCTATTTTCACTAATTAGTTACTTTGTTACTATTTCACAACCAACCTAACCCAAACCCACTTTTTGGATTCCCATTAAGCAACTCCATCAACCAATTTTATTAAACCAAATCAAAGCCACAATAACTATTGATGGTCACCCTAAATACCAATGGTCTATCCTAACTTTCAATCATTACCCTAACCACTGATGGTCATCATAGCTACCAATGGTCATTGTTAGATAAATAAAATAGAAAGCTATTATCACTTACCAAAACTCAACCAAATCTCACTTTCAAACCCTCTACTTAATCATATAACCCTATCCTATTTTATAAACTATACCCAATCTATTTGGCATTAATATCAATATGTTTATTTCTATAATTAGCCAAGTTCAACTATTTATTTATCGATCACTTCTTGAAATTTATTTCAATATATTCTATGATATACGTTAAGTACTTTATATTTTAGAACTTGATTATTTAAAAATGTGGATTAACAACCTCCAAGGAAGCTTGTGCTTCTTGGATATAGCTTTCTAGGTAATCCACCCTACTATCTAACTAATTAACCATTCTTTTGAGTGATTTCTTATCTTTAAGTCATTCCTCCCAAGCCAAAAATGAGTACCTACAACCATCTAGATCAACATTTGCACAATATATCAAGTTTTTATGCCATACCCTTCTCAAGTTTCTTTTCTCTTCCTTCCAAATAATATAATCAAGATTTCTCTAAAACACATTCCTACACTTCTAAGTGGGAATACATTTGTTAAGCAAGAGCATGAATAATATGGGGATCTATTAGACCCAATTAGGGTATCACATTTCATAATACACCATGTGAGGTAGGGTTTTAAAGCCTATGGTCTAACATTATCATGCAACAACCCTAAAAAAGTCCTAAGGTTTAATATTCACCTATTCTAATAAACAAGAAAGTAAATCTAATCTAGTGCCCACTAAATATTGTGGCAGAAAGTGGGGGTTAGAAATAAAATAAACATGCATAGAATACATATACTCATGTTAATGTATACAAAATCTTAATGCATGGGAATAAAAACATAATTACATTATCTATCTAGTCTTACAAAGGATACATAAAGTTAGGAATACTTACCTTGAAGATAAACCCATCAAGCATCAATCTCTTCCTTGGTCTAGGTGCTTTACAAGATATTGTTATGGTATGTAAGGATAATAAATACAAATTATCTCTAAGCTACACAACATATCTATGGATCCAAAAGACTTCTCCATAAGACAAGATCTATATCTTCAAAGAAACTATGGAAGCCTAAGCTTTATTCCTCAAGTAGAATGGACAATAAGTAGATGTTCATTCTCACTTATCCTTATTCACTTCTATTCTTACAAATGGCTGCAAATGAACTTGTATATTTAGTTAGATCTTTCCCTAAATCCTCCTAGAAATGTTGGCTATATAGGGTCAACCTAGTTGACCCTGTATGTTTTTGAGGATAATTCACTAGGTATAAGATAGGTTAGTTGGAAGGATAACAATCCCAAAAAGTGAAAAATACCCTAAATTGTATAGGGTCAACCTAGTTGACCTAGCAAAACCAACTATCCAAAAGGGAATTAAGGTAAGAAAAGGAGGATAGAAAGAGGAAAATGATTAGAATGGGTAAGGCTGAGAAGAATAAGCTTAGGGTAAATGGTTTTAGGAGACAAGTGTGTGTATATCAAGTGGAAAAAGGGACAACAATATTATGAATCACCAATGGTCTACCCATCCCTTTCTAGGTGCACCCCTTAAGACATGCACTTAGAGAAATTGGGACTTAATAGGTTCTTTCAAGATACAAAGTGTCAGTAATCAATAAAATTTTAAAAATATTATGTGTATACACAATTAATCAATTAAGAATGAAATATTATTATCACCTTGTCCCTTATGAATTTTCTCCAAGATCTTCAAGTGGCTTCAAATGCCAAATTTATTGAATGTGGATTCTTTTCTTTGAGCTTCAAAATGACTCTAATAGCTTCTTTAGATAGTTCAATGGATTAGAAAGAGTATACATATAACTTGGGATGGATGATTATGAGAGTATAATGAGGGTTGATTATACATTAAGTGATTATGCCCCAAGTGTTGAGAGAACTATGATTGAGATTCCCCAAGCATAAGTGTTATGGGATAAGTGACTAAGCCTCTAAAAATGAATTCTAGACAATAAACAATGTCTAGAAGGGAGGCATGTTGATTAAGATGATAAGTCTTAAATTCATGAGATGTAAACATTATTTGGTAAATAAAAAGACAAGATAAACCACAAGATGATGATAACTATGGTAGAAAGGTTACATGCCAGGGATAACTATAAGCCTATAAAAGACATTTTATGAATGATTATGGATAATAAGACACTTTATATTGGATTATTAGCTTAATATGATTTAATAATGTTGAGTGACCCATAAGGGATGGGATAGGATTGAAGGTCAATAGTGGTTGAACTAACCCTATGCACAAAAATGTGGCCAAGTGCTACTTACATAGTCTTAAGAGACCTCAAGCCAATGTAGTTTTGATGATGATTTTTTATTGATAACATAGAATAAAATACTATGCCCTCAAATTGTGATTTATGAAAATTTAGGGATGATAAAATATGATAGTAGGTCAAGAAAATGGATTCATGGATCAATATTAGTAGATGCGGTAGGATAATATGACTAGAGAGGGTTAAATGGGGTATAAGGGCTAAAATAGGGGTGAATTAGGGGGTAAAATAGGAAAAGGTATGGGTAAAAGGCTCATTTTGTCTTTTAGATATTGTAACTTTTGTGCTCTAGAGACCAAGCCTAGATCACATTCCTCACTCATCATATCATGGAGAGGGAGTCCAGGAGCACTAGAGACTAGTTAACATGGGACTAAAAGTGAGTAATCCATGCCTAGCCCTTAATTTTTATCATTTCCACATTTAATTTGGTATTTATGATATATATGAGCATTTATGACAAAACTACCACTATGGGTTATGTCCTTAATTATGATATTGCCATTGTAAATTACATAATGCAATTGTAAGCTATGGTTTTAAAAACTACGAGGGACAACCTATAATTGTACAATAATATAACAATTTATTCATGTTATTATAATAATGTAGAAGCTAAATTATAGTTTTATAAAACTACATGGTGAGACTTGTAATTTTTCAAGACCGTAGGTTACGAATGGTGATATTGTAAAGCTACAACTTAGGGATAAAGTGAGAGTGGTAGTTTTATGGCAATTAGGAATAAGGGTTAGTGAATGTTTTAGGGATGAAATGGGTATTGGGGTTATACTAATTAGGAACTTATGTGTTTAGGTTAGGGTAAGTATGAATTTAGATAGGTAGGTTAGGGTAAGTAGGGATTTAGATGGTAGGTTAGGGTAAGTAAGGATTTATATAGGTAGGTTAGGGTAATTTATTAGGAGGGTTGATAAGATAAGATACGGTAATGGGAAGGAAGTGTTAGGAGCTCATGTGACTAGGTGATTTATATGAAGGATGAGAGGGGTAGATAGTGCACAATTAGGAAAAGTGGGTTAAAAAGGATAATTGGGTAGATAGGATAGAGTGGTTAGAAACTAGGTGGTGGTTAGATTAAGAAGCTAGGATAAAAAGGAAAATTTAACATTTAGGTACTTAGTAGATATGATGGAATATGATAAATGGGTGTGATTATATTATCATGATTTGATAGGGTGTGTGTTGGTGTAGGAGGATTTAGGTGTGTTGTCTTCTTAACTATGACATCTAGTGGTGTTTCATGAGATACATCTACTAACATCAATTGAGTATGGAGTGATGGAAATGATATGCCTCTATTATATCATGACTATGCCTTTAGTTAGGATTGATAGTTCATCAATCATGGCCCTAGTCGAGAGATGGTATTCAAAGACTAACACATTTCATTTTATGATTGATGAGGTCATAGTTACTCTCGAGGGAATACTACACATTTTATAATTAATAATGAGAGGACATAGGATATATTGGTGATCACATACCTTGAGTGTGATAGTTTAAATATTGGCTTGTAGATTTTAGATTGGAGTTCATGACTCATGAGTGGATATTGATAGGGCTCTGAGGGAGGGTATTATTGATAGATTGAATCTCATGGTTATGTCTCTTGTTACTAGCATAATCTTGCTGGATAAGAGTGGTCAATGGTTCCATTTGGGATGAAGGGACATGGTGTCAGATATGGTCCAAGATTATTAATTATTTATTGGGTTCCTAGAGTGTTAGCCTAATTATATAGAGAGATTAATATGGGGGAGTACAGAGGATCATCAAGCTTGGGTCCCTCATTGTTATTATAGATATGGAGTTAGGATAATATCATGATAGAGAGACCACTGGGGACTCATGTAGATATAGAGACTAACCAACCCATATTATTTGGATGGTATATCATTCTCAAAGTGAAAAGGTCCCATGTTGGTGAGATATGGTTTTATAGATAGGCCTTTGATAGTTTTTGAGTGGAGTAGATCACCTAGATTCCATATAGATAGGTCCAATGGGGATGGGTTGAGGACACAAACATTAACGATTTATGATAACTAAGTGATATCTAACTTGCCACTATGATTATAGTGTTGAGAGGTATAAACTTGATCATGTGTAGTGATAGTTTGGAAGGCAGTAGGATATGACTAGAGAGGAGCATTTATTTACTCACAGTGATAGGGAAAGGCCTCAATGGGGTGGGTTTAGTAAATAAGACTCTAGATAGAGTTGATTATGAGAGTATTACCCCTATTTTATGGGACTTTTAGACTCATGTTCTATATCCAAGAGATACTATATCATACACAACTTGGTGGGTCTAGATATAACCTCATAGGCTACTTAGATAGCTAGCCAGAGTGAGGAGCAAGATATTCATAGATTGATACAAGCATGAGTATGATTAGGGAGGAGATGAGAATAGAGATTTAATCCCTAGGAATAGGGCTAGTAGGGTGCAAAAAGAGGGTCATATGTGATGGAGATTGATAGGGGAGACTAGGAAGGTTGAGGTAGAGACCAGACTAGAGCTCAAGGAGGTACATGTATAAACAAGTTAGGGCCATCCAAGCCACCTTTGAGAAAGGATGAGTGGGAACTCTCGGATATACTAAGGATGGAGATACAAGTCCAAGCTATAGAGGTTATATGGATCATATCTAAGTGGGATAGGATGATTATGGATTTATAGAGGTAGATTATAGAGAGAGATAGATGGCTAGTGTGTTAATATAGGTGTCAAGGTTGATGGGATAGGTATCACCTTTACATGGTAAGATAGATTCACTTCAAAGGCATATCTAGAGTCAAGACTCATAGATATCCTCATTATGGGGGAATATTGGACAACTTTAATCAAGGTTAAGAGAGAGGGAGGTAGAGTTATAATTGGCTCAGAGGGCCAAGGAGTAGGGTGATACTACACTAGAGGAAAGGGGTATGGGGATGATTATGAGGTAGATCAGTTGGCTAATGTGAGAGGATTAGTATTATAGATATTTTTATGAGGTATTAATGCTATCAAGTCAGCATGTGATGACATTCAAAGCTAATTCCTCCCAATCTATACACTAGCCTGATAGGAGACCACTTGGATAACATTGATTTAAGATGTATTATTTGTGAGACATGTGTTATATTATGGAATTTTATATATTGTAGAAACTTTATGATCATGGGGCCCATTTATTTATTTATATGTTTTGACATGGACTCTAATGGATATTTTAGATTATTGATATATATGATTAGGATTTTGTGATATATGATTCTATGATTATGTTATGATCTTTTGTGTGATTATGTTATTGATGGATAATCTAGATTATGTGATTTTTAGGTATGGATATATGGATATGGGATGTGATTTAGTGATATTATATGATTGGATAGTATTATTTTTATGTGATGATGTGTATTTATAGATGTGATAATGATGACACATATGTTTAGATGAGTATTTAGATGATATAGGTGATCCATCATGGTTTAAATGATTTTAATTATTATGTATTTTATATTATGTGATTTTTATTGGTATAATTATATGAGATGTATGGATTTTATGGTTTTAGATGATATTTAATTATCAACATGGTTTTATTTATTATGGATGATGATTATGTTTTTATCTTTATAATGTGATGGTAAAATGACATGTGAAGTTTGCTAACAATATACTAATAAATAATCCATTGTGTTTTAATCATGTGTCTCAAAAACAAATGTTAGATAAAATCCTCCTGAGCCAAGGAGATGGGTGGGTGTTAAGTAGTAGGCTAGGATTATTAGATGGGATAGTGAAATGATTAGGGGATATGATGGGGGAAATTAGAATCCATTAGATATGTAGGCAATCCAATTTAGTGTTGTACATGTGAGTATAAGTGTACAAATGATATGATAATAGTCAAGGCAACATTGGATTCATAGTGCATGGGATCTCTATTTTAATGACTTTCCCAATTATTATTTTGGGTAGTCACTTAAGGCCATCCTTGTTCCCTTTGTAAAAAAAAGAACAAAATTTTAAAATGATAAGATAAAAGATAACAAAATAAGATGATTGACTATGAAAAACATTTACAAGACTTAATGATTGTTTAAAAGGATAATGTAAGATATGTACAAAATTTACTAATTAAGAAGATAGGAGGATTATGATAAAAATGTTGACACATATTTGATTTATATAAAAGACAACATAAGGAAAATGATGTTGGACAATTATTATTTACAATATGACAAAACCCTAAAATAAAGGCTTAATAAAAATGTTGTTAAAAGGTAGTATATATAAGAGATCCTAAAAGAATCAGTGTTGGGGATATAATTAACTATATATAGGGGTCGATTTTGCCCAAAAGTTATTATGAAAAATGAGATAAGGATCCAAACTAGTCATAATGATAATGTTTAGGGTCTAAATTGAATGACTAGGATTCAATTACGAAACACATTATTGCTCTTGGAGTAAGGACATTATACGACCCTTTGATAGTGATGAGGTTAGTGGGCTCTTTTGGATTTTTGATTAGGGGTAGATTTGTATATATAAGTTTAGATGCAATTAAGGGTGATAGGAAGAAGAGTCATCAAGGAGGTTGTGATTTGGATATGTGTTAGGATGTCAAAAATAGGATGAGTAGCTATTTGAAAGTGGAGTTAGATATTCTAGAAGACTCCTCAATAGGTATTCCCCTTGTATGATAAATAATGATTGACCCTAGTTTAAAAATCATATCTCTTGATTTTCCCTAAGAATATGTGATATATCCAATATTAGGACCAGGGTCATAAGGAAATAGTGGGAATAGAGAGAAAATATGAGGGAAGTGGACTGGCAATGGATGTGCCCCCAAGAGTCAGGACTCATAAATAGAAGTTATTTCGAGAATTTTAAGTATAATATCATTTTAGATGCATGTATTCATGGTCTCATAAATATCATCACCATCTAGTGTAGCCAATTTATAAGCTCCTGATCTAAATTTTACAATAATGATATAAGGATCAATCTAATTTGCTTAAAATTTACCTTTCTTTTCTCAATCTGCATTGGTTTTTTTTTTGATTCTCCTTTAGAAATAGGTCATCGATTTCAAATTATTAGGATTGTATATTATTGCATTATTATCCCTTGATCTTATTATGGTATGCCCTAGTATTATTCAAAAAATTGTGACATTTTTCATCTAATAACTCAATCTCTTTTAGCTATTCTTGTCTAGAATTATGATCCATAATCATGCCCCATAAAGACATTCACAAGGAGGGGAGCTCAAATTTAATGGGAAATATTAATTTTGTGCCATAAAATAGAGAATACAAAGTAGCTTTAGTAGGTGTTTTAACACTAGTTCTATAGGACCAAAGAGTAAGGTATAGTTGTAAAGTCTAATTTCTACCCACATCATTGATAATTTTATTGAGAAATTTGAGAAGAATTTTATTAGTTTCTTCTTCTTGTCCATTACCCTGGGGATATTAGGGTGTGAAAAAATGCTACTCAATATGATAATGACTACATAGGTCTTTAAATTCTTGATTTTTAAAGGATTTGACAAACTATTTGATATGAATTTGGAAGGGAATTTCAAGTGGTAAATAATCTAATTAAGAATGAATTTTGATATTTGGAGACCTATGGTATAAATTAGCAACATCACTTCAACCCATTTGGTAAAATAATTCATAGCTGTTATTATAAACTTATGTCCATCAACTGATGTAGGATTGATCTTGCCAATTAGATCTAGTCCCCATATTTAAAATTTCCATGGGCTCATTATTAGATGTATCTCTTATGTAGGGGCATGAATAATATTACCATGCTTTTGAAAAGACACACATTTAAGTACATATTGGTAAGGATCATGATCCATTATAGGCTAATAGTATCTAGTCTAGATTAATTTCTTGGCCAGGGCCATCCCACTGACATGAAAACCATAGATACCATCGTGGACCTCCTTGATTACAAGAGTAGACTCCTTTGATGTCAAGAATATCAACAAGGTTCCATCATAGCCTTGCCAATAAAACATGATGTGTGATGAATGAAGGATTAATTTTGGTGATGAGTGAGGTCTAGTGAGAGAATATTTTTGTGGAGTTAAATGTAAATTTCATAATACCAGGGTAGACTAGGGTTAGGTATAACATAAATTTGATAATGAGACATTAATTGATGTGTTGGTAATAAAAATTATTCAATTAGAAAATTTAATTCAAGGACATGTTTTGGAAGATTTATTAAGGAACTAATATTGGCCATAGAGTCAGCAACTTTATTACTTCCCTTATAAAATTGTTCAAATGGTATGGACTGAAAATTTTGATTCAATTGGAGCACTAGTTTATAGGGAATCGATTTATCATCCTTTGTCTATAACTCCCCATTCACTTTTTTATAATAAATTAAGATTCACCAAATATCTAAATACGTTGGATATTCCACTAAATGGTAAGTTGGAGACTGAAAATTAAGGCATCATATTCAACAATATTATTCGTACATGGGAAAGCAATTAAAAAGGATTTAGGGATTAA
Source organism: Torreya grandis (assembly GCA_037957365.1). NCBI lineage: Eukaryota > Viridiplantae > Streptophyta > Pinopsida > Cupressales > Taxaceae > Torreya > Torreya grandis. Next base: position 792,757 of record JARHVA010005131.1, on the reverse strand, counting down.
GTCAAATTATGGGGTTACTAAAATTATTCCTAATTCTAACATATGTGTGGTGAAAGAACCACCAAAATATAACTTTTATATTTTTTATTCTATAGTAGTCAATATAGATGCATCTAGAAAGGTTGTGATGAGAGGCTTGGTGTCTTCAATGGGTGATACTACAAGTTGATCTGTAATATCTTGTCATTTAAAATATTTTCTATTTATATATTATATATTAAATTCACTTAATAATATACATTTTTTATCCATTATACCAATTAAAGTACATTTAAATAACATATACTTGAGAAGATCATCCTTGTCTATGACCTTGACTTGGTTGTTCAACATATAATATCTGAGTTTTTTCAAGGCAAATACTAAAACTAAGAAAGCCTTTTCAATATGGGTATATTTAAGCTAATATGAGATCAAGGTCCTATTGAGATTAAAAAAATCTTATTTTTTACCTTCATCATTATGTTGAGTTAGTAAGACCCCTATAACACAAGGTGTTGCAGACATATACAAAAGTAATGTCCTTCCTGAGATGGGTGGTGATAAGAACAAAGGCTTAACTAGGTATTACTTTAGATTATAAAAATAATGTTGACATTATTAGTTATATTTGAAATTAGTTCCCTTATTTAAGATATGGGTGAAGGGGTGATGTTTGTCTATTAATTGTGAAATAAACTGCTGAATAACCTGTAATTTTCCTTGAAGGCTTTTTTACTACTTTAGGTTTTTGGAAGTAGGCATTTAAATAGTAGATTTTAATTTTCTAAGATCTACTTCAATGCCTATCTTGGAGACTATGAAACTCAATATTTTAATTGAGGTGACTCTAAATACACATTTCTTGGGGTTTAGTCTAACCTTATATTCTTTGATCATCTCAAATATTTTTATTAATACCATATGTCACTCTAATTAGAGTTTAGACTTTCCCATTACATCATCCATGCAATATTTTATGATGTTATCTATCATTTCATGGAATATTAATTTCATATCCTTTTTGTAAGTATCTCCCATGTATTTAAGACCAAAATGAATCACTTGATAACAAAAAGTCCCCCATAGAGTGATAAATGCAGTCTTGTGTTGATCTTTAGGAGTAATTTTAATTTGGTTGTATCTAAAAAAGCCATCCATAAGGGATAAAATATCATAGCCTATATCTTTCCTGGTGCTTGTTAACGCCTTATCTTTCTTAATTCTGTAACAGGGTTTCGGGGCCCCTTCAAAACCTGCTTTTACCATAATCTAAAACATATCATAGCCTATAGTAAATTCTATGGTAATGTCTATATTAGGTAAGTTAAAATCATATTTGGGGAATGTTTTATTTATTTAACAAAATTTGGTACACATTTTGATTCCTCTCTATAGTTTGGCCATGGGGATAATATTAGATATCCATTCAGAATAATCAATTGGATGGATAAACCTAGCTTTTAAGAATTTATGAAACTCCTCTTTAACCAAGAGAGCAACCTTGGGATGCATTTTATGAAGTTTATATTTAATAGGTTTTGAATTTGGATGAACCACTAAATGATGCACTACCAAGGTTGGATCTAGCCTCGACATGTCAGAATAACTCCATGTGAATACATCTATATATGTTTTGAGAAGCGTAATAAGAATTTATTGTTCTTTGGATGTAATATTTGCCCCTAGTTTGATAATTTTAGGTTTTTCATAAATTCTAAGATTAACTTTAATAACATCCTTAATTATATAAGGTGAATGGCCCTCTATATATGTTGGGGGTGATGGTAATTCCTCTATTTAATTCCAGAGAGGATATTGTCTCATCAAGAATGAGTTGTATGCATTTCATATTTAGAGAGGGATATTCATCTTCATGTTTCTCTTATTTTATTTTGTTTAGAGATACTTGTTGATATCAAAAACATATAAACTCATTTAAACTGATAGAGAACCCTTTCTTATAGTTTCCTGATGGCATAAAATCTCTTGCTCCTAGATTTTTAATAATGGCTTCATCATTATATAATATATCAAAGGAAGACTCATTATTTTAAACCCATTATATAAGTGTGGGATAATTGAAGGAGATTTTGATAGTGGAGATAGTGTTAGGGAAGATATTAGTGGAAACTAAGTCCTTGTAAGGACTATAGATGGAACTTGTTTCAACTTATTCATCAGAGGTAAACTTCAGAAGAACTGAAGAAGTATCTAAGAAAATAGTGCTTAAGTCAATGCCTAGAGATTTATACCCTAAAATTAGATGTTTTGTATGTTCTTTAACCCCTATAGGTTCAATCCTACCTTGTTTGTCTCTTGCTAGTCCTTTCCCCTTATAATTCATATTCTGAAGCATCTTTTGAAGCTAAGGTTATTTATGTTTATAGAACTTCAAGGCTTCATCATTATGAATAAGCCATGAATAATTTGGTTCTTCAAATTATTATTCTAATACAATTCCTACACTAGTAAAGGCCATGGATCCAAATTGATAAATGATGGGATTATCTTTCCTAATGGTCAGTGCCCCGTAGATGTGTGGGGGGAATGGTAGGTTTCCAACACAAAAGGTTTTGTATTTACACTCTCTAAAACCCATGGAAGTGATATTAAGATGATTTATGTTTATGGATTCATTTGAAGTAGTTTTAAAATCATTATGGTGGATATTTTTTGTATCTTTTATATTATGAGTGGAACTCTAAGTGTTGGGGAAATAACTAGTGGGATGAGATTGGTTTGATAGCTAAAAAAGTGTTTTATTTCTCCTAGGATGGTAACCTCCATTCCTAAATGATGGAATTTTAAGCATTAATATAGGATAGAGGAAACTTATTTCATTTCATGGATTCATGGGAATCCTATATGTAAATTATACAAGAGATCTACATCCACTATATGGATTAAATTTTGGTTGACTATGATTCCCATAGCTATAGGAAGATAAATAGTTCATACAAACAGCCTTTCATTATCATCATATGCTTTGATCATTATGAGGGTAGGACCTAATGATGAATTCAAGTATCCCAACTTCTTGAGAAAGTCTAGATTACAAAAATTTAAAATTAACCCTCTATCTATGAGTACCCATGGGATCTTATGATTGGAAATGGAAATTTAAATTAACAATGGATAGTTATGGTGTGGGCCTATAGGTGGCATATCCTATAAACCAAAAGTGATATTTTGGGAAGGAGATAAATGACCCACCAATGCTTAAAATTGGCTTGTATAAATATCTATAGGGACTTCAAATTCATTCAAGACTTGATTGAGAATCTCCTAATGTACTGATGATTTCTTAAGATCTATAAAAGAGATTTAAGCTGGAGTCTTATCAAGCTATTAAATGATATCATATGGTTTGTTGGAAGGATATAAACTTTTTTAGAGATATTGACTCTTTTATATGCTAAGGTGGATGGGCCCTTGGTAGGTACTCTAAGAAATATAATCTTGCCATGCTGTGTACTTATTACATAGTTCATTATTTCCCTATTAATTTTAACAATGGTTGATGGTGTCTATGTAGGCTCTTGGGGGTCTCAAATTTTAATGGTATTAATATAGTGATATGGAATGGAATTATATTTAGTTCTATTAGAAGTGGAGGTTTGAACCTAATCCTTAATTAGTTTATTTTACCTCTAATCATGCTTAGTCATGAGACCATAACATGGTTCATTATATCTATGAAATAACATCCTTTTTCTTATATAGGAAGTGGATCTAAATGTAGTTTCCAAATGAATGGTTTATTTAAAATAAAATAGCAATTATATATCATGGTTATTTCTTTAGAATTCACTATTATCTATTTGTTAGTTATTTCAAATAATTTTGGAGAAAAAGATGTCAATATGTGCATACATAGTCCATACTAATCTAGAATGATTCAAAGTATGAAGAGCAACCATTCAAGATAAATGTTGGATTACTATCAAAGTCTTCTATAGTAGCTCAAGACTTAGTCCATAGATATATCCAACAATTATATATTGTATCATACTTACTATGAACTATATTAGGCATGCTATAGATTACATCAAACTTGATATAGACTACATTGGACTTGGTATGGATTGCATTATACTTTCTAGGACTTCATCAAATTTGTTATGGACTTCATCAGGTTTGCTACAAACTTCATTAGGATTACTATGGATTGTATTAGACTTGCTAGGGACTACATCAAGACTATTATAAACTTCAATAGAATTACTATAGACTCATTTACAAAGTATTTCTATATTTATTCTAATGATTGCTTAGTCTATTCCAGCTATCACAGATAATGATTTCTATTTGGGGTCTTTATATGTATAGATTTCTATATGTAGACTTTCCATTTCTAGATTGTATCTAAATATAAATTTATTCCAATAAATAGCTCTCTCCATATTTTATGGAGACTAAGAATATGTATTAATAGATTATATTCTTATAATAAATATCTCTCTGCATATTTTGTGGAGATTGAGATAGGTTAGAATATCTAGGTTGTTATGCTTACATAAGGTCTTAGTTGGAAGCATGAGATTATAAATGCAACTTGTCACACTCAAATGCAAGGAATCAATATATTTTTATTTCCATAATTCTAAGTAATTTATTCTTTAGCTTGTGTTTTAAATAAATCTTCTTCCAAGGAATGAGTTGGACACTCATTCCAAATAAGTTTGATCAATGCATTTTTATTTATTTATTATATAATTATCATTTTTTTATAAATTGTTATTTTATTTTTTTATGTCTACAACTATTCATTTTTATAGTTTGTTTCAAACCTATGTGTTTTTCATTTCTTTTCAACAATTTACTCTCTTGGAAGTGTGATTTAATTTCATGCATGTGTGATTTACTTTCTACAAGTGTGATTTTCAATTCATATAAGTGTGGAATGTGATATAGGGAAATATTTTCCAAATATATCTTTTTCCCATTACATTTATCCTTCAGACACTAGCCCTAGATTGACATTGTTAAAGGGAGAGGATTGATGACCCTCATCATTTTTGGCACTGTTTCTAGGAAACACAATGTTATTAAGAGATTCAAAATTTTCTAAGAGAATTATCTAGTGGTAATAGATAAACAAAATTCTTAGTGAGAGGGAATGTCTCTTTGTAAATTTTGTGATAGGAGGTACTTAGTTGGTAGTTTCTCTATAATTTATTTCCTACAAAATAGATAATTTATTTCCTATAAAATAGACTAGAATTTATTTTCCTACAAACATAGATTAGAATTTATTTTTCTATAATTAGGAATTTAGTCAAAAAAATAAAAACATAACCCCCCATAAATACTAACACTATTGTCTAGGAAATAATAGATAACATCATGAAAAATGATTTAGATGTTGATACAGGTTAAATATGAAGCAAAATATTCATGTTTCATGAGTTCATGTAGTTTTTTTTCACAATGAGGAATCTAGAATAAATACTCTTGTATCTGATGTGCCTATTTGAAGGACTATCTACATTTCAAAATTAGTTATATTAATGATATGTGGTTATGTGGTGATGAAACTTGTAAAAATATAACTATGCCATTTTAGGAACTACCTATAATGGGTCACACATCCTATAACAGATCACACATTTTTTGGATTGAATCTTAAAAAGTTGTATGTAATCTTTATTTTTGATAAGACATAGGTGGAAATATCTACTAAATCAATCTCTGACTATTTTAAATCATGTCTCATGCATAAATTCCTATAATAAATATGATGGATTTATGATTTTGCATGTTTTGAAAACACATTCTCTATTTTTACATTATTGTTATTCAATGTTGTATATTTGTTGTCTATTGTATTAGTTTTGGTATTTTCTATTTGGTCTAAAAAAATGATAGTTTACAACAAGATAAAATTGCACATGTCAGTCTTTGGTAAGTATGTGAAATTTAAATTGTATTTGATGAGATATTTTCACTATGCACATTAATCCTTTCTTTCAAGTGTGTTGATTGGAAAAACTAAAAATTTTCAAGGAAGATTTAATGATTAATATAGATTGGGTAAAAAATTCTAAGATGGTTGAATTTTACATGTTTTTATCAAGATGTATAAAATACCACAAAATCATCAAAATATATTCAATGATAAACATATTTATGGTTACAAAAGTGTTAAATAGATATTACATATTACACTTTGACCCCACTAGGGGTTGCCACTCCTAGAACCTCACTTTTTGATTTCCTAGCCAAAGAAGAAGATAATGAAGATCTTGATTGTCATGATGAATATCTAGGTAAAGTTGTTAATAACAAACATCAAGTTATCAATTGTAAGATGAGTAATGTAAAATCTATTTGAGGCAAGGAAATTATAGACCTCCAAAATTTTAGTTACTTAGGTATGTTTTCAACTTCTAAATTTTTAATAAGTTTCCATAAAATAATTTACAAATGTAGATTTATCTTCCCTGTATACATAATAGTTAATATTTTCTACATAGTTCATAAATAAAAATAATTTATGACATTCCATTTCATTTTTTTCCATCCATATTATGTAATTATTTAAAACCATATCCACTTGCATACTAAGATAACTTGTTTGAGGGAGTTCTTATTTTCTAAAAAAAAAATCCCATTAGAAAGGTGTTGTTTGTTTTGGGTTTTGTATGATAATATTATAGCAAGGATTCATTATAGAGATTTTAATGGGTAATTTTTTGTCCATGGTCAAGTATTTTACACCTTATCCTAAGTCACCTTTGACAAAAAGTAGTAGAATCAACAAGTATCTATCATGGTTATTGGTCATCACTACACAGACTAATGATGAAGAAATATTAAGATAAAGAAAATTCAATGATATATTTAAAATAAATATGATTGTGTATGAAATAAAAAATTCATCATGTCTATAAATCAATCATAACTTAGAGAAGATAGATCATATAATACACTTTCGATTGGGGACACATTTGTTAGGTGGGAACATGACCAATATGGGGATCTGCTAGACCTAATTAGGGGATCTCTTACTATAATACACCATGCTAAAGAGGGTTCCAAAGACTCTAGTCTAAGAAAATAATTCAATAACCCTAAGGGGGTCTTTATTTTTGATATCTCACCAAACTAATAAAAAGTAAAGTAAATATAATCTAGTGCTCACCAAAGATTGTATCACAATATGAGGAGTTAGTAAACAATCAAAACATATATAGGAGAATGTAAATTAAGCTATATATGAGTAATAACCTAATACATGAAATAATATGAGTAATATTATTTGAATCCAATACTTATGCTACTTCTATCTAATAAAGAGAGGAGAAAATTTAGATAATACTTACCTGAATGATAAACCTGTCAAGACTCAATCTCTCCCTTAACCAAAGGGGATTCACAAGAGATTATTGTGGTTTGTAAGGATCACTAAAAAAGGCCAAATCATCCAAGATTTATCCATTAGACTATATTTTCAAAGTAGAAACCCTAATCTAAGAATTCTCAATTAGATTGGTGAAAGAGCAGATTGTAAAAAAGTGTAAGTGAATAATAACTCTTGATTTCATATTTAAATAATGATGAAATGATCTTGTGTATATAGGTATATTTAACTCTAAACCCTTTCAAAAAAATTGGTCAACCCAGTCGACCTAGCATAATTTTAGATAATTATTCACTAGGTCATGAGCTAGGTTAGCTAAGAGCCAAACTAGTTTCTAAGTGAAAATCACCCAAAACTATACAGGGTCAACTTAGTTGACCTAGTATAGCTGATTGATAAAAGGGACTTGAGGTGAGGAAAAGAGGGATGGAAAGTGGAAAATATTGAAGGATTACAAAAAAGAAGAGTAATAGTTTAGGGAATGGTTTTAAGAGTTGGTTGGATTGATAATAATGTGCTAATATGGGAAAATAATCTTGTAAAGAAATAATGATCTTTCCACCCCTTTCTCAATGTAGCCTTTAAGGTGTACTTAAAGAGATTGAATCTTGATTAGTATGTTAAGATGTAAAGCATCAGTAATTGATAAAATTTGAAAATAGTATGTGTATACATATGCCCCACTTGAAGCTCATCACATATCACTAAGGTGAAATAAAGGATAGTGATTTGAGAAAGAACATAAGAGCACATAACACTGATGCTAGAAAAAATTATAGTATTTTAAAGCATAAAATAACTGAAATTAAATGCCAAAAAGGTAAATAATGGAGAATTAAATGTGATGCATAGCTTGGATTACATTTATCACTAAATGGTTATCTATTGTGTTGTTAGTTTTGATTATGTAGGGCACGTAGACTACTTTTGACAAATCTAAGAATACAAAACTAAAGAGCAAAAAAAAAAGAAAAGCCAAGATAACTAGTGTTATGTGGATGGGATGTAATTAGAAATTTAGAATGCTGGAGTGATAGGTGGTATGTTAGACCAAATGACCAAGTCAAAAAAAGAGCAAATCAGGTAACCAAAAAGCCAAGGCTAGTAAAGATTAAAAAACTCAAATAATTAAATCTTGAGTTAGAAAGGTAAACTTACCAATTCAAACCAAGGATAAATGTCAAAAAGATGGTAATCAAATATTGATGTAAAATAAGTTACAATCCTTACTTAAATAAAGATGGACAAGTAAAAAATAAAATGGTGAAACATCATTGACGAGTGAGCAGCAACAATCCTTATCTCACTCAAAAATAGAAAAAGGTATGGACTCAGGTGCCCATAATAAAAGGGAGGTATAATAATGACAAATTGGTAAAGGGAAGAAAAACAAGTCTAGGAATGTAGTTCTATGGTATAAATAAAGTAATCCATAGTTTCTCAAACATGTTGTTTCACTCTAAGGATAGATAAAACTAAAACAAAGTAGTGCTAGCATGTTTTTACGAGGTGAAGAAAAACTAAATATAGAATAAGAGGGGAAAACATATTTGGAATCACAATTTTCTATTCAAGGGGGTAAATTAAATGGGTGGAGGGGAGAATGAAGGAAAAATTAAGGTAGAGGAACTCTTTATTGAATTCAAGACACTAAAATTGGGTTTATAAAAATAAGAGGACTATCGACCTTAAGGACTCTGAAGAACTTCTCTTAGCCACACAAGTTTTAGGTAAATAAATGTAGTATGTAGATCATCCTATGAAGGATATATGCATGAAAATTAAAATGGACCAACCTTCCCATGATGTATTCCATGTTCCTCAAGATCCCTTACAGAGTTGTTAGCCTACTGCAAAGATTGGGTACTTACATGAGAAAGTAGGTAACACCATAGAGTTAATTGAATTTTCCTATCTAATCTACTAGATTACCACACCCCAATAGACCTTGACTTTATACGAGGCCAATTGTGGAGTTTGAGATTTGATTAGAGATAGGATATTTACTTTTAATCACATCTTTTGGTGTGATATTTAATTTTGAGATTTGTATGTTACCTTTTGTATATGATTTCCTTTTATTTCAAATGGGTTTGATTTTAAATTTCTTGATGGATATTTCTTGTTCCTCTTCTATATAGATTTAGAAATTTAAACATGGGTGATAAAGATGAATTTTATTTTAATACTTTGGACTTGGTTGGACAAGAGAGAGAACTTCAGAGAGTATGGTGTCTAAGAGTGTCTTAAATCTAGGTGAAATAAAAGTGTTATCTTAACTGCAACCTTGTTTAATCTAATTTGGAGTGAAAGGAAAGGAAATCAAGAGAAGTGACATATGGAATAATTTGAATTGCTTCAAATTGGAAAAAAATGTGACAAAGAGCAAAAAAGGGATATAATGACAAAAAAATGTAATTCCTTATCATAATAATGAGGTAAATGGAGGAAAATATGATTGTTTCTATCGCTAATTCGCTTTTTTAGATTCAAGAGAGAGAAGAAACTAAAGAGATAATGGAAAAGGCATGTGAAGTACCTGGATGAAGATAGCGCACCATAATCCAGACGTTTGTGAGCACCCCTCTTTGGCTGTGGAGGAATGACACCTACAAAGAAAAAGAACTTGGACAAGAAAACATTAGATGGATAGGCGGTGGGTTGCCAAGCGAAAGCTTGTTCCCAAAAGTGTGAAAAATTCCTCAAGGGAGGTCAACCCACTGATAACAGACAGATAAAAGACCAAGAAAATACAAGATGCTAGAATACAGAAGTGATAAACAAATTAGGAAGGAAAGAAAAGATAAATGATTACCTGAAAGGAGCAGTCGGGCTGATGACAGTCGCCGAGGTCAGAAATGTTGCCGGTGTCAGTTATCTGATCTGCCGACATCGGTTATCCTACCGACGTCAATTGGGGAAGTGACCGGCGTCGGTCGGGGTTGTGGCCTGTGGTCAGGTCTGGTTTGGTTTTGGTCTGTGGATGGGTCTGAAATAGAGTTTATGGACGTGCTTGGATGGTTTGGAGAATGCTCTAGGTCTGGTTGGGTGCCCTGTGCAAGGTCTTTTGTTGGCAGGAGGGGTGAGGAAGTTGTCTGGGACTAGATTAAAAGGGGGACAGGAAAGAGGGAGATGGACAGGGGACAGGGTCTGAGAAGGCTTTTCAGCCTCTCAGGGGAAGGACACAGTAAGTAGAAGATAGTAGATAGGATAGATAACTGAGACTAAATGAAAGAATGGAATAAAACAATGAAATTGCTTACCTTTTGGCTTGCTGATTGAAGGATGGAGGAGCTGTTGTTGGAGCCACGAAAGACTTGTTGCAAGAGGAAATCCTTGATCTAGAGTCCCTGCCTCTGTTGCTGCTGTTGCACAAGGTCCAGAGAGAAGAGAGTCGAATGCCAAAGCGCCGAGAGGATTCTATTTACAAGCTCAAGGGTCCAGGGGCTGTAACAGATGCAGAAAGGGATATTGAAGGTTGTCGATGCCGGTAGTTTCACCGACGTCGGCTGAAGGGTCACCGATGTCAGCGGTGGCAGAATGGGGACAGAGGCTAAAAATAGCCTCTGCGCATTCTTGCATGCCGCCGGGCGAGGGATTGTGGGAAGAACGGTCACGAGGGTGCTTAAATGGGCGTGGGGGGAAGATAATGAGGATATTTGGCATAATAAATGCTAGGGGGAAGGTGGAGGGATTTAAGGGAGGATCCAAGGTGGCAAGGGTGAGGTGGAAAGGGGGCCACTAAATTAAAATGTTTTAAGTTATTTTAATTTAATGAATGGAGGGGACTAAGACAAGGGTTAGAATATGGGTCGAGGCAGACAAGGGGGGAGAACGAAAGGTGACCAAGGTGCAGACACATTTACGGTGTCTACATTTGCCCCTTTTTGTCTTGTTGGTTATTTTTTACGAACTGCAAGACAAAAATAGGAGTTGGTTGCCCCAGGAATGGGATGAGGTATTCCCCCCTCAAAGCGAGAGTCGAGAGAAGGGAACTGGAGATCGAGTGTCGATTTGATAGAGAGATGGATAGAGAGAGGATGAGCGAAAATGCTACAATAGTTGTGATTGCGCGTAGACCACTTCACGGGAGGGTTGGGTCAAATTGTCACATGTCGAGGGTCAAAGAGTGCCAAAATTGAAGTAACCGGGCCCCAACATTTAGTCATCTGCTGATCGGGTCACTCAATCTAATCTGAAACTCCAAATGGTCATCGTGTTCCAGGTATCCCAGGCTCAGGAAGTGCTCCTAGAGACACGAAAAAGTCACAGGTAGTAGGGATCAATCGGCTTGCGATCCTATACTTGTGAAGGGTCAAAAATAGGGTCTGCGAACAATTCTACTAACCAGCCATGAGGTAGCATAAAGGCAAAAAAAACAACCAAGGCAAACGCTGTCTTGGAAGTGGTCACGGTTTAGGAGATGGGCATGATCTCCAATGGTCAGGTGGTCAATGGATGGATGCAAAAAGTAATCTAAAGATGCCCCAGGGGGCCAAAATGACATGGTCTAAAGGACTTGACTTGATTAGAGACATGATTTTGGTCATTTGGAAGAGGGATAAAAGGTTTGAAGGCCACCGATGTCGGCTATGTAACCGATGTCGGTGTCCAAAAAAGACTGACGTCGACGAATATCGACCGACGTCGGCAACCTAGGGCACGCCGATGCCGACGTCGGTGGATTGCCAAATCTGACAAAACTAGATTAGCGGCCCACTAAAATTCATTTGCTATTTGATTGGAAGAGAAAAAAGAGCTCTGGAAGTTTGTTGAGTGAAAGCGACCTAGAGCTGACCAAGGAGTGGTGCGAGGTGGTAGAAGAGCATTGGTGGAGAAAAGGAGTTGATTGGATGCTGCAAGGACGTGTGGGGACCAAGTGAATTCTGCAGAGCCATGAGGACAAAAGCGATGGCAGAGGGGAGTAGAGGACCGGTGGGAGGTCCACCACTAGCGGTGCCTATCGTGCTACCACGCCGGCGTCGATGGGATGAGGTAGGAAGGTCTCTGAACCCTATTTGATTCATTTTGGTTTTGAATTCATTTTTGAAATTCTTGTTATTTTAGGCAAGAATTGAGGGGGGAGGGTAGCGGAGAGCACGTCACAGATACTAGCTACCACTCAGCGAGTTTCGCCTATGAGCCATTGTACGCGGTAGATGAGGATGCCCATCGGCTGGCGATTTTGATGATGATCGGCATCACAGTGTATGCATTGCCAGATGCAGAGGGAGGCAGATTCCTGGTGGTCCTGACCAGAGTTTTAGTGGATATGATAGAGCAGAGGACAGTGTTTGCTTGGGCACCCATCTTTTTAGCTCAGGTGTACAGAGAGTTATGGGGCATCAGTCGATGGCGGCGGTACAACTTGTGTGTAGGCCACCTCCTTCACTGCTGGGCCTATGAGCATATAGTGGTCACATGACCTCTCGGCCTCCCAGTGGTGATCCAGGCTAGCTTCAGGGTCAAATTCAGGCGATGGTGCGAGGTTATGGCGCAGACACAAGTGGATGGAGTGGTCAGGGACGTTGATCACTACAGGGGAGTGCTGGAGGGCTTGATCCCAATGGACATCATCTAGAGACCATACATGGGGTATCCAGCTTTCAGGGACCAGGTAGAGCAGCTAGTTGGTTTACAGAGCAGGCGATGGATTAGGGGTAGGTGAGCTAGTGAGCTCGAGAGGATCCCTGCAGAGAGAGTGTGGCGCCAGTATGGGCTGCTACAGGATGTGCCTCCTGCCTTCCCACAGTATAGGCAGGATGACATAGAGGTGCCGCTCCCACTCCCAGAGGAGATAGAGGAGCCTGATTTTGAGGAGTTGTCAGTAGGACCTAGGATAGTTGACCTAGGGTGTACAGAGGCTTACATGGCATGGTGGGCAAGTCAGTACAGAGGGGTACAGGTCAGGCAGCACCCAGATCTACAGGCCATCACCAGGGAGTGGGATATAGCCCGTGAGGAGAGGGACACGGCTTAGGCCCAGGTCTCAATTTTGTAGGGTCAGCTGGCAGGGGTGACTGGGCAGCTTGCGGTGATGACAGGGCAGGTGGCAGCATTGACAGTGCAGGTCACTATGTTACAAGGACAGCTGGCTGCAGCTCAGGCATAGGCAGGTGTAGGACAGAGTTTTGGAGGGCAGGGCCCACTGCAGTAGCCATCATTTTCATAGGGGGCAGGACCATCAGCATCGGTACAGCTAGGTCAGCCAAAGCCACAGGGGTCAGGACAGGGCAGATGGGCAGGGCAGATGGGTCCACTGCAGACTGTATCTATGGTTAGATACAATGATGTGCTAGACGAGATCGCGTACTATGAGAGGGCCATCAGGGGGATCCCTCATATACAGCGATACTCGGAGATGAGGGCGGAGCAGAGCAGACAGAGATCGATGTCACGAGTGATGGCTTCAGGGTCATGTAGACGGCAGAGATCAGAGGGAGGAGGGGATACAGCCTCTTCTCGACCACCGCCACCCCCACCACAGCCACAGCCTTGAGGGCAGTCCCAGAGTTGTACCATGTTTTGATGTATATACCGACCTACGAGCCGAAGATGAGAGATGTATTTGATTTTTGAGAGCGAGAGACAGATATAGATTGTGTCTGCTTTGTATAAAACTGACTTTTGATATATATAGATGATGAGATTTTGGCTATTGATGTGTTATGGAAATGTTATAGATGTTAGTGTGTTTCATGATGCATGTTTTGATATGATATGTATGATGATTATGAGGATAATGATTAGGTTATGTTTAATGATTATATAGTGATTTATGATGATTAGATGATGATAGATGTGATATGGAATGTTTAACTTGTGGATTATGTAAATGTTTAATGAGTTATGATGGATGAAATTTATGACTAATGACTTATGACGTTATAATGAAAATGAGAATAGATTAATGATTATGTGAATATGTTATTGACTGTGATGTGATTGACAGGTGACGAGAGTAGGAGATGGAGTAAAGTGATGAAGAAAGTGGCCGAGCTAACCCCAAAAGACCCCATGTCAACTGAGTGCTACCTACATAGCCCCTGTCGTTAGGGGCCTCAGGCCTATGTAGTTCTGCCTAAAAGGGAGGAAGGGTCAGAGAGATTGATTGGTCTTGGTCAAAGTCGTAGAAGAGAAGGTTTGTCCATCAAAGAGATGAACAAACGGGGGTGGTCGAGCTAACCTCAGAAGATGTGGTATCTGAGTGCTGCCTACATAGCCCTGGTCATAGGGCCTCAGACCAATGTAGTTCGGACAAAAGGTCTGATTGATCAATGATTGGATGTGGTCAAGTGTCAAAACGATGAGGGTAAGATGATGCTACGGATGTCATATTGGTCGAGAGGCTTTCATCTCTAGCAAGTTTCCATAGTCATGATGGATGTATGCTAAAAATAAATGGAAGTCTATTTATGCTTCAGCAAGTATTGGTTTATGCTTAACATAAATTGGGTTTGGTCGGTAATTTCCATGTGTATTGGTGTCCATAGAAACTATGTGAAATGGACTAGGATGATGTCAGCTAAAAATGATGAAAATGGCTTGGTTAAAGATGAGTCGACAATTGATGTGGTTAAATGTGACCAAAGTGTAGAGAAAAGATGAAAGGCAAATTGCTCTTTCATTGTCAAGGACCAGAAAGGAAGCATAGATAGGGGTTATTAGAACCAAAGCCCCGTTCATGCATTACGTCGTTGACCAGTGTGGTGTTAGAATGGTAATCGAATCACTTGGACATTAAAGTGAGCTCAAAGTCCCCTGAGCAGGTGATAGGAGGTGGATAGGGTAACCCAGTTTAAGAGCAGGAATAACATTGCCCCTTTTTATAGGAGACCCTGAGACAACTACAAGCCAAGTCCATGACCCTTTTTTTTTTTTTTTTTAGTGCAGGCTGATCGATGCGGGAAGCCTACATAGAGATGTCTTTTAATTGAGTGGTCATGTTGCGAAGCTGATCAATGTGGGAAGCTTCTAAGAAAGGTTGCTGTTTGATAGCCATCCTTCAAGGGAGTGGTCTATATTTTTGCTTTATAATGTTTGAATAGCTGTCCTTCGAGGGATCAGTCTATTAGCTATAGCAATGATAGTACACCTGTCCTTCGAGGGAGCAGTCTGTCTTTTTGATTTGATTTTGTGACCTTGGATATGTTTTGACATCTTGATATATTTTTTGATTTTTTGATTTTTTTTTTTTGTGGGGACAAGACTGTAGAAGTTCAAGGACTCCCTTTCATTAGGGCAAAGCATGCATGCGTCATAAAAGGGTTGTAGAGGACTTGTTAAAGGGGAATAGGGTTGAAAGGGATGAGGATTAAGAGGACGAGGATTGCTCAAGGGATGAGCTCAAGTTACGTGTCAAGTAGGCGAGTACTCGACTAATAGAAGAATGGTTGAAGATGCAACGCATTAAGAGGCTCAAGTTCTGGCTGTCCGTCAAGGGAGGACAGACGATAAGTCCCTGACCCATACTTGTGCGAGATGATAAAAGGTCTAAGCCAATTGGGGGTGAATTTGCCTCATTTACTTCACTCCATATTGGTCACGTGTTGATTCTCTTTGAGGATGAGGTCTCCGATGTTGAAATCTCATTCTCGCAAATTTTTGTCGTAGGCCCGCTTTATGCAACTTTGGTAGACACGGAGATGATTGAGGGCAGCAAGATGGCGCTCATCGAGTAACTCAAGTTGAGCTAAGCGATCTTGACGAAAGTCGTTGTTGGAGAGAATGTCATGCAGGGAGATGCGGAGAGACAGGATCTATACTTTGAGAGGTAAGACAGCCTCTACTCCGTACACGAGGGAAAAGGGAGTAGCACCCATAGAAGTTTGGATGCTAGTGCGGTAGGCCCACAAAGCGAAGGGAATATGAATGTGCCAATCCCTTCCTATATCATTGACCACCTTCATGAGAACTTTGGTGAGAATTTTGTTGGAAGCCTCAGCCTGCCCATTTGCTTATGGGTAGTAAGGCGAAGAAAGGCTGAGTTTGATGCCAAATGAGTCGCATAGTTTTTAGACAGTCTTATTTTTGAAGGACTTGCCGTTGTCGGTGATGATTTTGTGAGGGACACTGAAATGACAGATAATGTGGCTGCTGATGAAGTCGACAATTTTTTCGGCTTTTGTGGAGACAAGAGGAATGGCTTCCACCCACTTGGTGAAATACTCAGTGGCAGTGATGATGGACTGATGACGAAGGGATGAGTGAGGGTTGATCTCACCGATGAGATCTAAGCCCCACTGAGAGAAAGGCCAAAAATCTTGAGCGACTTGCAAGGCGTGGTTGGGGAGATGAAGTAGGTTAGAGTGTTGCTGACACTTGATGCAACATCGAACATAGTCGCTACAGTCTTGATGAAGGGTGGGCCAATAATAACCCAGGCGAAGGATGCGCTTGGCAACCGAGTTTCCACTGAAGTGTCCACCACAAATCCCATCGTGGACTTGCTTTATGGCTTGAGGAGCTTCAGTGGAGGTTAGACAGTGAAGAAGGAGGCCGTCAAAGCCTCGCTTATAAAGAAGACCCCCTAGCATGGTATAGCGAGCTGTGCGCTTGATGAAAGCTTGCCACGCATTGCTAGAGAGGTTGGGAGGAGTGACAGAAAGAGACAAGTAGTCCACAAGTTGCTTATACCAGTCATCTCGTGGGCTAGAATTGATAGTGTTGATATGGTCGATGTGAGGAGAGATGTATGAAGTCAAAGGTACAAGATGCACTGTGACAAAAAGGTGAGATGACGATGATGAAGATGGGATATGCGAAGTAAGAGAAGCCATGGTGTCGGCAAACTTGTTCGTAGAGCATGGAACAGTCTGCAAGAGGTAATGGTCAAAAGATGCCAAAAGAAGGTCAGCACGATTCTTATACCTCTGTAAAACTTCATTTTTACAGAGATATGAACCGTTAACTTGATTAACGATGAGCTGCGAGTCGCTGAAGATGTTGATAGACTTGATGTGGAGGGAAAGGGTAGTCTGAAGTCCCAAAATTAAGACCTCATATTCGGCCATATTATTGGTACAATCAAAGTCAAGTTTAAAAGATAGAGGCATGGGCTCCCCTTCGAGTGGGATGAGGATGACCCCCGCACCCCCACCGAGTTGACATTTGGAGCCATCAAAGAACATGGTCATTTGGTAGACGGTGTCATCAGTGGAAAGGGTTGCGATAGACTCATCAGGGAACTCAAACTGTGAAGGTTGATTGTCAGGAAGAGGGGCATCTACCAGTTGGTCAGCGATGGTTTGCCCCTTGATAGATTTCTATTGGATGAATTCGAGGTCAAACTCAGCGAGCAGCATAAGCCACCGAGCCATACGTTGATTCTGATATGGCTTGGAGTGCATGTACTTGAGAGGGTCAGTGTGAGTGATGACAAAGGTTTTGTGGTTGAGGAGATAGTGGCGGAGCTTGGTGGTGGAAAAGACTAATGCCAAACAAAGTTTCTCGGTATGAGTATACCGAGTTTCATAGTTGACCAGTGTTTGGCTGATGTAGTAAACCACTTGTTCACGATGATGCTCATCTCGGTGCGCGATCATGGCACCTAACGAATGGTTGGTGGCAGAGATATAAAGGTAGAAGGGTTGGTCGTCTTTAGGTGGAATGAGGACTGGTGGAGAGACCAGATAGCTTTTGAGGGCTTCAAAAGCCTCTTGACAATCCTCATCCCATTTAAAGGAGATGTCCTTCTTAAGGAGATGATGAAAAGGTTGGCAGCGGTCTGAAAGCTGTGAGATGAAATGGCGAATGGACTGGAGCTTCCCTTGTAGGCTGCAAAGCTGCTTGAGATTGGTCGGGGGTGGCATTTTGAGGATAGCACGGATCTTGGTGGGATCTATCTCGATACCACGGAAGGAAATGATGAAGCCAAGAAGCTTGCCTGAGAGGACCCCAAAGACACACTTCTTGGGGTTAAGGCAGACATTGTATTGAAAAAGGTGAGAGAAGATGATTGTGAGAATGGTCAAGTGGTCGCAGCGAAGTTTGGACTTGCCGAGAAGGTCATCCACATAGTCCTCCATGATTTTGTGGAGGAGATCATGGAAAATGTAGGTCATGGTGCGCTGATATGTGGCACCAGTATTTTTCAAGCCGAAAGGCATGACTCGATAGTAGAAAGTCCCCCATGGGGTGATAAAGGTAGTCTTGTGCTGATCTTCCAGTGTGATCAGGATTTGATTGTATCCTAAAAACCCGTCCATGAGAGATAACATCTCATGGCCGGCTGTGAGATCAACAAGCTGGTCAATGTTAGGAAGAGGGAAGTCATCTTTGGGATAGGCTAAGTTAAGGTCGCGATAGTCCATGCAGATCCAAATCCCCCCAGTTGCTTTAGTAACTGGGACGATGTTAGAGACCCACTGTGGATAATCGATGGGTTGGATGAAGGAGGCAAAAAGAAGGCACTGAAGCTCCTCTTTGACAAGGAGTGCAATGCGAGGATGCATCTTTCGAAGATTTTGCCTAACAGGCTTAGCCTCTGGTTTGGTGACAATGTTATGGGTAGCAATAGTGGGGTCGATGCCAGGCATGTCGCTGTAAGTCCAGGCAAAGGCCTTGCTATGGTTGGAAAGGAACTGGGCATAGTCAAGCTGCTCTTGAGCATCTAAAGATTGGCCAATCTTTAAGACGTGAGGAACATCAGAAGAAGAAGGGAGGTTGATGTCAATGGTGGATTCATTTAACATAACCTGGGTCTTGGAAGGGAGGAAACGCTGGATGAAAGAGTCATCAGCACCCATGTAGGAAAGGATGGCGTCATCGTCAACACAGTGGACAGTGTGAATGGTTGGCGACTCATCCTCTACCATGCTAGGAAAAATGAGAGGGAGAGACCTGGACACCCCATTGAGCTGATAGGTCAGGGGTTCCAGGCGAATGGTGTTTATGGAAAAAAAAACTAGGAGGGATGGAAACCACCGACTCCGTAGGTGACGAAGGAGAAATGGGTGAGTTTGGAGGAGATTGGTCAATGGTTGGCTCGGGACAAAGGTCAGAAGGAGCTTGAGTGGGGTCATGATATCCCAGGCCATACCATTTCTTGGCATCGCGATCATTGAGTGGCTCGATGGGCTGATGGGAGCCCTGCTCATAACGTCCGAAACCAAAACCCTTCCATGCACACCTGTGAAGGTAAGTGTGTGCAAAAGCGGGGTTGCCAAGAAATGAGAAATCAGATGTGAAAGGTTGGGGTGAAGAGAGGGAATTGCCATTGGTAGGAGCTTGATTGAGCCCCCCATAGACAAAGTTGGTCCGAAAGTGAGGAGGACCATAAGGCACGACCATCTTGATCTGATGGTCGTAATTGGGACTGAGGTGAAGGCGTCCATACTCTTGCGGAGTTTGGAACATGTCTAGGGTCAACAAGCGATATTCCCCAAGTGATAGTCATTGGAAGATGTCTTCCATGGGGTCTTTGGTCAGCGCTTGAAGGGGAGGGGTGAGGGCGACTGCCGATTGCGAACTGGTCGAAGCTTTCGCAGATGGAGGCGGTGCCAGAGTTGACGGCTTGATGGGAATGAGAACATCGTTGGGATGGTAGGTTGTGTTGCAAGTCTTGAAGGGTGAAGGGTCAGCAGGGATGGTGTGGACTTGCCCGTCATGCTCAAACTTCACACAACGGTGCAGGGTGGAGGGTATACAGGCCATGGCACGGATCCAAGGTCGGCCCAGTAGAAGGTTGTATTGAAACTCTCCTTCGATGATATAGAAGAGCTCTGGGACTGTGCGTGGACCAACGTGAATGTGAAGGATGACTGTGCCAATGGTTGTGGCAGTGGTGTCATTGAAAGAGCGTAAGATTGCGTCAGTTTTGGAGACGCAATTCTTGGGAAGAGCTAGCTAATCAAAGGCATGGGTAGAGATAATGTTGATGCTAGCGCCACCGTCGATCATAACGTGTTTAATGCGTGTCCGATCAACATAGGTAGTGATGAAGAGGGCAGTGTCCTGATCTTCCATGTTAGATGCGGGAATCTCAGAATCGCTGAATGTGATGGAGGCGACAGGAGATAAAGAATGGACGAGGGCAGCGAGTGGTTGGGGGTCCTTGGGTTGGACCTCCGCTGCCTGCAAGGCTTAGATGAGGGCTTGTCGGTGCTGAGGTGAGGTTTGGATAAGGTCATAAAGAGACATCTTTATAGGTGTCTGGTGAAGCTGCTTCAGCATGGAATCATGAATTGGCCCAGAAGAGCAAGACGAAGAAGGCTGGGATGCGCCAAGGATAGAAATTTTAGGCTTGGGTGCAAGAGGTGGCTTGACGAAGGGATAGGTCCAAGGAATGGCAGCTTTTTCTTTTGGCTTGTCCTTTTGCGACCTAGTGGTTATACGAATAGCATTGATTTCAAAAATAGGAGGTGAAAAAGGGGTCGTGTCTTGCTGGTGAGATGTTGACGTGGTAGAAGGGGTTGGATGGGAAGGATTCGGGGTCTGGTCAAGAGTGTCCTCAAGGAGAAGAGTGTCCTTCTCCATATAGCGGTGGATGATGGCTTTGAGGGCACAACAAGTCTCGGTGTAGTGTCCTGGTGTACGATGATATAAGCAAATTTTCGTGTCGTCGAACCAGGAGGGCTTGGACCCGAGAGGTTGGAAAGGCTTGATGGGGGGAAGGGTTATGTTGAAGGTCTACAAAAGTCGGTGCAATATCAACGAGTATGAGCCCACTAAGGGGTTCGTGCTAGTTGATATGTGTGAGGTTGGTGACTTTTGCTTAGGCGAGGTTAGAAGAGGTTTCCGTACCACCTTATGGGTTGATGGTGCGGTGCCAGATGGAGACGGCTCTTTCTTGGTGATTGGTACCACCTTTTTGGGAGAGGGATGGCTGGAGGTAGGCAGAGGAAGCAAAAGAGGCAATGAGTTTTGTTTGGAGGCCGGAGTGGGGAGGATGCTAGCCAAGGTCGAAGGATGGGGGCCTAAAATGGATGGCAATGGTGACGGGGAAGGAGGCATTCGCTTCTGTGGTCTGGCAGTCTTCTTTGATTTGGTTGGAAGACTGCTACTGGTCGAGGTCTGGCCTAGGTCCACCTTCACTTGCGGGTGAGTGAGGGTGGAGACAGGATGAATGCCAAATGATTTGATGGGCTTAGATGAGATAGATGCAGGTTTCGGTTTTGATGGGTTTGGTTGAGGTTTGAGAGTCTGGTCTTTGTCAAGAGTCTGACGAGATTCTGCCTTGGGAGGATTAGCAGCATGTAATGAGAGGGCACGAGTATGTTGAATGGCTTTAAGACACTCCCACAACACCTGAGGCGTCACTTTCCTCGGAGGGAGAAGTGTAATTTTCTCCACTAATCGGGAAAATGGCTGAGAAGAAGATGTTGATGGTTGCGAGGTTGAAGACGAGATGGGTGTAGTGGTCTTAGACGCATGGTGTGGTGAAGTCATGACAGATTTAGATGAAGATGAAGGGGAGACAGGTTCTTCCCCAGGTGGAGAAGAAACCAGGGAGCGAGGCTCCTCCAGCAGGTAAAGGGCAGGGATGATGGTGCCCTCCACTTGCAGCTGAGGAGTAGGAAGGGTCGGGTCCTCCATAGGCAGCAGAAAGGAGGACGGCAAGACTGGTGGTGCTGGTAAAGCCGAGGCATCCTCCAAGATGAGAGAGGTCGATGGAGAACCAGCCAGGGAGAGAGGTTCATCCACATGTGATGGACTGATTAATGGACTAACCTCTTGAGGTTGATTGGGGACGAAGGGAGAGACCGTATTGACTGTTCGGATATTGTGTTCATGATTGTCGTCAATTAAGGTCTGGACGTTGTTCTGAGTTGGTGGGTGATTAGGGAATGGCTATTTGAAGATGTCAATGGCCTGATTAGGAGGTGCATTTGGATTGTCTAAGATGAGATCCCCCTTTTCAAGCATGTCTTGGATTATGTTCTTAAAAGTTTTACAGTTTTCCGTGTCATGGCCCTTAACACGGTGGAAGCTGCAGAAGTCTTGCTCCCTATACCACGCGGGGATGGCACGTGAGGGATCAAATTGTGGAGGAGGTCGGGCTTGAGGGAGATTGAGGGCCCCCTGTTTAACAAGCTTTTCCAGCATAGACGCGTATGATTCTCCGAGAGGAGTATACCATCGTTGTACGTATCTTTGCTAGAATTGGCGAGTGGTGCTCTGAGATGTGGATGGCTCAGGCTGATTGGTCGAAGAAGATGAAGGTCTAACAACCACGGCATTAGCTGAAGCCTTGGATTTAGAATTGGATGATGATGGCTTAGCAGAAGAAGAGTCATTGGTCTTAGAGCTGGAATTCTTACTCTGTAACTTGACTTTATTCTCTTCGATGGCATGAAACTCAAGTTTGCGGGCCATCGTGAAGGCCTCATCAAAAGTACAGAAGGTTTGAACCCTCAGGGTGGAAGAAATATGTCTGGCGCAGGCTTGGGAAAAGAGTTCAATAAGCTCGGCCTGGGGTAAGGAAAAGGAGAGTTGGTTGATGAGGCCTCTCCATCGAGCAACGAAGTCGGCTATGGACTCATCCTCGAATCGCCAGATAGAATAGAGGTCCGTGATTGAGACCTTCTTGGTTATGTTGATGGAAAAGTGATCGAGGAAGAGCTGGGCCAATTGTGTGAATGAGAAGAGAGAATGGCTGGGAAGGGAGCTGTACCAGTCGAGCGTAGCACCTGAGAGAGACATAGAAAATGTGTGTAAGAGTAACACATCGTCATGGCCGATGAGGTAACAGGCATGTCTGAATGCCCGCAAGTGTTGCTGTGGGTCTTCCTTGTTTTGAAAGCGAGAAAACTTCAGAAGCTCCCACTGGCTAGGATATGGTCTGATTGGGTTAGAAGGATGAATGGGCTCATTCCAGATCTGCTCGTATGAGAGAGCGTTGCGTGAGCTGGAAACAGAGGTCTCTAGACTGGTCATCTTGTCCATCAGCATTTTGATGATGTCTACCGACGAATTGATGGGTGGCACACCCCCTAAGTTGTAGGGCGCTTGGAAGAGGCTAGGTGAGGCATATGACATAGTCAGTTGCCCCTGTAAAGGCGCAACATAGGGGTAACTAGTCGTAGGGATAGATGAAGAGGCTAAAGGTGGTTGAGTAGAAGGCATAGCTAGGCCCGATGTTGCTATGAGAGGTTGGACTGTGGTAATGGGGGCCAATGGATAAGAAGCCACCCTGGTGTTGATAGGGGCCAGGGTAGGCGAAATAGAGATGACAAGGTTTTGAAAAGGAGTGGATAGCGGTTGAGTAGGTTGAGGTTGACAGGGGGCCAGAACTCTAGTGGAAGTGGGCCCAATGATAGAGGGAGAGGCCACACATGGAAGATTGGTCAAAGTCTGGTCAGTGGTCGAAGTGATGGCTTGAGTGTCCAAAGGTTGGACTATGGATGCTGTCGATACAGCCGTAGTTGCGGCAAGGGAGGTTGGCATTCCATAGATTGGATTGCCCAAGGAGTCTCGCATTCGGCTATGTGCGAGATAATGTTGCAAGGCCTTGATGTTGAGGTCCAAGAATCATTCGAAATCTTGGTCCCCTTCTTGGACAATAGGAGTCTGCGACGGGGTTGGACGGGTAGGAGTTCTTTCGGTCTCCGAGTTGAACTCCTTTGTAGGCTCAGTCACGGATGGGGTAGATGGAAGTGGTTGGTGGCTGGCGTGGTTGACAAGAGCCTTGGCTTGGCTACGAGTCAAAACCATGCAAGGCAAAGAAGGTTCAGGTTTCAGGAACTGTGTTGTTCAGTTTCAGAAAACCAGGATGGAGTCTTTGACAGAGAAGGGATAGGTTTTAGGCTACTGGTTTTGAAAAAAAAGGACAGTGACAGAGACTGACGTCGGTTGAAAAACTAATGTCGGCAATAAATATGGTCAACGTCAGTCAGATAATCGGTGCCGGTAATAGAGGAAAGCCGACGTCGGTGACAGAACCGATGCCGGTGACAGGGGAAAACTGACGTCAGTGGCAGAACTGATGTCTATGACTGTGTTTTCCAGAGAACCAAAAGATTTGAAGATTCTTGGAAAAACAATGAAGAAAGCGTCCTCACTCACTCAAACAAACAGATGAGAAGAGGAAAATAGAGAGAGACAGACAAGCCTAAGCGATAAATCCTAGGAATTAACTCTAGAAGCTGTGGCTTATGCCTTAGATGAATGTTTGGGGAGATTGGCTATCAAGAAGGTCCTAGAAGAAGAAGTCTAGAGCTGGTTTTGGGTCTTGTTTTAGGTGCTCAAAAATCTGTGTTAGGGTCTGGTACGTGGCCTGGTGCTAAGGAGCAAGCTCCCCTCACTTCATGATTCCAGTGGTTAGCTGGTCTCGCTTAGCCAAGATATACCTCGCCTAGAGTTTATCCTCTGCCAGAGAACGGAGTGGGCTTCCCCCTTGGTGATGAAATCCAAGTAGGGTCACCGGGACGGGTAAGGTATCCGCTGGGGGATGAAATCCCAGTCGGGCCTTGTCTCAAGTAAGTTTTATGTTCATTTTAGTGCATGTGGTTTGGTAGTATAACATCAAGTGTCTATGATTTATTCAATATGCATCTAAGTTACTAGATGTGGACTAAGAAGATGCAAGCACAAGCAGAAATGAATGCAAAGTGTTTTAATGCCCAAGTCAAAATGTGACGTTTGTTATGAAGACAAGTTTGAGAAAGGGTTGAGAGTATGATGTTTAGACTAGTCTAGAAATGCAAGGAAGAAAGATTCATTTTAGTCCTGCTTATAGTGTCATTGAGAAGAAAAGGAGGAGAAAAGGTAAGAACCTAATGCTTCTAAATGAATGAAGAAGAAAAGGAACCCATGAGGAACCTAGGGTCCCACCGGGCGTGCCAGAATGTTTCTATCGCTAATTCGCTTTTTCAGATTCAAGAGAGAGAAGAAACTAAAGAGATAATGGACAAGGCATGTGAAGTACCTGGATGAAGATCACGCACCATAATCCAGACGTTTGTGAGCACCCCTCTTTGGCTGTGGAGGAATGACACCTACAAAGAAAAAGAACTTGGACAAGAAAACGTTAGATGGATAGGCGGTGGGTTGCCAAGCGAAAGCTTATTCCTGGAAGTGTGAAAACTTCCTCAAGGGAGGTCAACCCACTGATAACAGACAGATAAAAGACCAAGAAAATACAGGATGCCAGAATACAGAAGTGATAAACAAATTAGGAAGGAAAGAAAAGACAAATGATTACCTGAAAGGAGCAGTCGGGTTGATGACAGTCGCCGAGGTCAGAAATGTTGTCGGTGTCGGTTATCTGATCTGCCGACATCGGTTATCCTGTCGACGTCGGTTGGGGAAGTGACTGGTGTCGGTCGAGGTTGTGGCCTGTGGTCGGGTCTGGTTTGGTTTTGGTCCGTGGATGGGTCTGAGACAGAGTTTATGGACGTGCTTGGATGGTTTGGAGAATGCTCTGGGTCTGGTTGGGTGCCCTGTGCAGGGTCTTTTGTTGGCAGGAGGGGCGAGGAAGTTGTCTAGGACTAGATTAAAAGGGGGATAGGAAAGAGGGAGATGGACAGGGGACAGGGTCTGAGAAGGCTTTTCAGCCTCTCAGGGGAAGGACACAGCAAGTAGAAGATAGTAGATAGGATAGATAACTGAGACTAAATGAAAGAATGGAATAAAACAATGAAATTGCTTACCTTTTGGCTTGCTGACTGAAGGACGGAGGAGCTATTGTTGGAGCCACAGAAGACTTGTTGCAAGAGGAAATCCCTGATCTAGAGTCCCTGCTTCTGTTGCTGCTGTTGCACGAGGTCCAGAGAGAAGAAAGTCAAATGCCAAAGTGCCGAGAGGATTCTGTTTGCGAGCTCAAGGGTCCAGGGGCTACAACGGATGCAGAAAGGGATATTGAAGGCTACCGATGCTGGCAGTTTCACTGACGTCGGCCGAAGGGTCGCTGACGTCGACGGTGGCAGAATGGGGACAGAGGCTAAAAATAGCCTCTGCGCATTCTTGCACGCCGCTGGGCGAGGGATTGTGGGAAGAACGGTCATGAGGGTGCTTAAATGGGCATGGGGGGAAGATAATGAGGATATTTTGCATAATAAATGCTAGGGGGAAGGTGGAGGGATTCAAGGGAGGATCCAAGGTGGCAAGGTGGCAAGGCTGAGGTGGAAAGGGGGCCACTAAATTAAAATGTTTTAAGTTATTTTAATTTAATGAATGGAAGGGACTAGGACAAGGGTTACGATATGGGTCGAGGCGGACAAGGGGGGAGAACGAAAGGTGACCAAGGTGCAGACACTTTTACGGTGTCTACAATGATAACATAGATTTTTATGTAAATTCCATTTATCAATGGAAGAAAAAGATAAAGTTAATAACAAGGATAAAAAACTTGTAACTATTGTAAAACACTTTCTATAAAAGGAATGACAACATGGTAATTTTATGAGGAAGGCTAGGTCCTATCCATGGTGTTACACTGCAACTCATAAAAGATAAACCCATGAGGGTGCCAAAAATTATTAGAAACAAAAATGAGATAAAATAACATGTATTTGTGAGGAAGGCTAGGTCTTATCCATGGTCTTACAATGTAAATCACAATAGATAAATTTAAGAGATGTAAAAATAATGTGTAAAAGAAGCATGAAAATAAAGAAGACTATGGTAAATCATGAGGAAGATCAAGTCCTATCCATAGTTTTATAATGAAACTCATGAGATAAAGGGGAAACCAAAATACCAAAAAGTAAGGAATAAAGTTTTTTAATAAGAGAGAACTACTGCAAAGGGAGAGACCCATGTAAGTAACTTGAAAAAAGTGTTAGATAGATATGTATAGAAAATACGAAAAGAAGGGAAGGATCCTAAACTAACATCTATATCAATAATGAGCACATGAGAGACAAGCTTGTGTCTTGAAAGGTTTATTAGAGTTCAATTAGTTTGGTATTATGTAATGGAGAATAAGAGTGGGCATCACTAGATTCCCCAAAGGGTAAGTGGATGTAGGGATGGGCTTCACAAGATGCCCTATAGTTTAAAATGATAGGTGGGTGGGCATCGTAATATGCCCTAAAGGCTAGAGTAATGTGTATATGGTCATCATAAGATGCCCCAAAGGCTAGAATAATGAGTAGATGGGCATAAAAAGATGTCCCAAAATCTAAAAATGGGAATAAAATATAGGAAAAGATAAGAAGCAAAGAAAACCCCATATAGTGTCTAAATGGATTCAAGTTATCCAAGAATATTATGATAGGAGACATGATGCTTGAGAGAAATCAAAAAAATTCTAAGAAAATAAATAAATTGATAAATAAAGAAGGTAGAAAATAGTATAAAGTTGACTGGGTTGACCTACTACAAAGAACAAGATTTGAAAGTTGATGAAATAGGAATACAAGGTCAACTGGGTTGACCTAGTTTTATATCCTAAATAGGAAGTAAATAGGAAAATGTATAGAGTCAACTAGGTTGAGACCTAATTTTGTATCTAATGGAAAGAAAATAATATTATGTCGATAGGGTCGAATTTGTACCAAAACAAAAATAATTTTACAAGTACTTATGAAATTAAGAAATGAAAGGAACACACAATCAATTAGATCAATAAGGTTGATCCAATTGAGGCACACATCACAAAACCTTTAACCAACATTAGATAATACAAGTTTTTGAAATACAACATATAATTGAGTAAAGAGCAAGAAATTAACTTGGAAAGTAAAATTTAACTAAATGGCCAACCTGAATGTTGTTAGATGATTATAATATAGTTTTATATCTGATAGGAAGTTGGATATAATCAAGGAACTAGAAATCAATCTAAGGATGGTTTCAAGATAATTAAGTTGAAAGGGATATTTATTAATAATGGTAATGGCTTGGTATTGGGGCCTACCACCTAACTTCACACACCATAATGATAAGGGTGTCGGGTGCTTATCCAAAATATACCATTAACCATGTGTTTATACTTGGCTAAAAAAATAAGTCATCTTCCTATTTGGTGATGAAATTCAAGCAGTTTGGCCTTAGGTAGACAATTTTTAAAATGCTTTTAAAATTTTGTGATTTTTTAATGTGTGTATAAAAGAGAAAATAGTGAAACTAAATGGTATATTAAAAACCACCTAATTAGACTATGTGATCTATTCTAAGCATAATCGATAAGAAATGAAAGTGTGTGTCAATTACTAGAATATAAGTGTTAATTCCAACTTTGAAACACATTATAATGTTGATGTAGTTAATAGCGTATGTAGAGAATACATAAAATAGTTGATAGTGTCACCTTTTCACTATATAAATAAAGACCTAAAAATGAACTACGTAAATAGGGTTGACCTAGCTTTCTATATAGAATACATAATAAATAACTACATCAATAAGGTCGATGTAGTTGACTATATAAGGGTAGTTTTAAAGACTATAAATTATGAAAAATAGAACTATAAAAAATTCTATAAATGATAAATAAGGATAGAAAGGAACCTTGGTAGGTTGGAGGATGTAGAGGAAAATAAGATTGATATTGAAGAGCCTTGATTTGGACTTACCAAATCTACTAACTCTATCGACATAGCTTTGAAAAAACTTATTATAGACAAATTGAAAATGTATAGGGTCAATTAGATCAACCTAATATGATGATTATAATGCTTAAAAATGTATAGGGTTAATTGGGTCGACCCAGTATGCTAAATCTGATTCTTGAAAATGTATAAGGTTGACTAGGTTAACCTAGTAGTCTAAATTAGAATTTTGTAAAACTTGCAAAAATAGAACATAGTCATTTTGATGTGACTGTGTGTTAAACCTATGCATTGAAGTTAGTACTATATTGATACAATTAATCTAGCATTGTAAATATATGAAAAATAAAATGATGAAATAAGTGAAGAAAAACTACAAAGGTTAGGTTCATGTTGGGTTCACTATAATGTATGCAATAAAAAATGGATCATGTCTATAAATCAATCCTACCTCAAAAAATAGATCATGCCATGCACTTCTAATTGGGGGTACATTTTTTAATTTAGAACATCAACAATATGGGGATCCACTATACCCAATTAGGGGATCTCTTATCATAATACACCATACTAAGGAGGGTTTCAAAGCTTCTAGTCTAACATAATCACACAATAACCCTAAGGGGGTCCTGAGTTTTGATATCTCACCAAAATAATAACAAGTAAAGTAAATCTAATCTAGTGCTCACCAAAGCTTGTGTCATAATATTAGGGGTTAGTAAACAATCAAAACATGCATAGGATAATGTAGTTTAAACTATGTATGAGAAAGACCCTAATATATGAAATAAGAAGAGCAATATTATTTGAAGCCAATACTTATGTTACTTTTATATACTAAAGAGAGGAACAAAGTTATAGAATACTTACCTAAATGATGAACCCATTGATATTCAATCTCTTCCTTAACCAAAAGGGCTTTTCAAAAGGTTTTTATGGTTTGTAAGGATCACTAAGAAAGGCCAAAGAATTCAAGACTTATCCACAAGACTAGATTCTCTAAGTAAAATTGATAAGGTAAGACTCCTCAAGTAGAATGGTGGAAGAGCAAATTGTAAAGAAGTGTAAGTGAATAATAACTCTTGATTTCATATTGAAATAATGATGAAATGATCTTGTACATATAGGTGGGTTTGACCCTAAAACCTTTCAAAAATTCTAGTTGATAGGGTTGACCTAGTCAAGCTAGCATAATTTTGAATAATTATTCACTAGGTTGGCCAAGAGCCAAACTAGTTCTTAAGTGAAAATCACCCAAAACTATGTAGGGTCAATCCAGTCAACCTAGTACAACTAACTGATAAAATAGACTTAAGGTGAGGAGAAGAGGGATGAAAAGTGGAAAATAATGGAGGAGTATGCAAAGGAAGATTAATAGCTTAGGGAATGGTAATAATATGGAAATAAGGGATACAAATCCTATGAAGCACCAATGGTCTACTCAACCCTTTCCTGGTGCACCCTTTAAGGTGTGCACTCAAAGAGATTGAGTCTTGATGGGTTCTTGCAAGATGTAAAGTATTAAAAACTAATAAATGTTGAAAATATTATGTGTACATAAGATGTATATTATCTCTAGCTAACATTTTCCATGTCATCAGTTCTCCAAAAAAAATAATGAAAACCTTTGGGCATTGTTGGTAATCTTGGTTTGAAAACTAGCTTGTTAGTGAACCAAGTGCTGAAATATGACCCTTGATTAGAGAACTAGTTTACTAGCTGGTCAAAGGAAAAAAATAAAACAAAAATACAATATATCAAATAGAATAATTGATGTAGCTTTTCCAATCAAGTACATGGTTTCTTACTTTGTGCTCTTATTCTTATCATAGTAGGACTATAATTTTATCTATATTGTTCCTAACATATTTCACTTTGGATACCATGGAAGAAGTAATGAAGACTAAATTTTTGCCAAGGTATTTTACTTTACAATTTTACATTTAAATTTAATTATAAGTTTTGTTATTAAATATATATCCACTTTTTCATTTCTTATAAATACTTTGATGTGGGCTAAAGAGAAACAAACTTACATTTGATCTATGTAATCCCATCTCACTTCTTTCTTAGGCATGCATGAGGACATGCATGACATCATGTGTGGAAGAGAATATCTACATGAAAAAATAAATTGGGCTTATTCAAACAAACAAGTTAATGAAAATATACTTTGATCTTGATCATAGTACATAGTTTTGAAATAAATAATATTTTTTTATGTCAATAGTTACTTTATGGTAAAAATAAATATGTGTAGACATAGAAGTAAATTCTCTACACAAGAACTTCCTCTCACCCATTAAAAAAAACAAAAATAAATAAAGAGGAGAGTAACATGAGAAATCTACACAAGAACATGTGTTAAAAAGGA
This sequence comes from Torreya grandis, assembly GCA_037957365.1. Lineage (NCBI taxonomy): Eukaryota > Viridiplantae > Streptophyta > Pinopsida > Cupressales > Taxaceae > Torreya > Torreya grandis. Next base: position 761,604 of record JARHVA010005131.1, on the reverse strand, counting down.
ATCTAAGGATAGTAGGAAAAACCTCCACACAAGAACCTATCCTTAAACAATACATTATAATAACCATTGTCATTGGTCACTTTTATCTAAGTAATTCAAGAGGATTTTAAAATATAAATTTCATTATTCTTGTACAAGTGAAATGAATTCTGAAAGCCGATTTTGAAATATGAAAACTATGTCTAACTCATGCATATGTACCATAATATTTTAAATAGTGGCATGCATGAGTACATGCATGAAATTATGTATGAAGAAGATGGTGAGACCATAACATGGCTCATTATATCCATGAAATAACATCCTTTATTTTGTATATAAAATGGATCTAAATTTAGTTTCCAAACTTATGCTTTATTTAGAATACAATAACAAGTATATATCATGGTTATTTTTTTAGAATTCATTGTTATCTATTTGTTATTTATTTCTAATTATTATTAGCTAAAATATGTCAATATGTAGATACAAAATCCATACTAATCTAAAATGATTCAAAGTATGAAGAGTAAGCATTCAAGAATAATGTTGGAGTAGTGTCAAAGTCTTCTATAGTAGCTCCAAACTTAGTCCACAACTATATCTAATAGCTATGGACTTTACAAACTTTTTATATACTATATGAGACATGTGATGAACTAAATCAGTCTTGGTATGGACTAATTTAGAATTACTACCTATTACATCAGAATCATTATAGACTTCATCAAGTTTGATATGAACTTCATCAGGTTTGTTATGGACTTTATCAAGCTTGCTATGGATTGCATCAGGCTTGCTACAGACTACATCAAGACTATTATAGACTTCAATATAACCACTATGAACTTGTTTGGAAAGTATTTATAAATGTATTATAATGATTACTTGGTATATTCTACCTATTACAAAGAATGCTTTCCATTTGGAGTCCATATATATAGACTTTCCATTTATATATTGTATCCAAATATAGATTTATTATAATAAATAACTCTCTCTATATTTTATGGATATTGGAAATATGTCGTAATAACTTATATTCTTACAATAAATATCTCTTTCCATATTTTTTGAAGATTGATATAGGTTGGAATATCTATGTTGTTACTCCTAAATAATGTGTCAATTGAAAGCATGAGATTATAAATGCAACCTCCCATAATTGAATGCAAGCAATCAATATACTTTTATTTCCATCATTTTGAGTAATCTATTATTAATCTTATGTTATAAATAAATCCTCTTCCAAGGAATGAGCTGGCCACTCATTCTAAGGAATATGGATCAATATATTTTTATTTATTTCTTTACTCTGTAATTATCATTTTTTTATAATTTTTTCTTTCATTTTTTTGTCTTAAACTATTCATTTTTATAGTTTATTATGAACTTGCATGTGTTTTTTTAATTTATCATTTATTTTTAGCAATTTACTTTTTTGAAAGTATGATTTAATTTCATGCATGTGTGATTTACTTTATGCAAGTGTGATTTTTAATTCCTATAAATGTGGAGTCAGATAGAAGGAACAATTTGCCAAAGATCTCCTTCTTATATTGTATATAGCCTTTAGACACTATCCCTAGATTGACATTATTAAATGGATAGGATTTGACATCCCTCATCACTTAAGTATGGGGTCTTGATATATTCCCAACTGTTGATTTTTTGATTGACTGGTTAGACTCTCCCCTTATACTTATATATCTCCTTTCTCAATTAAATCTTGGATGTAGTGCCTTAAATTCATTATTTTCTTGGTATCATGTCCTTTGAATATGTGATTTTGATAAAATTAATCTTCATGATATCAATCTAGTCATGGTTTACTATCATCCAATCATCGGACTTCGGGGAGAGTAATAATATTAGCAATTATTAATTGTTGTAGGACTTTTTTTATAGGTACACTAAGACTAGTTAGAGGTCCTTTTCCCATTCAGTGTTTTGGCTTTCCCCATGGTACCCATATAGTAGAAACATTATGTTTTTTATTAGGGGAAGATTTTTATACTATATACACATGTTTATAATCTATTAGTCCATCCCCTATGATATATTTATTTTTATTAAAGACCTTAAGCTTAATCAAAAAAATATCATCTTGATTATGACTCTATTCATTTTGGGTATATAATCTAATCATACCTTTTTCAATGAGTGTATTTTTAATTTGAATCCCTTTTTCTATGATTTCATCAAAATATATTGCACATTTTATCTTTAGTTAACATTTCAATTTAGCATTGATATTTTCAATCAATATTTTGGCCAAATCCTTCTCAAGAACCATGCAATGGAACTAACTATCAAGGCTTCTCCAACATTTTAAGAATGAGGTTTAGATTTCCCCATTTATTTACTTAGTATTATAAATATCTATGATATAAATGTCATGTTAAATGTTGAAGGATAAGTCTCACACAAACTTTTATGTTAACTCCCCAAAGATAGATATGGACCCTTTAGGTAAATGCATAAACCATTCTAATATGGGTCCCATGAAAATTTTTGGGAAAAGTTTGAGAAGGTAATAATAATAATAGGAAACCTCATGACATGCTACATAGAATTATTTCATGTGATCTTGTGGATCCCCTTTCTATTTATATTTTTCAAATTTTGGAATCTCAAATTGTGTTGGGAAAGTTACTTGAATGATAATCATGTCTAATAGAGACGTGCAAAATTCTTCATATTTATATCTCATTGTTTGGGTGTGAGGATCAACATTTTGAAGAGTCTCCTTCGTCAACCTCCACTCTTGAGTGAATGAGGAGTACATTAAGGGATTGAAGGCTTTCACATGGATTGTTCTAGGTCTTGAGTGATTAGGATTGGTATTTCTAACATGTTGTCTTGGTGAAGTGGGTCTTTGATTTTGAGCATGAAATTGAGAGGCAATGGAATTAATTTGTTGAATTAATTAGTCTAATAAGTCCTCCAAGATAGCACTCATATTTTTAGCCTCAAAATTATTATTTTTAGGTGGTTATTTTTATTCATCAAGTTATTATTCATGATCCACAAGATTACCTTCTTGTTCTTGAGTTGACATAATTTTTATGGGGTGGAGTGTTAGGCCTAGTGGATAGGTAGATGAGATGTTGTAAAAGGATTAGATCAAAGGTAGAGGGTAGTGTGACACCTATTATAAGGACTTAGGAAATAATTTGATCATGGTTCTCATAAATGTATTGGTTAAATTGAGCCCTAACCTCATCACTATGGAATAAGTCATTTATAAACTGGTCTTCCTCTCCAAGGGTATACATATCACCATGCATGTCATCATTATCCTAGTTTGGTTCACCTATATTCCCAAATATGTCATTTTCATAATTGGATCCTTATCCCACTCTTATAATTTGGGTATGGGTTCTGATAGGCATGATAGATGATGAAGGCGATGCAAGAAGAGTAATTAGGTGTGACTTTGATATAGGATGATGGGAGAGAAGGTGACTTTGGATACTAATTTTGTCTTAAAACCCAAACTAAAAGTGGTCAAGAGAGATGATTAGATATGACTTAGATTTGAATTTGTTTTAGAGGATATGAAGACTAGAGTGAGTAAATATTACCAAAACAAACACCTTATAAGGATTCAATCTAGCAACAAAACAAATTGGATAAGATGACTATATACCCTTCACACTAGCAATGTGATGATTAGATGGGTGTTGGGTATGAAGAGGTAGGATGATGAGAAAATGGATGCTAGATTAAACCAAATAAGGTTGTAAAAATTGATAATTTTTTATCAAGGATAGGTTGATTAAAGTGATGACTAGGATAGAGAATGATAAAAGACCACTAAATCTTGGTTTCAAAACAAAGGTTTATTATCCAAAAGGTGTGAATAGTGATATAAAATTATTTGTTTAGTTTTTATTCAAAGATAAGATATGTCCTAAGGGTATCTATGTTTTTTTGATAAAAGGGATAGGTTGAATCAACTTACAAACAATACAGGCCTTATCACAACACTCACAGAAGCACACCTAATCATGAGCCCCAACTTTAATCAACTAAATGAGTGTGTAACTTGATGCTTGTACCATATAATATATTTTGGGTGAGGTTGTAGGCTAGTGACCCATTATAGAATCTATCAAACCCTCTCAGCCAAATATACACTTGATAGTCAATTGGGAACTAATACTAACTCCAATAATAGAAAACATGTTACGATCGATATGTCCTATACTACATATACACAAGGGTATCTAATGAAGTCCTAGATATATGTGAAGGTTCCTTATGCCTAAATATATATATGGTGATATTTAATTCTTTATTTATATAATAAACTCATCCCCTTCATGGATGACCTATATGGGGTCAATCACTTATCCTAATGACAACTATTCCTAATATTTATACTCCACTATAACATAGAGTTTGGTTGAATGTGTAGTGATACAATCCACATCACCAGACTATATTGAATAATAAAGTGTATGGGGATGCATTCCACATCATTTGATATCTTAAAACAAGATGGGTTGACACACAAGCAAACAAGATTAATTTATCCGATTAATTACCTATGTGAGGAAATTTAAACAAGAAAGTAAGACACACAAATATATATACAACTACAAGTATAAGATCAAAATTATTAATTTAGACACTCTCCCTAGAAGAACACAATTTATTAAACCAATATAATGCCTCCTCCTTAGATGATCCTATAGAAAATGGATTAGTAGTTCTAAAATAAGCAAAATCACTTCTTTCCTACAAAAATATAGATACATAATCAATTTAACAAAAGGCCACTTCCAGAGACTACAAAACTACAGTTTTTGAGAAATATCACAACTGTAGTTATGAATTTTTGTATAATATCTTCTTATCAGGACCAAGACCTTATGGGTTCTACAAAATAGTAAGTTGTTAGATAAAATCATAACTATTACTTCAAAATCATGATTCACAATCGACAGTGTTGAGGAAAAATCAAAAACTTACTAATTTAACTCAGACTAAAGTAAAGAAATTCTAGAAATTACTTACAAGTTATTTCTATAGGCAAAAATATAAGAACAAAATGATATAATATTTGACCTTTAAAACACCTAACTATACATGATCCCAATATAAAAATCTAAGATTTATACACAAAAATCTTAGAAGGTAAAAATGATATTGGCTACAAAAGACATTTTTAGACCTTTACCAATATTTAAAAGAGATAAAATATAATAGTATATTTATTTATTTTTTTAGTTAAAATTACCCAGTTAAAATCAAAATCACTTATTTTACACATAATCATTATTTTACTAGTGGTGGTTTTGTGTAGGATAGCAAAAAGGGTATGTATAAATATTTTTATATTAATTCAATCATCCATTATAGCCTATTTTAAATAGTAAATAACAACATATACAATAAATGGTAAAACATACATTCATTAATCAAGTGATAACAAACTACCCTAACTGTTTTAATCATAAAAGACAAAACCATTATTCTCAAGGGTGATATCATAACTTTTAGGACAATATTGTGACTGTAGATCTATGGAATTGCATACCAAATAAAAGGATATATATGGATGATGTATTTCCTTTCCTACATATATAAAATAGACATAAATAGATGTTAAATATTCAAAGGTTAATAGGCCAACTTCATGGTTTCAACCAAAAAAGACAAATTGCTATTTATGAAAGTAATATCATGACTCCTTTGATAATATTATGCCTATGTTTTTGAGGTATTATGTCAAACCAACTAAATTTTAAGAATAAAAATACTTATTTTAATTTATACTCTTCTATAATAAAAAAAAATAATATAGACCCACATAAGCCCAAATGTCTATGCTAAATTAAATATATTTGGTTTGAAACTACAGTCTACAAAACTATAGGTAAATTGTCAAAACCATAAATTTTAAACAAAATCACTTTTCATGAATATAAAATATTATATAAAGGTCTAAAATTTGTCAAAAAAATTTATTAGTGGTCAAAACGACTGTTAGTGTAAAATCACTAATCTTATAATAAAACTATGACTACAATACCTTGATTTGTAGATCAAAATCACTTTTCACTTATATGTCAAAATTTGATCAAATTCAAAACTTATTCTCCATCTAATCAGTCTTGAAATATATCAAAACACTTTAAAAAAAAAAAGAGTTAAATTAAAGGGGTTGTCCTATCGTAGTCACCAATGTATGATTGTATTTTTGAGTTATTGATTAAAACTACTATATTTAGTAACATAAACCCAATAACACAATAACATCAAGAGGAGGGATACATGAGAAAGACATTAATTAATAATTAAATATTACCATCACCTTATCCCTTATGACTTCTCTTCAATGTCTTAAAGTGGATTCAAATGCTAAATTGATTGAATGTGGACTGCTTGCTTTGAGCTTCAAAATGACTCCAATGGCTTCCTTAGATAGTTGAATAGATTGGAAAGAGTATGAGGATACTTTGGTATGGATAATTATGAGAGTATAATGAGGGATTATGGTTTTCTAGGTTATTTTTATCATGGCCTTATCATGTATTTTATAGGATGGTGGGAGGAGTTTTAGGGAATTTTGAATTATTTATAAGTCTCTAGTTTAGAGACTTCTAGAATCTTAGAGGAACTTCTCTAGTTTTAGAGGTTCATTTATTATTTTAGGGAATAATGGGGGATTATATGGGATTTAAATGAGGTTTATTATTCATAGGGATGTAGGAGAGGTTAGGGTGGTAGGGTAGTTAGGTGGTAGTTGAATAAATAGGATTTTTAAATTTGCAAATGGGCTATTGGGTGGATTAGTGGTTAAGCAAGATAATTAGTAGGTTAATGGCTTAATTTATTGGTTATAAGGGTATATAAAGTTTTATAGGGTGTAGGTAATATTGTATATGAAATTATAATATTAATTAATTGACTAAGGCTATGGTTATTAGATAAATTATCAGGTTTAATAAAATTGTTAAGACGATAAAATTTAGGTGCATACAAAAATAATCCATTACTCTTAGGAATTTGGATCAAAATTTAATAATTAAACATTAATTATAAATTAGAAAATAGTGAAATTTAGTTATTATTATAAATTTTTTTATGTATAACAACATCTTTGTTCAAGTCCTTAAACAATAACACCAAAGACTTATGTTTTAACATACCACTTTTAATTTCTACCACAAATTTATAATCTATGAAATACTTAGGAACCAACACACATAAATTTATGTAATACATAATCTTATATGTAACTTCCATTAAAAAACATCATAGTCCATATGAACAATAGTTAGAATCATATAACTAATTCATATAACCCTGATTCTATTTACATATTAGAATCCAAAGATTGATAAAGCATATCATTTCATACACCTTTAACTCTAATTAAAGTAATTTAAACTATATGCATCCAAAAATAATGTCAATGTAAAACCAAAAAAATATAATACATGCTATCACTCAAATATCTAATCAATCATATACACTAATAAGGCATAAATTATCTAAGCGATTGTATATAAAACTAAACACAACTCAAATCTCCTTTTACTAACATTCCATTGATACCAAATATTGATCACGGATCAAAATAATGAAATGGTCATCATGACATAGTACACTATTGGACTAAATTCCATTTTATTATTCATAGGGATTCATTCATTAATATATAATCCAACATAAGTATATCCCTTCACATAACACAAATTTTGAAACACCAAGACCAATTGAAATGCTAATATGCTCATCATATATAAATTGAGTAACTTATTTACATGTGCTTATATAGTTTCTTAACATATGCCTCTATGTAAATAATCAACCATGCAATCAAAAAATGCATCAAACTACATTACTTAATCATACTAAATTATTAAATCCATAGTCAATACCAATAAAATATTAATATTAAAATTATTTAGTTGACCAAGATAAATGATACATTAATGATTAAAATAATTCCCATTCTATTCATAGATTCTAAATATCTAACCATTATAATATTAATCTTTTCCTTATAATTTCCAATGGATCATGTCATTATAAACCAAAATCATTGACATAGTTCAAAAACATTGATAACAATACCAATAAAATTTTGTAAAACACATATAAGTATAGTTTCTAATCCATCTAATAATAATATAAGACACACATGACCAATCCCATGATCCCCCAAATAGTGTATCTAGACCACCACAACCATTGACAAAAGGAGGAAACTAGCTCATGAGTTATGTCCACATTAATCAATGAGTTCCCATATACCAAACTCTATGAACCTATTCAATGGAACAAAGTAACTTTTTAACCCTAAAAATATTTATTTTAGTTATCTAGGACTAAAAGGGATAAATATATCCTAAATTAAAATGGTGATAAAATATCTCTATAATAAACCAATTAGATATGCTAAACTCAGATATAACATATGTTGAATTCCTTAAACTGAGATAGGCTAAAAATAGTAAGTACAATTATGCTAGATATGAAATTGATAAAGAAGAAATGTAATTATATTTTTATGATACTGACATAATTTTGGATATGAAATAGGCAAGAATCATATTGGAAGAGGATTCTAAAACAATCATCAGATTCTACAATGAGTTCCTCTAAAACTATGGATAGTAATGCCACCCTTAGATAGTTATATCGATATTACTATTTGAACCTAACATAGATGTCTTGTCTAGAATACTTGCTATAAAAAGATGTAAAAAACCTAGATGATTATGGGTTTATCTTCATATTTACTTTAGTGCATTTAGATCTAGGCCATAGACTATCACTCCTCATGAAATTATAAAACCCTAATACTTCTTCTTCATATGACCTTGGAAAAAATGGGTTAGTGGGAACACACTGTCGACCTGACCCAAAATACCTTTATTTTAATGAGCATTTCCTACATATGCAATACTTTGGAGAGGGCCTTAAACTAATGTATTTATCCATTATGTGTTGGATTTTGTGTGAATCATGCCATATGTGCAAAATAAGTACACCAATGACCTAACTTGTAACTTGGAAAATATAGCTCTGAGGATGCTCTTTAATTACTTTAGACCTATGTATATTCTATCCATATGACTGATATGGAAATAAGAAAAATAAGGAATCTTTTCTCACTTGTGTGCTTGATTTAATGGCTTTTGTAGGTTGTTTGGTGAGTAAGTAATAAGTTTCTAGGTGAGTAATGAATGAGGTTTGATCTTATATTTATATCAATCTACTTGTAAAAATAAATCACATTAACTCACTTAGCCTAACCATTAAGATAAATTTCATTTTCAAATTATATGACTTTATGGAACTTGAAACTTACGTCAAAGTAGGACACTTGTATCAACACAAGTGTCTATTTGGGACACTAGTGTCTACAGAACATGAAATCAATTATAGACTCATAACTTGTAGAGGTGGAAGATAAACAAGTTTTAAGCATTTTTGGAAAGATAAAAGGTTTAGGTCATTGACATAAGATTTTTTGGACCAAGATATAGGCCAAGGGGCATAAAATAGATCAGATTCAATAATTATAAAAGTGGGAAAGGTCTAGAATTGAGAGGAAAAACTAAGGTCTAGGTTTGTAAAGTGTGCAAGACATAGGTGCTATATAATCCGTAAATATTATCTACATTCCCTCCCATTTAATTTAATAATGAAATTTTTGGTTTAGAGGAGAATAAATGCATACTTGGGTGTGTATAACACACCTTACATTTATGTGAGTCTAACTTGAGTGATTCATTATTGACTAACCTACAACTAAAATCATGTTATAATACATAATCAGTGCATATAATATAAAATTGAAAGTATTATAAAGATTTAAATATAAATAGAAAGGTTTAAGATTACACTTATGTATCGATGTAACCACCTTGCTTATTGGCAAGTTGATTTTAAAGATGTATCATTGTAAGATTTTGAAACTAAGATTAAGACACACACACACACAGACATAGAGAAAGTGGATATATCTAAGGTGTTAGTGAGAGATTGGAAGGCCCATACACCCAACCTTGGATAAAAGCTGAGTTTTCACCTAACAATTAAGATTATCTCAATCATGCAACCCAATCATACTTAAAACCTTGTTAACATGAGTGAAAAAATTCAACTCATACTATAAAATTGTTAAGGATGGATGATACAATCAAGTACAACCTAATTTTTTTTCAAGATTGAGTGATTTAATACCTCAAATGTACCAAAAGTGAAGAAACTACTACAATATATTGGATCAACATAGTCTATAAAGTGCATATTAGTGGGTGATGACAGTCCCTAAATTTTTTTTGAAATCTGAAATTGATTTGGATTTTATAATATTATGTGCACGTTACATATCATATGCAACTTAAATATGTCTCATGTTTAAATTATGTATACTTGATAGGATCCTTCCTACAATAGATTAGACTAGACTACAAATATATAAGATTGAAATTAAAATAATATAATTATATTGATTCAAATGAATAAAATTGAATTACAAAAGTATAATTGTAGAATCATTGGCCTCTTTAAGGGGGTAACCTCCTTTTATCAAACTCAATTCAATACAACTAGTGGATGCCTAAGCTCTTGTTTATAGTAATCTATCACTAGATAACTACTACTCATGAATGCGGGATTATTTCACTATTATAGTATTATTTTAAATATTGTATCTATGCAATGGGATTGAGGGATGTTTTATAAAGCATATCCATCCATAGCCTTTTATTAAATAAATAAAAAAGTATGGTTATGAGGAAGGGTCTTAACATTCCCTCCCCACTAAAATCTTTGCCCTTAAAGCTTAAGGTGAATAATTTGATGTTGAATGGAAAGGAGAGGTTCTAAGGTAGTATCTTTTAGTTGCATCCTCTACCACTATACTATAAATTATGTGATGACTTGATTACAAAGTGGATGAGAGTACTGTTGAGGATAACCTAAGGTTATAAAAGGAGAGACCCTTATGCATCAAGTTATGGAAGCACTTTTTGGGTGGTGACATTGTATTTAGGGATCCTATTAAAGAATGAAACATGAAAAACAAGGTGTATTCATGATGAAGGTGAGAGTGCTAACTTGTAGGTGATAAGTCTAACCTATTGGAGAATTTTATAAGGACTATAAAATTTTGGAGCTAATTTTTAGAGGTGTTTGAGCTTAAAATACTTATTGTAAGGTTTTAGATGAATAAAAATCATAGCTCTAGGTTGAAAGGATCATTCAAAGAAGTGTTTGTCTACCTATTGCTTCATGAAATTTTATGCCTTGTGAATATTATCCTTAAGTATCTAAAGTATATTTTTTGGAAATAGCTACTAAGAGGGGTTGGGGGTGAATCAATAAACAATACTGAATATTCAATTACAAAACCATTCCATTATATATCAACTTGATATAGCAACATCATCATGAAATCATATACAAACAAAGTATGAAATAAGAGCATACAAAACATGAACACATCATCTATGTGTAAAACCCTCATGGGGGATCAGACCCATTAAACCATATAAGCTAGAATATAGTCCTATAAATTTTAAGATTAAACATTTAGACCAACACCAACTAATCAAGGAGAATCCACCCCTCAATTTAGTCAAGCACCCACTTAACCTTTAGCTAGCCCCAACTAACAAGGAGGCTACAACCCCATAGGAAACCAAGTATTAAATAATCTACCTATGATCTAATCTCCACCTATGATATGATGTCAAAAAAATATAATGATAGACTAATATTTTTTTCACTCTTCACCCCTAAATCTCTCCCAAATTACTTCTAGGGCTTACTCACTCAATCTGCCTCTTCTAGGTTTACTAGGTTTAATGACCTATGTGTTCAACTTCATCACCTTGATTAGATAAGAATGTATAATATTATTCACTATATTATGGTACTAAATGAATTATACCTTCTATTTAAAAGGTTATCTCCTTTGTCTGGCTCCCCAACTTATAACAACCTCAAATAGGCCAATTAGGCCTAGTATTTATACCACTCTCTTGGTCTAACCCATCTTGGTCAACCAAGATGATTTTCATACTTAAACCACAATTAAAATAGGTTAATACAAACATTAAATGTGATAACCATATGATTAATAGGTCTTTCATTATCTCATTATCCCCGAACCACCATTAGGCCTTAGTGAGACCTAAGATAATTAGGCCTACTCACCCACACATTACAACTTGGACTCCTCGGTCCACATTCATCCTCTATTAATGATTAAAACACATAAAAACTATAAAAAATAGACCCTTTTTAACTCCCACAAAGTTTCATGCCACCTATAACTCAAACTCACACCTTGAACCTAACAATTTGGTTTCCTTACTCTTTAGGCTTCATACACAAAAGACATAGTCTTAGACTTATGAAGTATACTATATATTTTATCACATAACCACATGGATAAATAATATGGATGGAACCTACAAGATATCTAAAACACATCCATATGACTTAGACACTCCAACATAGGCCAACAGATCTCAAACTACCTTTCTCAATATGACCACTCAAACTAGTCATATACAGTCAAAATATAGTCAAATCATTTTAATTTTCCATAACTAATCAACGACATACCATGACATCCAATACATTATCATTAGTATTTAGGACTTACATAATAGCATCATACTTAGTGGATTCCCCAACACTACTTAAACAACATCAAAATTACTCCTTTAAAATGACTACTCAAATTGCCTGTAGCTTCCAACAATATAGTCATGTTTCTCTCAATTTCTATTTATTTTCTTGGAAAAAAAGAAGTAAGAAAATAGATATGGGTATGGTAGAAGAACCTATTTGTTTTCATATGCATGATCTAGACACTTATGAATATTTCCTCTTTGTCTTTGGAAAAATGACTTGTAGATAAGAAAATACTAAAATAAAGGGATTGTTAGATGGATAGCAAGGTGGATTGCCTAGCTTGAGCTAGATCCAAGAAGCATGAGCTTTCTAGGAGGTTGTCAATAAAATATCTTAGAATAGTTAAGTTAAAGGAAATAAATATGAATTAATTTCATCAAATGATATAAAATATTGAAAGGGAATGTAAGAAGAAATAAATGCTTGGTAAAGGAAATAAACTAAATATAACAATAAACAAGTCAATACTAATGCTAAATAAGTTAGGTTAAGTTCAAAAAATAGGTAGGGACTATGTGAATAAGTAGAAAGATAGAATGTATAATTTAGTTGAGAATAAGTAGGTGTAAATAACTTATTATTGTGTCTTACCACAGTGACTATCATCAATTAGGGTGACCATTGGTGGTTAAGGTGACCGTCAACAACTGGGTGACCATCAGTGGTTAAAGGTAAGCATTGGTGGTTAGGGAGACCATCATCAGTTGTTGTGGGATATAAGAAGTGTTTTAGAAATATTAGGCTAATGAGTTTTGTGAATAGGTAGTATATTTTTAAATCTTTGGTTAGGAATGGGAGGTTAGAAGATATGATCCAAAAAGGTCTAGGTTAGAAACTAAATAATCAAAACTTGAAAACCAAAAATATACTTAACTAGTTATTTGATAGTTTGTAGCTGATCTAAGAGTGATTTGGGTAGAGTAATAGTATTTTAAATAAATATAAATTTTTGTAGAGATTTGGGTCTCTATCATTGTTGATATCTTGCTGGAAGAAGACCTGTAAAAAAGTTCTTGATGTTAGAAGCTCCTGATGACTGCTAGTTGATAACTTAATTTCCTGATTCAAAATTATTAGCTCTTTGATCCTTTTTCACCTCCTACTCCCCTCATTTTATAGGAAAAGAGAGAGGAAGGTATAAGGTTCCATAAGAGGTTTGGTTGATGTCTTTGATGCTTTATTATGCACTAGCTTGCTGTTCATATTAAATTTTGATGTGTTAACTTACACACATCTCAAGTTATCTTTATTCAGATGGGGAAGACCTGATCATCAATGGTCAAGTTTAACTATCAGTGATCATGGTGATTGTCAATAGTTTGGTAACTATCGGTAGTCAAGGTAATCATCGATGGTCAAGGGTTGAATAAAGTTGGGTCAAAAGGGAAAGTTAGTGAGTTAGTTTAGCTAGTTAACTAACTTGACTTAGGGTCTAGTGGGTTAGTTAGTGGGGTTTTCAACTTGAATATATGTTTAAGAGAGGATAGGTGGTCCTTAGGGTGTCCTGAGGCATTTTGACATCCAGAACCATTGTGTGTAGTTTTTTAGTGTTTACATTTTGCCCCTTTTTGTTATACAGTTTATATTAACAAGCTACAAAACAAAAATCAATTGTTATTTAGTGGGTTGGTTTTCCTAAGCATGGGAGGAGGTGTTCCCCCTCAAATTTGGAGTTGATTAGGTGAAACCAAATTGAGTTAATGTTTGATAAGCAATTTAGGGTGAGTCACAAGGTTGGTAACAAGGGTGGTTATGCATTTATAGTGAAAACATGTGCACAAAAATACAACTAAGTGTGATAGCCAAGATCATGCAAATACTAAGTTACCATAGTTGGTAAAAATAAAAGGTAAGTTTTAGAAGAATAGGTGATGGGGTAACTAGGCCACAACATTAGGCATAGTTGATTGGGTTATTCTTATCAAGTCTCCTAGACAAGGTTGGTGATTTCATAGGTATCAAAGGTAAGAAGTGTTCTTGAGAAAAAAATAAATGGTCTAGTGTGTACTAGGTAGTGAAAATTCAAATGTTCAACATGACAATGTTGGTTGGTGTAGTCAAAAGGGTACCAAGGCAAGATCATCAAAAAATATGTGATAATTGGGACCAAGATGGCCAACATCGAGGTGGGCAGGGTGATTATATGGTAGTTAGATAATGTAATCTCCAAAAGTGGGCACTAAGGTGAGTGTGCCAAAATATTGAAAATTTTGACATCCTATCCATCAAAGGTTATGGGTCATGAATGTGATTGTTAGTGGTCACCCTGACCATTAATGGTCAGGGGATAAAAACCTAAAAGTGTGAAGCTTAAAAAGTGAAAAATAGTTGTCATTTCCACTCATTTGTTATTTGACTCTTGACTATGTGCATACCTATATCTTTTGCATTTTATGTGAGAGTGATAATGAGGCAGTTTTTGAGTGGTTGAGTGTGTAGAGATGATTTTTGAGGTGGATCAAGGATGCAAGGTGGATAGGGATGTGTCTAAGCTACCAAACCTAGGATTCCTCCTTGATGATGATTAAGGAATGAGGTATGGGCTATACTAAATTTTTAGATTATTTTGATTATGATTATGTATTTATATTTTGTTTATTTGGTGGTGGTGTGGTTGTTAACCTAGGTATTAGGGTAGGGGTGGGTTGAATTTGTGGGGAAAAGTGGTTTTTTAGGGTAGGTTAGGTTGAGAGAAGTTAAGGTAGATTTTAGGTAATTGTAGTGTGAGTTAAATTGAATTTTGGGTGGGTTTATATGTAGGTAGGGTTGGGTATTTTTACCAGTGGTCACACACAGTGACCATTGGTGGTCATACTTGATCATTGGTGGTCAAAGCTAACCATTGATGGTTGAAGAATGAATGGAAAAGGGTTAATTGATTGTCAGTGGTTGTAATGATCATCAGTGATTGACCACTTGGGATAAAAAGGTTGAGTGTAGGTGAGTGGGAATGTTTAGAATGTTAATGGTAGTGTTTGAGTGGGGTTTTTCAAGGTTATAAAAATAGGATAATTTAAGTGGCAAGAGGTTAAGTTCCTAGACAATAATAGTAAATAGTAAATAAAACTAAGTGTGTTTTCTAATGAATTTTATAGGTAAAAGATTATATCTAGATGCAAGATTAGGTTCCTCAAATATTTGTAAATATCCACCATGTGATGACAGAGGAGGACTAGGCTAACATAGAGAAGGTCAGCCTCAAAGTGATGATACACTACTAACATGTGTTGTGAGATGCAGTGATGATCATGGCCCTCACTAAGAGATGGGATTAGACCATGAACACCTTTCTTCTACTGATGGTGAGATGATGATCCTTCTAGAGGATATACATAAGATCACATGATTGATAATTTGGGGGGAGATAATATATAACATTGAGAAAGATGAGAGAGATGAGCTAATGGAATAACTATATGGTGATGATTATGAGTTCAGTGAATGGCATGCTAGTGGGTTTAGCTACACACCTTTATATTAGAGGGCTAGAGATGATAGGAGGCTGATGACCATAATGATGATTGAAATCTCATGTTTTTCAGTTTTAGATTCAAGTAGTGGGAATTTTCCGTATCTATTATTGGGAGTTTTGGTGGAGATGTTACTAGGTCACATAGTGTTTGGTTGGGCACTTGTGCTATTGGTTCAAATATATAGGGAGCTATGGGAGTTTAGAGCTCACATGAGATATGGCATTAGTGTGGGGTTCATGTTACATTATTGAGCCTATGAGCACATCTAGTTTCTGAGGTTGATGGGGATATCATGGGAGGGATATGCCCAGATGGACTTCAAGGTGGGTTTTATGTGGTGGAGTGATTACATGCTTACAAGACTTGGAGAAGGTGTACAAGATGTTGATTGGTTTAGAGGGGCATTGGAAGCTCTGGTGGTTAGAGATGTGGTTTGGAGGTTGTATGTCAGATTTCTAAGGTGGGTCCACTATACTTGGCACATCCTATTGTTACATAGCTATAGGGGGATATTTGGGAGGAGAGAGGGTGAGATTGAGCTCATCCCTTTTGATAGGGCTTATAGGTAGTTCATCTTTATACAATGGATTTTAGGTCCATTCCTTAGGTATAGGTGGGAAGATGTTGATTTTTTTAATTTCAAAGCCACAACTAATAAAGATGGTTCTTAATCATTAGGAGTTACTTGCTAGAGCATAGATTCATGACATAGGTTTTGTTGATGGCTATGTGGTATGGTATCAATCCCTCTATGTAGTGATATATTTTAGATGGGATGATGGGGGTAGATAGCCTATGGATGTGGTCCCAAATGGTAGGGTTCCATAGGTATAATTATAGGGAGGTGGCCCTAATGTATAAATAGTAGTCTCATATAGAGATCATGATTAAATAAAATTAGCCACAACACAAGCCACCATAGATACTTTACAAGGTTAGTTAGCAGTAATTTAGGGTTAGGTGGTGGTTGTGATAGGTGAGAGGGACCAAGATAGAGCTACATTAGCCTTAGTGACCTAGGATAGGGACTCCTTAAAATAGGCTAGAGGAGGAGCCATAACACTAATATGACCACCAAGTAACATCCCCATGGCACATTACTTGGCCATAGTTGAGGAGTTGTCTTAATATAAGGCCATAGTCTTGACACATTATCCTGATGAGCCTCGATGGGGTGAGTATATATCTAGTTTAGTAGGTGGTGTAGGTATAGAATCTCTACGTCAGTGGACTACTTTTATGGGTGGATAGGCAGACTCCTTAGGGGGAAAACACTAGGTATTAGTTGTGCCCTAGGGGCATAGGTCATGATATGATATGTATAGGTGTATATGATTTTGATACCGGCCTACCAACTAATAGAATGAGATGTATATGTTTTTAGAGATAGATGTACATTGTTACAAGTGCTATTTTTTATTGAGACATGATGTATATGATGTGATGATATATATATATATATATATATATATATATATATATATATATATATATATATATATATGATTTTATATTTCATGATTCATGGTTTAAATTTTAACATTTATTATGATTATTCTTATGAGATGTAGACTCATTATCTTAGGCATGTGATGATTGTGGATGATGCTTGTGATGAATGGTTATACATGATTATGATGATGTGATGATTTGTTTTATATATGGTTATGATTTTTATGATTATGGATGTGATGTTGTGCTTATGGTGTTCTTATGATTTATATTTATTTTGTTGATGATAGCACATAAAATAAGTTAGATAACAAAACTATATGTGGGAAAAGAGATGAAAAATAAAAGACATATGTTTTAATGAATACATGAACCAATTATGAGAGGATATGGAAAAGGCATGATGCTTCTTCATTGGTAAGGACTAAACAAAACTAAATTTAGATTAGATTAAGGAATATAAGCCCTTTGAATAATTTTCATTAGTATGCATTTGTTGGTAAAAAGGTGTCTTGATCACATTGTGTCAAGTAAGCTTTGAATCCCTTGATTGGTAGTGGGTATAAAGGGGAGATAGGTGATAGGTGGTGTGAAGGGTAGTGTAACCTCTTATGGGTTGGTTTTCCCCTTCTATAGGTGATCTAAGAACCATAATAGATAAGTCCATGTTTTAATTCAAGGTGTAGACAAATTGATGTGAGAAGTCTATTGAAGCTATATATGAAAGTTGATTGCAGCTTTTTTGGGATAACATGTTCTAGATTTTGATATGGGGTCTTTTATTTTTTAGTTTTGATACATTTATCAAGCTGATTGATGTGGGAAGATTCAAATGATTGATTTTGACAAAATTAACTTAGCCATATATAGACACTAGAAAACCACACACTACAATTCTAGATGTCAAAATACCCTTGGATGCCCAACCTACCATCTATACCCCTTTTGACTATAAACCTAAGTCAAAACACTCTTTAACCAAATCACATTCTAGCCCATCTTGACCAATCTTAACATCTTGACCAAACTTAACCTTTAACCATTGATGGTCAACACTCTAACTATCGATGGTCAGTACTCTAACCACCAACAATCAACACTCTAACTGTCGATAGTCACTTTGACTATCGACAATTAGATCCTCACCTACTTTAAACCATCAACAACTATGTATGAAATGGGAAACTTCCTCCTAAATATAAAATTTATTTAAAACCCTTAAAAAGCATCATAATTATCAACTTTATCCTCATATCTAATTAGAAACTTCATCCTCTTATCCTCCATCTCCTCTAGCCTATAAAAGAAAGAGACCAAGACCAAGAAAGGTAGTTCATGATCTTGATCTTCATTATTTTCTTAGATATTAGAGTTTTATTTGTAGGTTTTGATCAAGTTTTTAGGTGTAATAGAGCCTTGAACCTATACCAAAATCACTCCAAGATTCACCAATCAACCTACTATTACTCTATCGAAATTGAACCAAACCTCAACAATCAAGCTAAGTATTTGTCTTTTATCAGGATCAACAATTAGTTTCTTTGTTTTATTCTTTACTACATCCTTAACCCCATGCTCTAAAATCTTAACCAATTAAATAACCCCCAATAATCTACTATACCTATCTATCATTTTTCCTTTAACCTCTAAACCTATAGATCCAACCTTTTACCTTAACTAGGCCTATTAACAATAACCACCAATGGTCATCCTAACTGTTGATGGTCAAATTTCAAACTACTATCAGTCACCTTGACCACTTATGTTTATCTATAAAACTATTATAGGTCACCCTAACCATCAATGGTTAGTTTTCAAACTACTGTTAGTCACCCAACTATTAATGGTTACTCTAGCTGTTGATAGCCAACTTGACCGCCGATGGTCACTATGTGAACCCTTTAACCAAAAATAAGAAAGCACCAAATACCTACCAACCTTAACCAAAACCCTATTTTTTGAACCCTCTATCATCTTATAGACTATAAACAACAACGTAGACTTACTTAAACCATTCGTTGACCATTTAACATTTACCTTAATGTTACTTTGTTAGACTACTAACATTTCTTTAAAAATTATTTATTTATTTCAATTTAGTACTTTCATTTATGTTATGATATCTTTATGATCAACCTTTCTTTTCAACATTAACTTGTATCAAAAGGTGGATTGATATCCTCCTAGATACCTCATGCTTCTTGGATCTAGTTTTCTAGGCCGTCCACCCATTCTACCTAGCTAACCAACCCTTTTCTAGTTTTATCTTATTATAGGTCATCTTCCCAAGCTAAAGAAGAGTATCTATAACCATCTGGATTACAAAGTGCACACCCATCTAGGTTCTACCAACCTCTACCCCTATTTTAGTTTTACCTTTCTTCTATTAACATATAAAAAGTGAGAATTTGAGTAAAACATTTTGGCACTCCTGGTGTGACCCAATTCCTTTATTCTTTCTTTATCATTTTCTCATAGAATGAAATCTAGAAATTTCTTTTTGGGCTTAAAATAAACCTCTTCCATACATTTATTTTTTGCTTGTCTTAGTTCATCTAGTAACTTAGGAGGCAAAGTAATTAATCATAGTTTTCAAACTTATCATCACACACCAAGCCATACTAAAAAACAATCAACACATCAAAACATACCTAAGACAAGGCCCAATGAGGATTTCATCACCTAGTAGTAACCTTACCCCTTCCTGGTTATACTACTTGGATTTCACCACCAAGGGGAGAACCAATTCAGCTCTCTAGTTGAGTATAAACTCTAAACTCAGTATATTTTATCAAATCACTCAACACTCTTACCATTGTAAGACCATGAAGTGAGGGGGTAGGCTCTAATACCAAGCCAAGTACAGAATTTCAATATAGACTTTTCTGTTGAGCACCTAAACATAGCCTCGAACCAACCTTAGATTTCCTCTTTAGTATCTGATCTATAAGCCAAATTCCTTCTTGACACTTTCTAAGGCATAAACCTAAATTTTTTAAAAAATAATCCTAATTTGTTAATTGCACTTTAGTTTATGTTTGATTTCCTTGAGATCTTTTCCTTTTGCTTGCTTTGTGTTTGAGTTATGAGTTTCATTATTTATTTTCTTTTCCTCTCATGGTCTTGACTAGATAAAAATTGAGGAATCAAACCAACCAAGAACCTACCTTCCACCATCTTGCCTCTATTGCCTTGTCTGATGGGGAACCAATCTATATTCTCTCCTAGAGATCCTAACTTTTCTAGGATCTTGGAAAAAAACCATCTCAGCTTAGAATGATACCTTACATTATGACCCACTTATGATCCTAACCTTACCTATAATCAATCAAATCTCACCTACAACCAACTAAAAACATATTGACAACCATTTTATCATCATCATACCCAACCAACAACCTATCAACATTTATCATATCAATCACCCCAACCTCATCAAACTTTGGGATACCTAATACAACCAACATATCAATCACCCCAACCAACCTTATCCACATTACCTAACCTCATCAATAACCAACCCAACCTCACCTAAAATCAATCAAACCTTACTTATAACCAATCAAACCTCAACTACAAATAATAAACAAACTATCAACTACCACTTGAGCTGGTTAAGATGTTAATGGATTAGATAATCAAAGTAGAGTCTTCTATTTTTGATACCCATAACTAATCAACCCTCATATACAACCAATAAAATCTCAACTACAACCAACCAAAAAACCATCAAGGACCATTTAACCATCACCACACCTAAAAAACAACCCATCAACACCAACTTAACAATTATCATAACCAACACCAACTTCAAGCTATCTAACCTCATCAACCATTGGGTCACCTACCCCAACCTACTTTGAGGCAACCCTATTTTTCTCAACACTAAGATTTGGCCTATCCTCTTTTCCATCTAACCAACAACTATCAAATCAAGTTATCAAACTTACCTAACCTATCAAAACAACCCACCTTATCAACCTTACCTAAGAAATCAAACTCACCCAACCTATCAACTCAACCAAACCTATCAAATAAACTAACCTCATCAAACCAATTGATTAGCTCACAAACTCAAGATCAATCCATCCTTGAACCTTTTTTTTCACCTATTATTATGCATACCAATAACCAAATACCTCAATATAATGAGGCCCATCCATTATATTTGGCTCTTAGTCAACTTATAACTAAAGAAACCATAATCCAACTCTTAACCAAACCACTTGTTAACCAAGTAGAACCTTCTCAACTTTCTTTCAAAATCCCAATCAAAGAAACCAACCTACCTTTTCCACCTACCCATGTGGAACCAACCAACCTACCTCTTCCACTTATCCATGTGGAACCATCTTAACAACTTCTTTCATTCACCCATTTGGAACCAACCAACTAAACTCTTCCACCTACCCATGTAGAACTAACCAACCTACATCTTCCACTTATCCATATGGAACTAACTTACCAACCTCTTCCACTTACCTATGTGGAACCAACCAACCAACCTTTTCCACTCACCCATGTGGAACCAATCAACTAACTTTTTCTACCTACCCATGTGGAACCAAACAACTAACATTTTCCACTCACCCATGTAGAACCAACCAACTAACCTATTCCACATAATCATGTGGAACCAACCAATAAATTTTTTCTACTCACCCATGTGGAACCAACCTACCTGCCTCTAATACTTACCAATTTTATGGAACCTAAAATCAATCCTACCTTACCAATAATCAAAACAACTTTAAGAACCATTAAAACTACTTCAAATACTATTAACTTAACTTTACCTAGCATCAACCCTACATTACCAACCATCAACACAACTTTAACAACCATTAACCCTACCTAACCTACCATTAACCTAACATTACCTACCATTAACCCTACATCACCTACCATCAACCAAACCAAACCTACCATTAACCCAACCAAAATTACTATTGAACTAACCTTACCTATAACCATTAACTGATCTAGACAACAATTTAGATGACAATTCGAGTGATGGGTCCACCCCAATTGATGACAAAACTTTTGGGAGCCATAACTTTTGCATCGTAGCTCCAATTGACTCACCATTTGAACCATTAGAAAGATAATAATGAGGATAACATCGTGATATGGAATTTAGCTTTGATAAATAAATTTTTACCCCCTAAAACCCAATGAAAGTGTCCCAAATTTTAATTTTAATAGTGCAGTCTAAAAATAGTAAGTTACTAAAAATAGTAATTCTTTGAATTTTGTATTGTTGTAAATCATGGAAGTCAAACTAATTCATATCCCTCGAGATTGGTGACCTTAAAAATCCTAATCACACCTTCAAAACATGTATAAATGAATATGTAACCTGAAATGGAAATCAGACATCTCTTCTCAAAGATAAGCATATATTTAGGTCTGCAAATTTGATCAATAAAGCATCTGTTATTAGAAATAGCATTATTTGAATTATTTTGTTCTTATTTATTGAATTATCTTTCAACCAAATCTTTTGAGTTTTGGATCATTAACCTAGCCTTTCCTCACCAACCAAACCAAATAATCAAATCAACCCAACCAATAAACCAACACAACAATTTATTTTACCTCTCTCAACCAATCAAATAAACCTTTACACCAAATAAATCAAACATAATCAACACACCTTTTAACTCAACCATTACCAACCTATCTAACAAATTAGAAATATTTCAACCCATAAAACCAAAAAAACCTACCCTAACCTACCAAAATTAAGCCTAATCACATATTCCTAGCCTTGGTGCAATAGAGGAAATTCCACCTAAACCAACACCTACAAACTTGACCTGATAACCACCAACCACTAACAAATAACAACCACCTTTTAGAGGAGTATGAAGTCATCTTAATCCCTCCTAAACCATATTATTAACCAACACCTTCACTTTGGGATATTTTTCCCACCTCAAGTATCCATGAAAGGAGCAAACTGGGGGAACTATCCCTCCATAAGTCTTTGACCATTTGTTAACCCAAACCATACCTTAAAAATTGACCAAAATAACATTTGGCCTTTTTGCCTCAACCTATC
Organism: Torreya grandis; assembly: GCA_037957365.1. Taxonomy (NCBI): domain Eukaryota; kingdom Viridiplantae; phylum Streptophyta; class Pinopsida; order Cupressales; family Taxaceae; genus Torreya; species Torreya grandis. The sequence continues at coordinate 737,958 of JARHVA010005131.1, read as the reverse complement.
AACCAAGCTTATCAACAAACCAACCCTAAAATATTGAGATTACCTTTCTCCTTCACCCAACTAAACTTATTGGAGAATCACCTTCTTCCCCTACCTAGTGGGGTCACCTTCTCCACCAACCTCCCTAACCTTTGGAGATTATTCTTCTCCACTTTACCAACCATTTGTGCTTTCTTAAGATCATATCATACCTAAAAACCAACAAATAAACTAGATGAATTTAACCTTAGTCATTTTGGGGCACCTTTTTCACATTTTTTATGATTAGCAACCTATTTTGGAGTCACCTTATCCCCAAAACTTTTGGAGAGTACCTTCTCCATCAACCTAACCCTAACCAAGTGGTATACCAAATTGGAACAACCCATTTGGATACCACCCAACCTATTTAGGGAGTCACCTTCTCCCCCAACCCTTAGAGATTACCCTTCTCCACCAAATAATCACCTAACTAACATCACATTTTTGTCAATCCAAATCTTTCCCACATCTAATCAAGAGTCCAAAAGTAACTGGCGGACATCTACTCTCTTGATTAACATCAACCATTTATGCAAGCATAGATCTGGGGTATATTAGAACCTCAACCTCCTCCAATACTTTTGCATTTATGTGTTTATTCTTTTTTACTTGTCATCTTGTGTCTAATTTAAGCTCATCCCTTATTTTCAATCACCTTCATCTCCTTATCTTTAAGGACAATTGGTTTAAATATGATCATGTGATTATCCATCACAAACATAGCCTAATCCTAAGCATGGATACCATGGCTCTACCCATGACATGATCCTCATGGTACTTTCCAACCTTTTTAGGTGGATCCCTATGGTTTTTATCACTTAAACCACCTCTTTTACCCATCATCAACCTCATTATGTTATGGATTTTCCACTATAAATTAAAATCTTAGGCCTATATATATAGTCCATCTCTAAACTATCATATAAACAATTTGGGATACGAAACTATCACTTAAGTCAACATATCTAGCATTTAAACTACTCCCTTAAAAGGTAGTTGCCCCTAAAAAATAAAAATTTCTTAAAAAGGTAGATTTCTCCCTTGAAGGACAACTATCAAACATGAACAAATCTAAACTTAGACCACTCTCTTGAAGGATGGCTAAGTCAACTTTGTCAAAATCAATCATTTGAATCTTCCATCATCAATTAGCTTCCCAAACATGTCAAATAGAGCAATAATAGACCCTATATAAAAATAAAAAATAAGCAATCCTAAGAAAGTTGTAATCAACTTTCACAATAGCATCAGTAGACTTCCCGCATCAATCAGTCTACACCTAGCATATGATATGGATTTGTTTATCATGCTTTCTAGGTCACCTAAAAAGGGGCAAGCCATCCCAAAATAAGGTCACCCTACCTATCACCCACTACCTATTACTCACTACATATCATCCACATCCCCTTTTATCCTCCATAAATCAAGGGATTTTTGAGCTTACATAGCACCATATGATCAAGCTACCTTTTTTTAACCATCTAACTAATAACAAATCAAAATCATGACAGGGATTTATATTCATAAGCTCACCCATCTTGCCATCATGGTCTTTAAAAATCATAGCATTTAACCTCCTCTTTATACTTTCATGACCACTTAGGAATATGTGTATTTCACCTTTTGAGTTAGTGAAATCAACCCATAAAACTAACCAATAAATGAACCTATATGGGAGTCACGTTCTCTTCTAACCAATTAACCTAACCGTGACCCATTGGAGAGAACCTTCTCCATCAACCCCAGCCTTTAGAGATTACTTTTCTCCATAAAACTTTAACCTTTGGATATTACATTTCTCTATAAAACTTTAACATTTAGGGATTACCTTTCTCCACAAACCTTTAACCAAACCAAACCAAGTGGTAAACCTAATTAGGTAACCCATTTACACACCACTAACCAACCACTAAATAGCACCTATCCTCTATAAACCAACCATAAACCATTGGAAAATACTCTTTCCAACCAACCAAACAACCATCTAACCATATCCACCTTGACATTAGCTATTTTTGACCCAAACTATTCACATATTTTGTGATGACCTTGTCTTAGTCCTTTTGACCATACCAATTAATTTGCCATGTTGTTCATTTGAATTTTCACCACCTCATGCATAACTAATACTTTTGTGTCTTCCTAAGATTACTTCCTACCTTGGATACCTACAAGAGACTGACCTTGTTTAGGAGACTTGATATAAATAACCTAATCAACTATGACCAATGTTATGGCCTGATTACCATATCACCAATCCTTTTAGAACTGACCTTATTTTTACCAACATTGAAAACTTAGTTTATGCATGATCTTGACTATCATACTTAGTATCATTTTAAGCATGTGTTTGTATCTCAAATTCCCAACCTCACCAACCATGCTTATAACCTACCTTTTCACCCACATAACCACTCATCAAACCTAAACCTAATTTTGATTTACCTCATCAATTCCTAGATTGAGGGGGATCACCTCTTCCCATACTCAAGGTAACTGAACCTTTGACCCATAATCTACTTTTTTTTATAATTTATTGATATAAACTACATAATAAAAAGGGGGAAAATATAGACAATATAAAACCACACACTATGGTTCTATATGTTGAAATACCCTTGGATGCCCAACCTACCATCTACACCCCTTTTGACCATAAACCTAAGTCAAAACACTCTTTGACCAACTCACCTTGTAACCCATCTTGAACAAACTTAACCTCTTGACCAAAATTAAAAATTTCACCTTTTCAACCAAACTTAACCTTTAACCACCAATAGTCAACACTCTAATTATTGATGGTTAACACTCTAACAACTAATAGTTAGCACTCTAACTACCAATGATCACTCTGACCACTACTGGTTAGATCTTCACCTGCTTTAAAGAATAAATAGTTATGTATGAGAAGGGAAACATCCTCCTAAATAAAAACTTACTTTAAAATCATTATAAAGCATCATAATTATCAACTTTATCCTCTTATCTAATTATCAACTTCATCCTCCTATCCTCCATCTCCTCCTTCCTATAAAAGATAGAGAGCAAAACCAAAAAAGGGGATTCATGATCTTGATCTTCCTGATCTTTTTAGATATTAGAGTTTTCTTTGTAGGTTTATATAAAATATATAGGTGTAACAAAGACCTAAAAATCTATTTAAATCACTCTAAGCTTCACCAAACAATCTATTATTACTCTATCAAAATTATTCTAGACCTCAACAATCAAGCTAAGTATATGTCTCTTATTAGGATAAACAATTAGTTTCTTTGATTTATTATTTGATACCTCCTAAACACCACCCTATGACATCTCAACCAATTAACTAACCCCTAATAACTTGATGTTACTATCTACCATTTTCCCTCTGACCTCTAAACTTATAGATCTAACCTCTTACCTTAACTAGACCTATTAACAATAACCATTTATGGTCATCTTGACCATTGATGGTTGACTATCAAATTGCTATCAGTCACCCTAATCATCAATGGTCAAATTTAAAACTAATATTGGTCAACCTAAAAACTAATGATTAGATATTAAACTTCTTTTAGTCACCCAACTATGGATGGTTACTCTAACCACTGAAGGCTAGCCTGACTGCCGATGGTCATTGTGTGAACCCTTTTAACCAAAAACTAGAAAACACCAAATACCTACCAACCTCAACCAAAACCCTATTTTTTGAACACTCTATCACCTTAAAAACTATAAATATCAACCTAAACTTACCTGAACCATTCTTTGACCATTTAACATTTACCTTAATATTACTTTATTAGAATACTAGCATTTCTTTGAAAATTATTTATTTCTTTTGATTTAATACTTTCATATATATTATGATATATTTCTTATCAACATTTATTTTCAACATTAACTTGTATCAAAAGGTGAATTTAAAACCTTCTAGATAGATCCTGCTTCTTGGATCTAGCTTGTTAGGCAATCCACCCAACTTACCTAACCAATGCTTTTTTAGTTTTATCTTATTACAGGTCATCTTCCCAAGCCAAAGCAGAGTATTTACAACCATCTAGATTATGGAGTGCACACTCATACAGGTTCTAACAACCTCTACCCCTCTTTTAATTTTACCTTTCTTTTATAAACATAGAAAAATTTAAAATTTTGGTAAAACATCATCCTTTAAGGGAGTGGTTTGAGTTTAGATTTGTTCTTTTGGTAGCTATCCTTCAAGGGAACAGTCTATCTTTTTAAGAAATTTAGATTTTGGGTAGCTATCCTTCAAGGGAGTAGTCTACATGCTAGAGATAAATGATGTTTATGTATCCAAAATTATTGTGATGCTAGGTTAGACATGGACAAGTCTATATAGGATTGGAGGTTTACCGTTATGATGGCAAAACCTAGAGCACAAGAAGGTTAATGATAGGTGAAAGAGATGGTTTTGAGGGACAATGACCATGGGATTATATTTTATTAGGGACAAAAAGTTTCCATGAGAACCATTCCATGGGTAGAGCCATGGTACTCATATTTAGGATTAGGCTATGAATGTGATGGTTAATCACATAGTTCTATGTTGTAGTCAGTTGTCCTCCAAGGGATGGGATGAAGGTGAAAATATCATATATCAAGGGATGAGATTAATTTAGATGAAAGGTGAGTTTGATCCTTATTTAACAAAAAAATTACATATTTATGAATCATTAAGAGGCTCAGGTTCTATTTTGCCTTCAATTGAAGATAAATAATAATCTCTTGATCCATACTTGTGGGTTATGATGTAGGCTCCAAGCCAATTGAAAGAAAACTTTCCTCACTTGATTCTTTCCAAACTTGTCACATGTTGATTTTCATTTAGGATGAGATTTATGATGTTGAATTCTCTTTATTTTATGTGTTTGTTATAAGTGTACTTGAATCACTCTTGATAGACACAATTATGCTTAAGTGCAACTAGGTAGTGCTCATCAAGTAGCTTAAGTTGTGCTAGACACTCTTGATGATATTTTCTATCAAAAATGATTTATTGTAAAGATATACAAAGGTAAGGAATCTAGACTTCAAGAGGCAAGAACACCTTCACTCTAAAGACCAAAGAGAAAGGCGTAGTAACCATAGAGGTTTGAAAGCTCGTGTGATATGCCCATGAAGTGAATGGGATGTGAAAGTGACTTTTGAGAACTACATTTTGAGAGCTAAGAGTTTGGTGAAAATTAAATAGATTTTCAATTTGAGTGATCCAAGTGAGTATATCCTTCTCATAAAACTTGTGTACATCTACTTTTGGCAACATCGGTTTCACCCCTATATTGGGTGGTGTTAGTGTTGAGAGAAAGAGGACCAGAAGGAAAAATTAGAGGGTTGTTGATAGGAAAATGAGATGAAATAATAACTAATTGTGTTGTGATATGATGTAACTAATTGTTTACACCATTAAGTTCCCCTTGAATTGTTGACATTTGAGTTTGGACTTACACATCTTTCTACATCAGGCCATGTAGATTTGACTAAATTTGATAAATTATATCACAGGTTTCAAACTCCATGTCATCCCCTAAAGTAGTCTTAGGAGTTTCTTTCCCTTTCCCCCATCTCTCAGTGTTAGGACCAACCATAAGAAGTCTTGATGGTGAACTTTTACTATGAATATTTTAAAATATTTCTACCTCAAACAATAAATATCAAATAATAAACCCAAACTAAGTTTTTCTAATATATCCAAAAATGTAAATAAATTTTAATTTTTTTGTAATTTGTAAGCTATGGATCAAATTTATGAAACAATATAAATTATGATAAATTTCATAAAATATATCCAAATGAGCTAAAATTTAAATAGAATATTACTTGAATTGTTTATCAACTCTAGTAAAAATATTGTAGATAAATTCATAACCGTTTGTGATATATAGCCAAATTTCAAGATCTAGGGTTTTTGACCTAATTGTGGCCCGAATCAATGCTCTGATACCAATTGGAATGATATTAATTCACCAAATAATCAAAATAATATAAATATATCATAATCATATGAAAATATAGCATAAAATATGAATGATAGATAAGCCACTTTGAGGGGACAACCTCCTAAATTCTTTCAATAAGAATGAATACACAAATATGATGATTAATAACTAACCCTACTTCCTATATATAGTCTAAAAAATCCATGTGCCACCCATAGACCAACCTACTAAGCATAATAATGCATAGAGAAATGTAAAATAATATGTAAAAGGGTTATGCAAGACACAAGTTGGCTACACATATCCCTAGACATGCTAACAGTTAAGGGCATAGCAATTTTCACACCTAATTTTTTTAATATAAAGTGGAGAATAGTTTTTTACTAGCAAGAAACATTCAAACATGCATAAATTTTAGCCTGCTACTCCTTTTGAGGTGCTATTTTTTTGAAAGTGCATGTTTTTTATGTCTACATATTATTGGTATTCTCATTCATTGTAAATTTAAACCTATATAGATTTAGGGGGTGTCATATTACCACTCTACAACATATGTATTTCAGCACATACTTCTTTTCTGCATCATGGATCTCAACTTTGTTATGATTCTGACACCATTCATATATCACAAGTGGAAATTGAAAGTGCAAATCCTCTTTAGGAGTAAAGGCTTATACCAAATTATGATGGGTACATAATTGGAACCAACACCTAAGGTAGAGAAGGTCAAGTGGTATAGCTGAAGTGATGAATCTTATGGTCTATTGTGCATTTTTATGTCTCCTAACTTACTCTTTCATATTTAATCTTCAACATCTCCAAATCAAGTGTGGTACACATTGGAAAAATTCTTTAGAAATAAGGACAAAATGAGGGGTCATGAGTTGGAGAATGAGCTCATAATGTTGAGCCCAGGTAACTTTTATATGATTCAAGACTTTTTTACCAAGTTAAAATCACTTAAGTTATAGATGAAACTATGTGGCATTGAAAAAAGGGATGATCAATTGACTATATGCATCCTTGCCAAATTGGGATTTGACTATTATGTATTCATTTATACCTTCCATGCCACCAAGATGGACCTTAGAGCTACATGGACCATGTTTTACTTAGATGACTTTTCTTCTAACTTGAATTAGGAGTAAGACAATATTATTCAAATAGGTACACTAAAAACCTACAAATCTCATGCCTTAATTATGAGCCATGATAAACAAAAGGATTCTATTAGAAAGGAGAATAAATGGAATAATAGGGATCCAAAAAAAATAAAGGGTCATAAATATGATATTAAGACAAAATAATCAAAAGAGTCTTCCTCTTTAGATGGGAAATCTAAGAAAGAGTGACTCACATGTGGTTATTTTAATAAATCTAGGCATGATTAATCTAAATACATGAAGAATTAGATTGACCAACTAATAAAAATGATCAAAAAGCACAATATTAGTATCCTTGATTCTTCTAATAAGATTTTATTAGCAAATAATTATTCTAAGGATAAATGTATTGAATTGGGAAAAGACAAGGGAAAATCATTTATTTTAGTTATATCACCGCCTTCCACATGTGTTATTAATTATAGCGCACTACACTACATGGCTTCATCACAGGACACGTTCTCATCCTTGTAACCTTGTTCTATGCCTTTTATTTTATTAGGAGATGATACTTTCAAAAAAATTAGTGGGAGTGGATTTTTTGAAGTGAATTATGGGACATTTCATTATTTTCTATGTGTTACCTCTTTATCCACCAATCTCTTATCTATATATCAAATAACTCACATTGATTTGGGTAAGAAAGTTGAGTTCACACCCAATTCTATGGTTATTAGGAAAGCTAATAGTGACTCCATTATTGCATTTGAGAATGAAAATCACCATTCATTATTATGCACTTTGTCACATTTTTCTCCCAATCAACCCTCTACTGAATTGCTCACTCATTCATATGGGTTGAGTAAACTATGGCATGAGTGATTCAGCCATCTCAACTATCACTATCTAGAGGAACTTAGTAATCAAGACATTTTCAATATTTCCATGAGTTAAGTTTTTTTATTAGGTTTACCATGGATGCAATCTTTGTAAGCATCCCGAGGAGAAGTATGAAAAGTAAAAATCACAAAGAGTTGAACATATATTGGAACTTGTTCACAATGACATTTCTAGTCCATTTCCAAAATCTTCATTTAACAAGACAAACTACATGCTTATTTTCACCTATGAATTTTTAAGGTATACTTGGGTATAGTTTATTAAGTAAAAATATGAGGTCTTTGATCATTTTTAAGACTTTAAGGAGTTTGTATAGAAATAATCAGGTAAAACCATCAAGATTTTATGCATCAATAATCGTGGTGAGTATATAAGTAACCATTTTGAGCAATTATGTACATCATAGGGTATTTAACTATAGTGTAAAATTACATAGACTCCTAAACATAATGGTGTTATAGAGAATAAGAACATATCCTTTAAGGAAATGGCTAACTTTATGTTACACTCCAAGTCTCCTACACCTCAGATTGGGCCATGGACATAAATTATGCATGTTATATATAAAACCAATTTCGTCATAAATTATTGAAGGGAGTCACCATTTTTTAAGCTTGGAGAGGTTAAAAACCTATAATAGATCACTTCTAAGTTTTTGTATCTCCTATTATGTGTTGGTTGAATAATAGGTCTTATCAGCCAAAGAAAGAAGATTAATCATCCTAATGTGTAAGTTTATCACATCAGAAGGAGACTGCTCTCTCCTCTCATTAAGGGGAGGTTCCCTGTGGATATGCTATGTATATGTATAAATAGAAAATAATTCTCAAGGATAGGACCAGACATCCATTTCTCTTTCTTCAAAGATGATGTATACAAAACAAAGGAAAAACTCAAGGGAATGACAGATAGCTCTCCTCTTCTTTTAGGAAAAACTATTCAACCATCCATAAGAATACTCCTAGAAATTAAAGCAGAACGTAATTGAGAGTATGGTAACCAACAAATTGAGATATAACACAAAGTCTTTATCTAAAATGCTCAAGAGTAATATACGAAGGGCAATGAAAGCTCAAAGTCTTTTCAAATTCCTTTACACAACAATGAAAAAGAAAACACACTGAAGGCAGCTATGCGGGCACAAAGTCTCTCCATAATTGATTCTTTAGGACACCTTCCTGACTAATTTTACTATTCTTACTTGTTAAATCAATGGAACAAAAAATAAATCAAGGAAATAAACATAAGAATAGTTTCCTCAACAACAAAAGATATCACCTCACAAAGTCTAAAAAAGTCCCTTGCTTTCTTATTCCATTAACAGAATATGATCAGCAGACTGAGCACAAAGTCTCAATGATTCCTCTCAATTTGGTTAGAGTTTCATTCAGATTGTCAAAAAGAAGATCCAATTACAATGAAAGAAAGTCCCTTATATAGCCACTTGAAGAAGGGCTCGGGAACATTAATACATCATGATGCATTGGGAAGTATTAGGAAAATAAGCTGGAACTTTGGGGCATTTTACCCATTTGATCTTCTCAATGTATATAAACAAGCCACACAATTGAAAGATTGCAACTTTCAATGTTTAACTGGCGGTCTGATCTTGTCCTTATCATTCCTCCTTTCCTGGTTACTTGAATCGAGTCCTAGATTCATCCATTATTCTATCTTTCTTCACTTTTAGTTGGTTTTTGTCTTAAATTCTGGAAATGCATTCATGTTTGTAAATCAAAGGATCAACAGCTATTTTACTATCTTTAAAATTGATGTTTACATGCCCGTCACTATGATCTCAATGACTAGTTCACTATCCTAAATTTGACGTCTTTGTGGGCATCACCCCTTGGTCCTCTTTTGGCTTTTGGCTTTGCCCTTGGTAATGATCTGTGTCAAGTCAGAAAAGCCCTTTACTTTGGCTGCTAGGAGTCCCCCGCAAGGGCACCTGCCCTTCAGGGTCCTTTGGTAGCCCTTTGCTTTGTCAATCCCTGTGGATAAATCCCCAGGTATTTGTTTTTGAAAGTTCCTCACAGACATTTTTCTAGGTGTTTGTCTCCCGTGGGTAATTCTCGTAGACATTTGTCCTGCATAAAATTCCCGCAGACAAAGAGTCCACGGAAATTTGTTCTGCAAAGTCTTTTGAGTTAGCTTTCAGATCTTTTGAGCCCGCATTTATTTCTTTAAAAATTCCTTCGAGGTCTGTGGCCACTTAGAATTCTTTCAGACTTTTTGTCTGAAGGAATTCCTTCAAACAAAAATTTGAAAGAATTCTGACAAGCTAATTTTAAATGCCTTAAACAAATCTGAAGAAATTTACTTAACTATTTCTTTGAAAAATGACCCTTCGAAAGGGTGCTTTAAATGATTAAGTGTCCTCCACAAGGGCACTTGTCCTTTTGAGAGGTCACCTTTTGCATTGAACCACCCCTTTGAACTTTGACGTTTAACCTATCGATTGAAACAATCGGTTGAACCAAAAATGGTTCATGCCAATGGTTCAATGAATGAAACAAGCCGATAAACTAAGCATTGAACTTGCCTTTAAACCAATAGTTGAACCATTTGATCGAACCAATCCATTGAATTGGTTCAATGGTTCAATGAAGTGTGCTGAGCCCCTTTGAAATTTTGACATTGAACTAATTGGTTGAACTGAAAGAATGAACCAATTGAATGAAATAAACTGTTGAACTACTTGGTTGAACCAAACCATTGAATTGTTCCTTTGGTTAAACATGCCATTGAACTGGTTCAATGGTTCAATGAAGTGCGCCAAGCCCCTTTAAACTTTTGACGTTGAACCAATTAGTTGAACTAAAAGAATGAACCAATTGAATGAAATAAAGCATTGAACTGCTTGGTTGAACTAAACCATTAAACTATTCCTTTGGTTGAACCTGTGATTGAACCTTGAACCCTTTGAACCTTTGAACCAAAATGGTTCAATGGTTCAATTGAATGATTTGGCCAAACATCCTTGAAGCTAATGAACCAATTAAAGTGAATGAACTTTGAACCATTTTGAAGTGCTTAATTCTTACCAAACATGAACTTGTTGAACTTTGAACCCGTTGAACCTCTTTGAACTAAAGTGGTTCAATGGTTCAATGGTTCAAGTCTCTTTTTGCACTCAGATGCTTGCTAAAGAAGATTTTCACTTGAACCAAAACTCTGAACCAATCTCAGAAAATGAACAAATGTTGAAAATCAATTCTTTTGACTGAAAACTGTTTGCAAAAGTCTTTGAACCTGTATAAATGAACTTGCTTGTAGAAATTGAAAATACAAAGTCTATAGAAATCAACATGTAAAATCCATTGAACTTGACTTACAAAGTGTGTAGATTTTCTGAGAAGCTTTGAAAATGAGGAATCTGAATATCTAAGACAAATTTTTTAAAATGGAAGATACAATTTTGGTCTGTAGGACCAAAATAATTTAAATGTTGTCTCAAAAATGACTGTTATTTTTTGGAGGACAATAGCTGGCTCCAGTTGGGGAACTTCTGTCAATTGCAAAACAAATTGAAAGGAGTAGAATTCAGAATCTCCAGTGTCTTCAAGTATGCCATTGGGTTGTGGAGTCATGCCACGGAGTCATGAAAGGCATCAAAAAGAAAACAAACAAAACAAAACAAAAATAAAGCTATACAAATATACATATATACAAATGCAACGATCTGATACTTCAAGAGTTGAAGTGTTTCAGATGTTGCCCATTGTGGGGAAAAGAAAAGAGTGTGCCATCTTGGTATTTCAAAAGAAAACTATTTTCACCCATGTGCTGATGAATTATGAATGGGCCTCTCCAAAGGGAGTCAAATTTTCCATGCATCCCCTTTGGTTTTCTTCTTTTGTCCCATAGCAGGACTTGATCCTCAATCTACCTTCTGATCAAAGAGTTTCTTTACCAGACTTTGATGAGCAGCAATTCTGTCCACCACCATAGTTCTTTGTTCCTCCAACTAATTTAGGCACATGATTTTTTTGTCAAGAGAACTCTCATATGTCTGATCTTCAATGGCTTTCGCCAATTTCAAGGCTGGTAACTCTAAGGTAATCGGTATCTCAGCATTAATCCTATAAAGAAGTTGAAAAGGGGACATACTAATCACCCTCTTTGGTGTGATCCTATCAGCCCACAGAGCATCCACCAATGCTTTATGCCACATCCTTTGATTATCATCTACAAGCTTCTTGATGAGAGTTACTAGATTTTTATTGTTGAACTCAGCTTGTCCATTTCTTTGTGGGAAATAATTGGAAGAATGAGAGAGCGTAATTCCATAATGAAAATAAAATTGCATAATTTATTGAGAGGTGAAACAAGATACATTATCAGTAATGATTTTGAGTGGGACTCCAAATCTGGAAATGATATTCTCTTTCAGGAAGTTGCATACAACTTCTGAAGTAGCATTCTTAGTTGGAATTGCCTCTACCCACTTGGTGAAATAATCAATTGCTGTAAGAACATAATCATGTCTAGCACTTGAAGATGGGTTTATTGTTCCAATAAAATCAAGTCCCCATTGCTGGAATGGTTCCTCTATGATTACTGGCTTGAGAGGTAGGGCAGCCAACTTGGGTCTTCTAACAAATTGTTGGCAAAGTTCACATTTCCTTACCCACTTATGTGCATCTTGGAAAAGAGTCAGCCAATAATACCTAGCTCACAAAATTTTGTGAGTAGTTACAAGGGTAGAAAAATGTCCTCCATAAGCTAGATTGTGAAAAGATTTTAAGAGTTGGGTCTATTGTTCTTTGTCTACACAGTGAAGGAAAACTCCATCTATATTTCTCTTGTATAGGCCATTATCCTAAAAGACAAAATTGGTAGCTTTTAACCTGATAGTCCTTCTTTATTTGTAAGATAAATAATCAAGACATTCACTGTAAGTCAAAAAATAGGCAATATCTAAGTACCATTCATTGGTAGTGGAGACAAAAGGACTGTAGGTGCATCTTTCACTTCAGCTTCTTCATGATGTGTATCTTCTGGCTTATTGTTAGCTATTAATTGGCAAAGGCCTTTACCTCTAACCAGCTTTGTTGGCTTGATATCCAGATCAAATTCTTGGATCTTTGCAATCCAATTACCTCTTTTTATGCCAAACTCTTGCTAAGTTAATATAGACTTGACTGTACTATCAAGAACTAAGGCAGTAGTATGGGAATTCAGAATATAGAAGTGAAAGTGTTTGACTACTTTTACCAAGGCATAGACGTGCTTCTCTATATTTGAATATTTCATTTCATGAGTTTTGAGAGGGCAACTCACGAAAGAGATGGGGGATTCCATACCTTCTTTGTCTTATTGGATAAGAATCATTAAAAGAGTATGCTCAGATGCATAGCTGTATAGGATGAAATCTTTATGGTAATCTGGACAAACCAAGGTAGGGGCGTGAACAATTGCGACCTTGATATCTTGAAATGTTGCTTTGCCTTCTTTGGTCCAGGTAAAGGTGGTCTTTTCTTTCATCATATTTACAATGTGTCTTATCTTCTCAGCAAATTTAGGAATAAATCACTGTAAGAAATTCACTTTTCTGAAAAAAGAGTGAACAATATTTTTACTTGTGGGCAAATTCAGCTCTTGAATAGACTTGAATCTGTCTGAGTCAATCTTTATGCCTTCTTTGGACACAATGTGTCCAAGGAGTTTCCCTTCTATCACTCCAAAAATAGACTTTTTAAGATTCAAAGAAATATCATTCTGCCGGCAGTGCTCCAACACTTGCTGTAAGTGGCATACATGATCAGATCGATGCTTTGAAAAGATAGTTAAATCATCAAGATATACTACTATGAATTTGCCAATCTCATCTTTGAAATCCATGTCCATATCTCTCTGAAAGGTAGCACTAGCATTTATTAAGACAAAATGCATTCTTTTGTATGCAAATGTACCCTAATGCATGGTGAATGCAGTCTTGTGTTGGTCAGCTTCACCAACCTCAACTTGATTATAACCTGAGAAGCCATCTAGCATTGATAACATTTCTGATCCTGTTACTATTTGAAGCACTTGGTCCATGATTGGCAAAGGGTAATTTTCTTTCAGAGATGACTGATTCAAATTCTAGAAATCTACACAAATGTGAATCTCACCATTTTTCTTCTTTACAGGTACTATGTTCACAATTCATATAGAATGATGGATTGGGAAGATAATTCTAGCATTCAACATCTTCTGTATCTTAGACATAATAGTACCTAAATTTTTTGGATTGTATTGTCTGGATTTCTACTTGTAAGGTGTTGAATCAACCTTGAGAGGAATATGATGGTGGATTACATCAAGTCTGAGAGACTTCAATTCTTCATATGAATATGCCAAGACATCAATGTATTGACAGAGCAAAGAAGTGAATTTGAATCTTTTTTTAGGTGTGCAACACTTACCAATGTTGACCATCTTGGGATTTTCTTTGTTGTTCAGATTTACTTGGTCAAATCCCTGAGATAAATTTGAATCTATTTGTTATTTCTTGATGAATCTATCATGCTTGTCAAATAGCTTCTCAAGAGAAACCAGGCCTTTAGGAATTTTATTTCCTTTCAGCTATAAGAACTCTTCATTTACATCTGAACTGGATTCAAAAAAAGATTCAGACTTTTGAGATTCGATGCCTTCAAAATACAGCTATTCAAAATTGTCTTTTCATTCCAAAAAAGCAATGATCTGATGATCATCATTAAATATTTTCCAATGATCAACATTTTCAGGAACACTTGGTCTATAGACCAACTCAATGGTATATTTATCTTCTTTGAAATCAGAATGAGGAACTAAAAGAGTTCCTAAAATAGCAAGTGCATCAGCTCTGTCATTGGCCTCTCTTGGAATGGTAGAAATGTTGAAAGCATCAAAGCTTTCAATTTGGTCCCAAACCAAATTAAGGTAGTGGCGTAGCCTCTCATTCTTGGTCTGATATAAATTTCTTACTTGACAAACCACTAATTCAACATCTCTTTTAGCATGAAGAAACTTGACGCCTCTTTCTTGAGCAGCCTTCATGCCCAGCAATAGTGATTCATATTCAATTGTATTATTAGTATTACTAAATTGTAATTTATAGGATGAAGGAAACAAATCTCTTTATGGAGATATCAAGACAATTCTAGCTCCTGAACCAGTAGATGAAAAACTATCGTCAAATTCTAGAGTCCAAATTTCATCAAACACTATCTTTTCTTTAGATTTTCTCTCATAAAAAATGGAGGGTATTTCTTCATGATCTGTATATAAAAAGTAATTACCCATACCTACAGATTCAAAAAGGATTTGAGCTTCAGGAGCTGACGTCATGGTAACTACATACTTTGCTTCCTTTTCAGGAAGTAATCTTTTCATCATGCCTTAGACAGGGATCATTGCCTCAGATAGATCCATGTTCAGTTCTCCTCCCACATCCTTACAGAAATTCCATCCAAGCAAAATGCCATAAGATGATGGGACATTAGCCACTAATATAGTCATTTTAATCTTTTTGTTCAGAAAGGTTGTGAATGCAAGTTGAGCATCTTTGATTTGCCCTAGCAATGGCACTTGCTTGTTCTCCATGGAGACACATCTCCAAAACATCTTGGTCAATGTGAGACCAAGAGACTCAGTGACTTTAGCAGGCATGACATTGTCAGATGTGCCTGAGTCTATTATATAGTTACTCAGCTTATGGCCATTGATTAACAAGGAAACATAGAAGGGTTTTATTTTTCCAGAAGCAGCTGGAGGAGTAATAATCAAATTATTTGGAATAGGCATATTCTTTGGAGAATCAAGAATTACTTTTTTAGCCTTTTGTCCTATAGAGACTGTTTGATTTCTTACATATTGGACCAGCTTATTCAGTTGATCTAAATTAGACTGCAAGTACTCAAATTTAGACATCTATATTTTTGTCTTTTTGACATGATCAATTATGTCAAATGGTTGAATTGAGCTAGGTACAGAAAAAGGTACTTCAACTTTTTGAATTTTAGGAGGGATGGGAGGTGGGCTGGTTTGCAAATTAGAAGTAAAAGGGGAAGGTGACATAGATGTATTTACCTTTTAAGTAATGACTAGATCTCTTGGTTGAAAAGGTAGATTAGTCCCATGCTTGACAATTGTGACTGCTGGTTGTGGTTGCTCTTTTATCTTTTCTTTATCAGCCTACTAGACTGATTGGTTCTTAGACTTAGTAAACACTGCATATGATCCATCTGAAGCTTCTCCTTTGATTCTAAGTTCATCTTAGTAATTCAGGAAACCAATGTGGGAGTTGCCAACTAATTCTTCTTGACTATCTTCAATGATATCAGCATCATTTTCTTGATTTAATTTAGGCTGATAAGAGAATTCTGATTCTATTTCAAGATGTCCCATTGCTAAATTAGTTAGAGGAGCTTCCAGGGCAAGTTTCCCTTGTGGAGGAGGAAGGCAATTTTGTTGTCCTTGGTTTCTGGCAACATTGCCCTAATATGATTGATTTGGGAATGTCCTTCTATATGTAGGAGCAGAAGACATTCCTTGAGCCATTTGCTTTTTTAAAGCAAGCACATCATTTGCTAATTTCTACACCATTAGATCTGTGGTGCTTGTATATGTAAACTTAGAAGATGATGAAGCTCTGTTTCTATTTGGATCTCTTTTGATTTTCCCTGCCAAGATGAGATCATCTTCTACTTCAGTGGCCAAAAGTTGAGCTGCCATGAGATCTATTTGGCCAGCACGCCTTAAGAGGAAACTGACTTTAGTTAGCTAAGAATTAATGAAAAAGCATTTGAAATTCTCAGCTGTAGGTCTAGCAATAATAGGGATTATATTTCTCAATTTGTCAAATTTAGCTGTGAAGTCTCTCATAGACTCATGTGGCTCTTTCTTCATCTGTGTAAGTTGAGCCAGAAGTGTATGTGCATCTTCTATAGGTTTGAATCTGGCTTCAAACTTAGCTTTCAGAGTATTCCAATCAGTCACAGATTGATCTTGTAAATGGTAAAACTAATCTATAGTAGGACCTTGTAGTGTTTCAACAAAAAGCCTGACTGCTACATCTTCAAACTCTACTCCGATTACTCCACAAGCTATAGTGAATGTTGCAATGTGTTCATCAGGATAAACTTTCCCATCTCTATAGAATTTAGGGAAATTCTTCCTAGAACTATGTGGAAGATCATGTAGAGGGGAAGTAAGATTGTGAGAGCCAAAAGTGTTACCCCAGGGGCCTTGAACTACCATTATAGGATTCTAAAAAGGAGGGATAACAAATTTTAATGGGGTAATTATAGGTACAACTTTATCAACAATAGAAGTAGATACTTCACTTGGTAATGGAGATCTGGCTTTAGTAGGAAGGAAGCTCTTGGTTCGTTGGAGACAAGATGGTGAAGGAAATAGATCAAAATTGCTTTATTGTACCAGCTCAAACATAGGATCAATGACACCTTTAGCCCTTTGGCTTCGTGTATACCTTGAATCTACTAGATTGTAAAACAAAAGTGGAAAAGAATTGACTTTGCTTCAGTTAAATCTTGGGGCTTTAAACTGTGCGTTCTTTCCCTATGAGTGTGGAGGTGAATGGAATGGATAGACTATAAATAGATAATGGGTATTTCCCTAATGGAGTCACCAAAAACTGTTGGTTGAATATTTTGTCTATCAATGTACTGGTAAACAAAATAGGTCTTATTAGCCAAAGCAAGAAGATTAGTTGTCCTAATATGTAAATTTATCACATCAGAAGGAGACTGCTCTCTCCTCTCATCAAGGGGAGGTTCCCTATGGATATGCTATGTATATGTACAAATAGAAAATAATACTCAAGGATAAGACCAAACATCCATCTCTCTCTCTTCAGAGATGATGTATACAAAACAAAAGAAAAACTCAAGGGAGTGACAGACAACTCTCCTCTTCTTTCAAGAAAAACTATTCAGCCAGCCAACAGAATACTCTTGGAAATTAAAGCAAAACGTAACTGAGAGTATGGTAACCAACAAATTGAGATAGAACACAAAGTCTATCTAAAATGCTCAAGAGTAATATATGAAGGGCAATGAAAGATCAAAGTCTTTTCAAAGTCCTTTACATAGCAATGAAAAAGAAAACACATTGAAGGCAGCTATGGGGGCATAAAGTCTCTCCATAATTGATTCTTTAGGACACCTTCCTGCCTAATTGTACTAATCCTTTTTGTTAAATCAATGGAATAGAAAATAAATCAAGGAAATAAACATAAGAATAGTTTCCTCAACAATAAAAGATATCACAACACAAAGTCTAAAAAAGTCCCTTGCTTTCTTATTCCATTAACAAAATATGATCAATAGACTAAGCACAAAGTCTCAATGATGCCTCTCAATTTGGGCAGAGTTTTATTCAGATTATCAAAAAGAAGATCCAATTACAATGAAAGAAAGTCCCTTATATAGCCACTTGAAGAAGGGCTCGGGAACAATAATACATCATGATGCATTGGGAACTGTTAGGAAGATAAGCTGGAACTTTGGGGCATTTTACCCATTTGATCTTCTCAATGTAGATAAACAAGCCACATAATTGAAAGATTGAAACTTTTAATGTTTAGCTAGTGTTTTGATATTTTATTTATCATTCCTCCTTTCCTAGTTACTTGAATCAAGTCTTGGATTCATCCATTATTCTATCTTTCTTCACTTTCAGCTGCTTTTTGTCTTGAATTCTAGAAATGCATTCATGTTTGTAAATCAAAGGATCAACGGCTATTTTACTATCTTTAAAATTGATGTTTACATGCCCATCACTATGATCTCAACAGCTAGTTCACTATCCTAAATTTGACGTCTTTGTGGGCATCATCCCTTGGTCCTCTTTTGGCTTTCGGCTTTGCCCTTAGTAATGATCTGTGTCAAGTCAAAAAAACCCTTTACTTTGGCTGTCGGGAGTCCCCCGTAAGGGCACCTACCCTTCAGGGTCCTTCAATAGCCCTTTGCTTTGTCAATCCCCACAGACAAATCCCTGGGTATTTGTTTTTGAAATTTCCCCGCAGACATTTTCTTGAGTGTTTGTCTCCCGTGGGTAATTCTCATAGACATTTGTCCTGCAAAAAATTCCTACAGAAAAAAGTCTATGGAAATTTGTTCCGCAAAGTCTTTTGAGTTAGCTTTCAGATCTTTTGAGCCCGCATTTGTTTCTTTGAAAATTCCTTCAGGGTTTGTGGCCACTTGGAATTCTTTCAGACTTTTTGTCTGAAGGAATTCCTTCAGACAAAAATTTGAAAGAATTATGACAAGCCAATTTTAAATTCCTTAAACAAATCTGAAGAAATTTACTTAACTGTTTCTTTGAAAAATGACCCTTCAGAAGGGTGATTTAATTGATTAAGTGTCCTCCACAAGGGCACTTATCCTTTTGAGAGGTCACCTTTTGCATTAAATTGCCCCTTTGAACTTTGATGTTGAACCTGTCAGTTGAACCAAAAATGGTTCATGCCAATGGTTCAATGAATGAAACAAGCCGTTAAACTAAGCATTGAACTTGCCTTTGAACTTGCCTTTGAACCAATAGTTGAACCATTTGATCGAACCAATCCATTGAACCAATTCAATGGTTCAATGAAGTGCACCGAGCCCCTTTGAACTTTTGACATTGAACCAATCGGTTGAACTGAAAGAATGAACCAACTGAATGAAATAAATTGTTAAACTGCTTGATTGAACCAAACCATTAAACAGTTCCTTTGGTTGAACCTACCATTGAACTAGTTCAACAATTCAATGAAGTGCGTTGAGCCCCTTTGAACTTTTGACATTGAACCAATCAGTTGAATTGAAAGAATGAACCAACTAAATGAAATAAAGCATTGAACTGCTTGGTTGAACCAAACCATTGAACTGCTCCTTTGGTTGAACCCACCATTGAACCTTGAACCCATTGATCCTTTGAACCAAAATTGTTTAATGGTTCAATGGTTCAATTGAATGATTTGGCCAAATGTCCTTGAAGTTGATGAACCAATTAAAGCGAATGAACTTTGAACCATTTTGAAGTGCTTAATTCTTACCAAACATGAACTTGTTGAACATTGAACCTGTTGAACCTCTTTGAACTAAAGTGGTTCAATGGTTTAATGATTCAATGGTTCACGTCTCTTTTTGCACTCAGATGCTTACCGAGGAAGATTTTCACTTGAACCAAAACTCTGAACCAATCTCAGAAAATGAACAAATGTTAAAAATCAATTCTTTTGATTGAAAACTGCCTGTAGAAGTCTTTGAACCTGTATAAATGAACCTACTTGTAGAAATTGAAAATACAAAGTCTATAGAAATCAACATGTAAAATCCATTGAACTTGACTTGCAAAGTCTGTAGATTTTCTGAGAAGCTTTGAAAATAAGGAATCTGAATATCTAAGACAATTTTTTTAAAATGGAAGATGTTTCTATTCAAATTTTGCTTTCAATTTCAAAGGAAGAATTAAGAAAAACTTAAGAAGGAATGGTCAAGGCTTGATGTGTACCTGGATATAGTCTACGCACCGTAATTCAGATGCTGTGAGTACTCCTCTTTGGCTGTGGAGGAATGACACCTACAAAGAAAAGAAGCTTGGACAAAAGAAGGCATTAAATAGATAGATGGTGGGTTGTCAAGTGAAAGCTTGATCTCAAAAGTATGAAAACTTCCTTAAGGGATATAAACCCACTAATCAATAGAAGGAAATGTCTGATAAATAGTTGAATAATGAAGAACTGAAAGTGATAAAAGATGGAAAAGCAAAGGAGAAGCAAAGACTTACTTCAAAGAAGCTGTCGAATTGATCACAATCACCAGCATCGGTAAGCTTACCGGTGTCGGTTGGTCAAGGTGCCGACGTCAGTTAATCTGCCGATGTCAGTTGGGGTAGTGACCGGCGTCGGTTGGGGCAGTTAGCTTGGACGGGGTCTAGGCAGGTTTGTGGTCTGTGGACAGAGTCTGGTCAGGGTTTTGGTCTGTGGACAAGGCCAAGGAAGGGTTTGGGTTTGTTAACAGTTTTGAGACAAAGTTTTGGGCTTGGTTGAATGGTCTGGGGTCTGGGTCTGAGAGTCTGGTTAAATGGGCAGAGTGTATGGTCCGATAGAGGATGGAGGAAACAGGGAGGTGGATAAGTCGAGATTTGGGTCTGGCTTGGTTAACAGTCTGGTCTAGGGAGATATTGTTTGAAAGCAAATAACTAAAAAGAGAATAAAAACACAGACAATATACTTACCTATGCCTTGTAGAAGGTGCGCTACTGATGATTCCTATACCTATTGTTGATGTAGCTTATGTGGAGAACCTATTGCTGATGGAGAACCTGAAGCTATTACTACACTTGAGGGAGAGATTTCATAGATTGATAGATGGTTGAAGAATTAAATATTAAAGGATTCATCAGTTGCTTCTAGAGATTAGCCAATTTCTGATTGGCCTCGAGAAAGAGTCTAAAAAATTGGTTAAGTGTAACTGACATCGGTAATTCCGCCGGTGTCGACTGACATTTGACCAATGTCGACGGGGCTAGAATGGGCAAAAAGAGCCACTAAGCCCATTTTTCATCCACCAAGTGCCCTATCCATTGGAGAATGTCGAGGGTTGGGCTAAATATGCACGAGAGTTTGTTAGGCGGTTAGAGAGAAGTAGGAATAGGTCTTGGGTGAGTCATAGGAGGGGAATTAGTCCAAGGCGAGGTGTCCTAGGTGAGGTGTCATGGGTGATGTGTCCAAGGAGGGGGGTTAATTCAAAATAAGTTAATTATTTTAAATTAGTAATTTTTAGGAATGGGTTAGGAATGGACCAAGAGGGAAGGTGACCAAGGGTTAGACACTATTTAGGTGTCTACATTTGCCCCTTTTTGTCTTGTTGGTTGCTCTAAATGAACTGGAAGACAAAAATAGGTGTCAGTTGCCCCAGGTATGGGATAAGGTTGATTTCATCTTGTTGGTTGTTCAAGTGAACTGCAAGACAAAAATAGGTGAGGGTTGGTTGTCCTGATTATGGATGAGGTATCCCCCCTCAAAGCAGGAGTCGAGAGAAGAGAACCTGGAATCGGGTGCTGATTTGATAGAGAGTGAATGAAAAAGGGGGAAGATAGAGTGAGAACACTGCAAAAGTTGTGATTGTGCATACACTACTTCACGAGGATGGTCAGGTCAAATTGTCACAGGTCAAAGGTCGAGGAGTGCCAAAATTAAAATAACTGAGCCCCAGCATTGGTCATCTACTGATTGGGTTATTCAATCTAAGCTGAAGCTCCAATGGTCATCATGTTCCAGGTATCCCAGGCTTAGGAAGTACTCCTGAAAACATGAAAAAGTCACAAGTAGTGCGAATCAATTGGCTTGCGATCTTATACTTGTGAAGGTCAAAAAAGTGTGCACATAATTTTGCTAACCAATTATGAGGTAGCATATAGGCAAAAACAACCAAGGCAAAATTGCTTTGGAAGTGGTCACGATTAAAGGAGAGGGTAAGGTTCTCCAAGGTCTGGTGGTCAACGGATGGATGCAAAAGTGATCTTAAGTGTGCCCCAGGGGGCTAAAATGACATGGTCTAGAGGACTGACTGATTAGGGACATGATTTTGGTCATTTTGAAGAGAGAAGTTTTAAGTCTGTCGACGTCGGTTATAGAACCGATGTCGGTGGCTAAAAGAGGCCGATGTCGTTGGAAATCAGTCGACATTGGTGGCCTAGGGCACAATACTATTGACGTCAGTGGTCTGCCAAATCTGACAAAACTAGATTGGTAGCCCACCAAAAGTCATTTGTTAATTTGATTGAGAGAGAAAAAAGAGCTCTAGAATTTGTTGAGTGAAAGTGACCCAGAGTTGACCGAGGAGTGGTGCGAGGTGGCAGAGGAACATTGGTGAAGAGGAGTCAATTGGATGCTACAGGGACGCGTGTGGGCTAGGTGAAGTGTGAGGGTAGAGAGACATAGCGGACATGGTAGAGGAGAGTAGAGGACCCGTGGGAGGTCCACCACCAATGGCACCCATTGTGCCACCACATCGGTGATGCCAGGATGAGGTAGGAGGGTCTCTGAACCCTATTTGATTCATTTTGGTTTTGATTTTAGTTTTTGAAATTTTTGTTGTTTTTAGATAGAAATTAAGGGGGAGGGTAGCTAAGAAGGTGGGTAAAGGGTCTAGGATAGGTTAGGAGTCATTGGAGAGAGTTTGGGGGGTGTAGGGGGGTTTAAAGGGGAAGCCCTAATTTTTAGGGCTCGCCCCATTCGGCCCTAGGGCCGAACCAGTTACTGATGTCGGCAACTCCACCAGCATTAGCCAACTAGCAACTAGCATTGGTCACTAACCTACCAACATCAGTCACTAAGTGACCGACATCGGTTAGGTGAGTGCCATCACTGGCATGCTAACCGATGTCAGTGGCTGCTTGGTCAAAAAGAGTGGAAAAAAATGGTCAAGTCAAAAGGTCGAAGCTACGCCAAGGGCTTCTCGGGTGTCAGGATAGGCATAAATGGTCAGAGTAGTTATAAAATAGGAAGAATAGGAACAATTTTAACATGAGATTGACTGTGGATGGATGCAGGTGAGGCAGACTCTTATGTTGCGAGATCACCTCCTGACCTTGCTGATGTGGATGGGTAGAGGCGTGATGGTCGAGGAGTGGGCGTAGATGAGCACAGTAGGGCTAGGCAGGTTGAGACGCTACTGTAGAGTGGTGAGGGATGTGAGCCTTATGGTGGCATTGATCGAGCGGTGGAACCATGCCACCAACACCTTCCACCTGCCGACATGCAAGATGACGGTCACGGTCAAGGATGTGTACCAAATTTTGTGGCTACCGGTACACAGAGATGATATCTATGCATGCTCGAGAGAGGCACATGACATAGACATGGTGACACTATTTGGGGAGCATGTTACAGAGATGAGCTACCATTTAGCCAATTTTGCATATGAGCCTTTGTATGTGACGGATGAGGATGCACATTGGCTGGCGATTCTAATGATGATCAGCATCACAGTCTATGCGTTGCTGGATGTCAAGGGAGGAAGGTTCCTGGTGGCCATGACTGGGGTTTTGATGGACATGTTGGAGTAGCAAACAATGTTCACCTGGGTGCTTGTCTTTTTGGCCCAGGTATACAGAGAGTTATGGGGCATTAGTCAGCAGCAACAGTACAGCCTATGTGTAGGCCACCTTCTACACTGCTAGGCATACGAGCACATTGTGGTTACTTGACCTCTCGGCCTCTTAGTGGAAATCCAAGTTGGCTTTAGGGTCAGGTTCAGGCGATGGCATGAGATGATGGCATAGATGCGGGTGGATGGAGTGGTCAGGGATATTGATCACTATCGAGGGGTATTAGAGGCCCTGATTCTAGTAGATATCATCTAGAGACCATATTTGGTGTATCCAGTGTTTAGAGACTAGGGTGAGTAGATGGTTAGGATGTAGAGTAGGCGATGGGTCAAAGGTAGGTGAGCCGGTGAGCTTGAGAGGATTCCAACAGAGAGAGTGCGATGCCAGTACGGGCTACTATAGGACATACCTCCTACATTCCCATCGTACAGGCGGGATGACATAGAGGCGCCGCTCCCACTATCAGAGGAGACAGAGGAGCCAAATTTTGAGGAGTTGTTGGTAGGACCTGGGATAGCCAACCTAGGGTGTATAGAGGCCTACACAGCATGGTGGGTAGGGTAGTACAGAGGCATACAGGTGGGACCCCAGCCAGATCTGTAGGCTATCACGAGGGAGCGGGATACAACCCGTGAGGAGAGGGACACTGCGTGGTAGGAGAGAGATGCAGCTCAGGCCCAGGTCTCAGTTTTGTAGGGACAGCTAGCAGGGGTTATAGGGCAGCTGACAAAGATGATAGGTTGGGTGGTAGCTTTGACAGGGCAGGTCACACTATTACAGGGATAGCTGGCTGCAGCCCAGGCACAGGCAGTGGCAGGTCAGAGCTTTGGAGGGTAGGGCCCATTGTAGCAACCATCACAGTAGCTGGCATTTTCATAGGGGGCAGGACCATCGACATCAGTGCACCTAGGTCAGCCACAACCATAGGGGTCTTTAAAGGGCACAGCAGCAGGGCAGATGGGTCCACCACAGACTGTATCTATCGTTAGATACAATGATGCACTGGACGAGATCACGTATTATGAGAGGGCCATCAGGGGGTTCCCTCAGATACAATGATACTCAGAGATGCAGGCAGAGTAGAGTCGACAGAGGTTGATGTCACGAGTGATGGCTTTTGGGTCTCGTAGATAGCACAGATCAGAGGGAGGAGAGGATACAGCCTCTTCTCGGCCACCGCCACCACCACCACAGCCACAGCCTTGAGGGCAGACTTAGAGATTCTATTTTTTGATGTATATACCAGCCTGTGAGCCGTTGATGTGAGATGTATGAGAGAGATAGAGGTATAGAGTTGTGCGATTGTATAAAAGATTTATATATATATATGATGATGGTTTTGGATCATTAATGTGTTATAGATGTTTAATGTTTAATGTATTCAACATTTTTGATTATGATGATGATGCATATTTTGATATTATGTTTATGATTATAATGTTGATGTTTTATGGTATTGAGTATAATGATGATGATTAATATAATGATGCATTGTGATAATGTAAATAATGAGAATGGTTATGACTTTTAGATTAGATGATGATGCGTAAGGATTATATGATAGCGATATTTATGTTATGTCTTGCGGATTATATGATGTGAATGCTTAAGTGTGTGATGATGATAATGTGTTTGTGATTAATGATTATGATGTAAATTATGAAGATGATTATGCTAAAGATTATGAAAATATGTGATTGGTTGTGATGTGATTGGCAGGTGACGAGAGAAGGAGATTGAAGAAAGTGATGAAGAGAATGGCCGAGCTAACCCCAGAAGACCCCATGTCAACTGAGTGCTGCCTACATAGCCCCTGTCATTAGGGCCTCAGGCCAATGTAGTTCTCCCGAGAAGGGAGGAAAAAGATTGAAGTGGTTGATTTTGGTCATGATAAAGATATAGCATTTCCCACATGTCTGAGGGTACATGCTTGAATGTTTAAGAATATGATGCTACAGCCTTTTCCAAATAGTGTATTCTGTAACATAGGTCGGGGTTTTTCATCCCTAGCAACTATCCATATTTGTGATGGATGTTTGCTAAAAATGAATTGAGGTCTATTTATGCTTTAGAAAGTATTGGTTTATGCTTGACATAAATTGTGTGGTTGATAGTTTCCATGTGTATTGGTGTCCATAGAAACTATGTGAAATGGACTAGGATGATGGCATAATGTTTTGTTGTTGTCTGAAAATGTTTTGGTTAAGTGTGACCAAAATGTGGAGAATAATTGAAAGGCACGTTGCTCTTTCATTGACAAGGACCAGAAAGACAACATAGACAGGGGTTGTTAGAACCAAGAGCCCCATTTATGCATTGCATTATTGACCATAGTTATGTTAGAGCGGTAATCGAATCACTTTTGACATTAAAGTGAGCTCGAAGTCCCTTGAGTAGGTGATATGATAGGAGGAAAAGGGTAACCATTTTAGAGTATGGAGAACTTTGCCCCTTTTTATAGGAGACCCTAAGACAACTATAAGTCAATTCCATGACCCATTTTGTTTTTTTTGGAGAGCGGACTGATCAATACGGGAAGTCCACATAAAGATGTCATTTGTTTGGTGGTCATTTGTGAAGCTGATCGATGTGGGAAGCTTCTAAAAAAGTGTTGTTTGTAGCAAGATTTAGTCATAGCCATCCTTCGAGGGAGTGGTCTATACTTTGCTTTATAAATTTTGAATAGCTGTCCTTCGAGGGAGCAGTCTATTAGTTACAACAATGATAGTGCAGCTGTCCTTCGAGGGAGCAGTCTGCTTTATAATTTTTTTGATTTTGTGACCTTGGATATTTTGACATCTTGATTTAGTTTTGATAGAATATTGAGTCATGGACAATACTTATAGAAGGTCAAAGGCTCCCTTTTATTAGGATGAAGCATCCGTATGTCAAAAAAGGGTTGTAGAGGATTTTGTTAAGGGAAAAAGGGTGAAATGGATTAAGTATTAAAAGGACAAGGATTTGCTCAAGGGATGAGCTCAAGTTAAATGTCAAGTGGACAAGTATTTGACTAACAATAGAATGGTCGTAGATGCAAAGCATTAAGGGGTTCAGGATCTGGTCGGCCTTTAAGAGAAGACAGACGATAAGTCCCTGATCCATACTTATGCATTATGATATAAGGTCTGAGCCAATTAGGAGTGAATTTGCCTTGTTTACTCCGTTCCATATTGGTCACATGTTGGTTCTCTTTGAGGATGAGGTCTCCGATATTGAAATCTCATTCTCACAGAGTTTTATTATAGGTGCATTTGATGCGATTTTGATAGACATGGAGATGATTGAGGGCAGCAAAACGACATTCGTCAAGTAACTCAAGTTGAGCTAATCGATCTTGATGAAAGTCATCATTAGAAAGAATGTCATGGAGTGAAATGCGAAGAGATGGGATTTGTACTTCGAAAGGTAAGACAGCCTCTGTTCCATACACTAGAGAGAAAGGGGTAGCACCCGTAGAGGTTTAGATGCTAGTGCGGTAGGCCCACAAAGCGAAGGGAATATGAATGTGCCAATCTCTTCCAGTGTCATTAACCACCTTCATGAGAATTTTAGTTAAGATTTTATTAGAAGCCTTAGCCTGCCCATTTGCTTGTGGGTAGTAAGGCGAAGAAAAGCTGAGTTTGATGCCAAAAGAGTCACAAAGTTTTTGGACGGTCTTATTTTTAAATGACTTGCCATTGTCGGTGATGATTTTGTGAGGTACATCAAAATGAAAAATGATGTGGGTGTTGATGAAGTTGACAATTTTGTCAGCTTTTGTGGAGACAAGAGGAATAGCTTCCACCTATTTAGTAAAATACTCGGTGGCAGTGATGATGGATTGATGACGAAGAGATGAATGAGGTTTAATCTCGCCGATGAGATCTAAGCCCCATTGTGAAAAAGGCCAAAAATCTTGAGCGACTTGTAAGGCATGACTAGGGAGATGAAGCAAGTTAGCATGCTGCTGACACTTGATACAATGCCGAACATAATTGCTATAGTCTTGATGAAGAGTGGGCCAATAATAACCCAAGCGAAGGATGCGCTTGGTGATTGAGTTACCACTGAAGTGTCCTCCACAAATCCCGTCATGGGCTTGTTTAACAACATGAGAAGCTTCAGTGGACTTTAAACAACGAAGAAGAAGGCCGTCAAAACCTCTTTTATAGAGAAGGCCCCCTAGCATAGTATAGGAAGTGGTGCACTTGATGAAAGCCTGCTGCGCATTGCTAGAGAGGTTGGGAGGAATGAGATAATGAGTTAAGTAGTCCTCAAGTTGTTTATACCATACATCTTGTGAACTAGAGTCTATGGTGTGGATGAGATTGATATCAGTGGAAATGTATGAAGGCAATGGCACATGATGTACCATGACATAAATTCTAGATGAGGATGATGATGAAGAAGGAATATGAGAGGTGAGGGAAGCCATGGTGTCAACAAACTTATTCGTAGATCGAGGAATAGTCTGCAATAAATGATGATCGAAAGATGCTAGAAGAGTGTCAACATGGTGCTTGTACCTTTGTAAAATTTTGTTTTTACAAAGATATGAACCATTGATTTGATTGACGACAAGTTGTGAGTCATCGAAGATGCTGATGGTCTTGATGTTTAAAGAAAGGGTAGTTTGAAGTCCCAAAATTAAGGCTTCGTATTCAGCCATATTATTGGTACATTCAAAGCCAAGTTTAAAAGACAAGGGCATGGGTTCACCTTCATGTGGAATGAGGATGACCCCCACACCCCCACCGAGTTGACATTTAGAGCCATCGAAGAACATCATCATTTGGTAGAATGTGTCATCAGTCGAGAGAGTAGCGATAGATTCATCGGGAAACTCACACTGAGAAGGTTGATTGTCGAGAAGAGGGGCATCCGCTAGTTGGTTAGTGATTGTTTGCCCTTTTATAGATTTTTCCTAGACAAATTCTAAGTCAAATTTAGGAAGAAGCATGAGCCAATGATCCATACGCTATTTTTGATATGGTTTAGAATTCATGTATTTGAGGGGATCAGTGTGGGTGATGACAAAGGTTTTGTGATTGAGAAGATAGTGACGGAGCTTGGTAGTGGCAAAGACTAGTACCAAACAGAGTTTTCGGTATGAGTATACCGAGTTTCATAGTTGACAAGTGTTCAGCTTATGTAATACACTACTTACTCACGGTGTTGCTCGTCTCGATGCACGATCATGGCACCTAACGAATGATTGGTTGCTGAGATGTAGAGATAGAAGGGTTGGTCATCTTTCAGTGGAATAAGGACTGATGGAGAGACCAAATAATGTTTGAGGGTGTTAAAAGCCTCTTGGCAATCTTTATCCCATTTAAAGGAGACGTCCTTTTTGAGGAGGTGATGAAAAGGTTGGCAACGGTCAAAAAGCTGCGAAATGAAACAGCAGATGGATTGGAGCTTTCCTTGTAGATTGAAAAGTTGCTTGAGATTAGTTGGAGGTGGCATTTCAAGGATAGCATGAATTTTGGCAGGATCTATCTCGATGCCACGAAAAGAGACAATAAATCCCAGGAGCTTTCTTAAGAGAACCCCAAAGACACATTTCTTGGGGTTAAGACAGACCTAATACTGAAGAAGGCGAGAGAAGATGATTTTGAGGATAGTTAAATGGTCGTGACGAAGCTTAGATTTGCCAAGAAGGTCATCGACATAGTCCTCCATGATTTTATGGAGGAGATCGTGAAAGATGTAAGTCATGGCACACTGATATGTGGCGCCTGCATTTTTTAGACCAAAAGGCATGACTCGATAGCAAAAATTTCCCCATGGTGTGATGAAGGTGGTTTTGTGCTGATCTTTCAGTGCAATCAGGATTTGGTTATATCCTAAAAATCTGTCCATGAGTGATAACATCTCATGGCCAGCCGTAAGATCAACAAGTTGGTCAATGTTTGGAAGAGGGAAGTCATCTTTGGGACAAGCTAAGTTGAGGTCACGATAGTTTGTGCAGATCCAGATTCCCCTAGTTGCCTTGGTGATAGGAATGATGTTGGAGACCCACTGTGGATAATCAATGGGTTGGATGAAGGAAACTGAAAGAAGGCGCTGAAGCTCTTCTTTGACAAGAAGTGCAACATGAAGATGCATTTTGTGAAGCTTTTGCCTAACAGGCTTAGCCTCTGGGTTTGTGACAATGTTATGAGTGGCAATGTTAGGGTTGATGCCAGGCATGTCGGCGTAGGTCTAGGCAAAGGCTTTGCGATTGTCAGAGAGAAATGTGGTATAGTCAGCCTGCTCCTGGGTGTCTAAAGATTAACTAATCTTTAAGACTTGAGGAACATCAAAAGATGAAAGGTTAATGTTAATGGTTGATTCATTTAACATAACCTATGTTTTAGAAGGGAGGGAGCACTGAATGAAAGAATCATCGGCTCCCATATAGGTAAGAATGGTGTCGTCGTCTATGCAGTGGACTGTGTTAATGGTTGTCGATTCATCATCTATCATGCTGGGATAAATGAGAGGAAGAGACTTAGGAACCCCATTGAGCTGCAAGGTTAGGGGTTCCAAGTGGATGGTGTTTATGTAAAAAAAACTAGGAGGGATGGAAACCACCGACTCCGTAGGTGAGGATGGAAGAATAGGCGAGTCTAGAAGAAATTGGTCGATGGTTGGTTCAAGGCAAAGGTTTGTGGAAGCCTCGGTGGGTTCTTGGAAACCCAGTCCATACCGTTTCTTGGCATTATCATCATTGGGTGTTTCGATAGGCTGATGGGAGCCTTGTTCGTAACGTCCAAAGCCAAAACCCTTCCATGCACACCTATAAAGGTAGGTATGTGCAAAGGTGGGGTTGCTAAGAAAGGAGAAATCGGATGTGAATATTTGAGGCGAGGATGAAGGATTTGATTCAGTAGGAGCTTGATCCAGCCCCCCATAGATAAGATTGGTTTGAAGGCTAGGAAGACCATAAGGAATGACCATTCTGATCCGACAGTCATAGCTTGGGTTTTGATGAAGCTATCCATAATCTTGAGGATTCTAGAACATGTCTAGAGTAAGGAGGCGATATTCCCCTAGTGAAAGTCTTTGGAAGATGTCATCCATGGGGTCCTTGGTTGTTAATTAAGAAGATGATGTGGTGGCAACTGCTGTTTGTGTACTAGTTGATCCTTCTGCAGATGGAGATGATGTTTGGGTTGATGCCTTGAGTGGGATAAGGATGTCATTGGGGTGATAGGTTGTGTTACAAGTCTTAAAAGGGGATGGGTCGGTGGGAATGACATGGACTTATTTGTCATGTTCAAATTTGACACAATGGTGAAGTGTTGAAGGGACACAAGCCATGGCGCGGATTCAGGGTCGCCCTAATAACATGTTATATTGGAATTCTCCCTCAATGATGTAGAAGAGCTCTGGGATTGTGTGTGACCAATGTAGATATGGAGGACAACAGTGCCAATAGTGTTAGCGGTGGTGTCATTAAAGGATCTAAGGATTGCGTCGGTTTTCGATACGCAATTCTTTGGAAGAGCCAATTGATCAAAGGCATGGGTGGAAATGATATTAATGCTGGTGCCCCCATCAATCATAACTCGTTTAATACGGGTTCGATCAACATAGGCTGTGATGAAAAGGGCAGCGTCCTGATCTTCCAAGGTAGAGGTCAGAATTTTAGAATCACTGAAAGTGATGGAGGTGATAGGGGATAAAGAATGGACTAAGGCAGTAAGTGGTTGAGGGTCTTCAGGTTGGACCTCAGCTACTTGTAGGGCTTTGATTAGAGCCTGGAGATGCTAGGGGGAGCTTTTGATAAGGTCATATAGGGTCATCTTCACAGGTGTTTGATGAAGTTGTTTTATCATAGATTTTGTGATTGCCTCTGAAGAAGGGGGTTGGGATGCACCTAAGATAGAAATCTTGGGTTTCAGTGGTTGAGGTGCCTAGACAAAAGGATAGGTCCAAAGAATAGTGACTTTTTCTTTTGCCTTGTCCTTTTGTGACCTAGTGGTTATATGGATAGCATTGATTTCAAAGATAGGAGGTGAAGAAGGGGTTATGGCCTGTTGGTGAGATGTTGATGTGGTTGAAGAGGTTGGATGGGAAGGTGTTGAGGATTGGTCAAGAGTGTCCTCAAGGAGAAGAGTGTCTTTTTCCATATAGGGGCGAACAACTGCCTTGAGGGCATAGCAAGTCTCGGTATCGTGTCCTGGTGTGCGATGGTATAAACAAATCTTTGTATCATCGAACCAAGAAGGTTTTGACCCGAGGGGTTGGAATGGCTTGATAAAAGGAAGGGTAATATTAGAAGTCTACAAAAGTTGGCATAATACCAAAGCATATGAACCTACTAAGGGGTCCATGCTTGTTGATGTATGATGCGCTAGTGACTTCTGCTTGGGGGATGCTGAAGAAGGTTTTCGTACCACCTTTTGGGTTGGTGGTGCGGTGACAGGTGAAGACGGCACTTTCTTTATGAGAGGTGCCAAATTTTTGAGAGGGGGTTGACTTGTGGTTGGAAAAGGAAGTAATGGAAGTAATTTGTTTTGATTAAGGGTCAGAGTAGGAAGGACACCAATTAGGGTAGAAGGATGAGGACCTAAGATGGAGGGCAAAGTTGACGATGGAGGAGGGGTTCACTTCTGTGGTCTAGTAGTCTTCTTCGACTTGGTTGGAAGACTACTTTTGGTCGAGGTCTGGTCTAAGTCCACCTTCACTTGTGGGTGAGTGAGGGTAGAGAGAGGGCAAATGCCAAGTGACTTGATTGGTTTAGATTGGGTAGACGCAGGTTTAGAAGTGGGAGTCTGGTTATTATTTGGAGTCTTGGGTGATTCTGCCTTGGGAGGATTGGCAGTATGAGATGAGAGGGCATGGGAATGTTGAAGAACTTTAAGATGTTCTCATAATCCCCGATGCTCCACTTTCCTTGAAGGGAGAAGTTTTAATTTCTCCACTAGTCAGGAAAATGGTTGAGAGGATGTTGGATGAGGTTGGGATCCTTGAGAAGATGTGTTAAGTATGGCAGTAGTTTCAGACCCAAGGTGTGTGGGAGTTATAACTAGATTGTTGTTGGTTGAGGAAGATGGAGAGTTAGGGTCTTCTCTTGGTGGAGAAGGAACTAGAGAGTGTGACTCCTCAAGTGGGTAAAGGGCAGGGATTATGGTGCCCTCCACTTGCAGTCGAGGAGTAGGTAAGGTCAGGTCCTCCATAGGCAAAAGAAAGGAGGATGGTGAGACCGGTGGTGTCGATAAGGTTGAGGCATCCTCCAAGATGAGAGAGGTTGGTGGAGAACTAATTGAGGAAAGAGGTTCGTCCACACGTGATGGACTGGTAGATGGGTTAACCTCTTGAGATTGGTTGGGGATGAAGGGTGAGACTGTATTGACCGTTTGAATGTCATGTTCGTGTGTGTTGTCAATCAAGGTCTGGACATTATTTTGGGTTGGTGGATGATTGGAAAATGGTTGCTTGAAAATATCGATGCCCTAGTTTGGAGGTGCACTGAGATTATCTAGAACGAGCTCGCCCTTTTCAATCATGTCTTGGATTATGTTTTTGAAAGTTTTACAGTTTCTCGTATCATGACCTTTGACACAGTGGAAATTACAAAAGTCATTTTCCCTATACCACGCAGGGATGGCGCATGAGGGATCAAATTGTGGCAGTGGTTGAATCTGGGGGAGGTTGATAATCCCCTGTTTAACAAGTTTTTCTAGTATAGACACATAAGATTCTCCAAGAGGAGTATACTGTCTTTGTACATATCTCTGTTGGAATTGACAGGTAGTGCTCTGAGATGTGGATGGTTCAGGTTGATTGGATGAAGAGGATGAAGGTCTAACGACCACAGTGTTAGCTGAAGCTTTAGACTTAAGATTTGATGATGAAGGTTTAGAAGAAGAAGAGTCATTAGTCTTAGAGTTGGGGTTCTTGCTCCACAACTTGACTTTATTCTCCTCGATGGCACGTAATTCAAGTTTATGGGCCATTGTGAAGGCTTTGTCGAAGGTACAGAAGGTCTGAACCCTTAAAGTGGAAGAAATATGTTTGGCACAAGCTCGGGAGAATAGTTCAATAAGTTCAGTTTGAGGTAAGGAAAAGGAGAGTTGATTGATGAGACCTCTCCAGCGAGCAACAAAGTTAGCTACTGATTTTTCCTTGAATTGGCAGATAGTGTAAAGGTTTGTGATCGAGACCTTCTTGGTGATGTTAATGGAGAAGTGATCAAGAAAAAGCTGGGCCAATTGTGTAAATGTGAAGAGGGAGTGGCTAGCAATCAAGTTGTACTAGTCAAGCACAACGCCAAAAAGGGACATAGGAAATGTGCAAAAGAGCAATGCATCGTCATGGGCAATAAGGTAACAGGCATGTCTGAATGCTTGTAAGTGTTGTTGTGGGTCTTCCTTGCTTTGAAAGCGAGAAAATTTAGGAAGCTCCCACTGGTTGGGGTATGGTCTAATTGGAATGGAAGGATGAATAGGCTCATTGCAAATTTGCTCATATGAGAGAGCATTACATGAGCTAGAAATGGAGGTCTCTAAGCTAGACATCTTATCCATCAGCATTTTGACGATATCTACTGATGGATTGGTGGGTGGAGCACCCCCTAGATTATAAGGTGCTTGAAAGATATTGGGAGGGGCGTATGACATGGTTGGTTATGTAGACACAACATATGGGTAGCTGGTTATGGGAGCAAAAGTTGGGGCCAAGGGCACTTGTGTTATGGGGTTGGTTGGCACAAGTTAGATAGGGGCAGTCAAGGATGATTGAGGAGTGGCTACACTTGTTGACGGATAAACGGTTACTCTTGTGTTGATAGGTGCAAGAGTAGGGGGAATAGAGACTAGTAGGTTTTGGAAAGGTGTGGGGTTTGGTTGAGTGATTTGAGGTTGAGGGAGTACCAGAACCCCCATGGAGGTAGGTTTAGATGGAGAGGTTATATTTTGAAGGTAAGACATGGTTGGGTTATTGGTGGAGGTATTGTCTAGTGGCTAAATTGTAGGTGCGGTTGATGTGATTCTTGTGTCAACTAAGGAAGTCGGCATCCCATAAATTGGGTTGCCTAGGGAGTCTCACATTTGGCTATTCATGAGATAGTGTTGTAAGGCTTTGATGTTAAGGTCCAAGAATCATGTGAAATCTTGGTCCCCTTCTGGGATGATAGGAGTTTGAGGTGGGGTTAGGCGAGTAGGAGTTCTTTCAGTCTCCGAGTTGAACTCCATTATAGGACTAGTTATAGATGGTGAAGGTGGAAGTGGTTGTTGACTAGCATGGTCAAGAAGGGCCTTGGTTTGACTGTGTGTCAAAACCATTCAAGGGAAGAAAGGGTTAGGTTTCAGAAAACTATGTTTTGTCAGTCTCAAAAAACCAGAATGAATGTTTAGACAGCCAGAAAGTTGGATTTTAAGCTTGCTATTTTTGGAAAAAAGAAAATAGACAGAGACCGACGTCGGTATAAAAACCGATGTCGGTGAAGAAGACTCCCGATGTCAGTCAAATGACCGATGATGGTACAGAAAAGTTACCGATGTCAGTTACAGAACCAATGTCAGTTACTGTATTTTCCAAAAACTCAGAAAAAAGTTTTTGGAAATAAAGAAGACATCCTTACCAGCTCAAAAAAGACAGATAAAAACAAAAAATATGATGATGACAGACATATCCTAGCGTTAAATCCCTAGAAACAATTTTATTAAGATCGTGTGGCTTATGCCTTAATGTGATGTTTGAGGAAGTTGGCTGTAAGAAGTGTCCTAGAATAGGTAATCTAAAGATGGTTTCAGGTATGTTAAGGCACTCAAAAGTCTGTATTAGCTTCCGTACATGCCTGGTGCTAAGGAGCAAGCTCCCCTCACTTCACGATTCCAGTGGTTAGCTGGTTTCGCTTAGCCAAAATATACTTTAACTATAGTTTAGACTCTGCCAGAGAACATAGTTGGCTTTCCCCTTGGTGGTGAAATCCAAGTAGGATTGCCAGGATGGGTAAGGTATCCGCTGGGTGATGAAATCCCAGTCGGGCCTTGTCTCAAGTGAGTTTTATGTTTAATTGAGTGCTCGTGGTCTGGTTGTGTAACATCAAGTGATCTACGATTTATTCAATATGCATTTTACTAATTACTAAGTGTGGACTAAAAAGATGTAAGAAAGCAAGAAATGGAATGCAGTAAGTTTTAAAGTCCCAAATCAAAATATTGAATTGGAATGAAAACAAGTTGGAGAAAGGGTTGAAGAAAATGATTTTTTTTGACTAGACTAGAAATGCAAGAAAAGAAAGAAAGAGTTCTTTTTATTTCCTGCTTATGATGTCTTTTTTAGAAAAGAAAAAAGAGGTGAAGAGGAAGAAGCCTAATGCACCTAAATGAACAAAGAAAGAAACTTAAGAATTAAGAGAAACTTAAGAAGGAATGGTCAAGGCTTGATGTGTACCTGGATATAGTCTACGCACCGTAATCCAAATGCTGTGAGTACTCCTCTTTGGCTGTGGAGGAATGACACCTGCAAAGAAAAGAAGCTTGGACAAAAGAAGGCGTTAAATAGACAGATGGTGGGTTGTCAAGCGAAAGCTTGATCCTAGAAGTATGAAAACTTCCTTAAGGGATATAAACCCACTAATCAATAGAAGGAAATGTCTGATAAATAGCTGAATAATGAAGAACTGAAAGTGATAAAAGATGGAAATGCAAAGGATAAGCAAAGACTTACTTGAAATAAGCTATTGAATTGATCACAGTCGCCAGCATCGGTAAGCCTACCGGCGTCGGTTGGTCAAGGTGTCGACGTCGGTTAATCTGCCGATGTCGGTTGGGGTAGTGACTGGCGTCAGTCAAGGCAGTTAGCTTGGATGGTGTCTAGGTAGGTCTGTGGTCTGTGGACAGAGTCTGGTCAGGGTTTTGGTTTGTGGACAAGGCCAAGGAAGGGTCTGGGTTTGTTAATAGTTTTGAGACAAAGTTTTGGGCTTGGTTGAATGGTCTGGGATCTGGGTCTGAGAGTCTGGTTGAATGGGCAGAGTGTATGGTCCGATAGAGGATGGAGGAAACAGGGAGGTGGATAAGTCGAGATTTGGGTCTGGCTTGGTTAACAATCTAGTCTAGGGAGATATTGTTTGAAAGCAAATAACTGAAAAGAGAATAAAAACATAGATAATATACTTACCTGTGCCATGTAGAAGGTGTGCTACTGATGATTCTCGTACCTGCTGTTGATGTAGCCTGTGTGGAGAACCTATTGCTGATGGAGAACTTGAAGCTGTTACTGCACTTGAGGGAGAGATTTTGTAGATTGATGGATGGTTGAAGACTGAATATTGAAGGATTCGTCAATTGCTTCTAGAGATTAGCTGATTTCTGATTGGCCTCAGGAAAGAGTCTGAAAAATTGGTTAAGTATAACCGACGTCAGCGATTCCATCGGCGTCGGCCGACATTTGACCGACGTCGGTGGGGTTAGAATGGGCAAAAAGAGCCACTAAGCTCATTTTTCATCCGCCAAGTGCCCTATCTGTTGGAGAATGTTGAGGGTTGGGCTAAATACGCACGAGAGTTTGTTAGGTAGTTAGAGAGAAGTAGGAATAGGTCTTGGGTGAGTCATAGGATGGGAATTAGTCCAAGGCGAGGTGTCATGGGTGATGTGTCCAAGGAGGGGGGTTAATTCAAAATAAGTTAATTATTTTAAATTAGTAATTTTTAGGAATGGGTTAGGAATGGACCAAGGGGGAAGGTGACCAAGGGTTAGACACTATTTAGGTGTCTACAGAAGATACAATTTTGGTCTGTAGGACCAAAATAATTTAAATGTTGTCTCAAAAAATGACTGTTATTTTTTGGAGGACAACACTATGGATCATATTTCTAAGAAGAAATGTAAGGCAATGAAACCTTAGAGTCAATCTTGCATCTTCATTGGATATCCCAAGGATGTTAATGGATACAATATTATTCATACCATCACTCATGAGTTTTTCATTCAAATGAGTGTTAATTTTTAGGGGTTAATTTGGAATCCACACTTGACACCTCTCTCCCTTATTTAGACACACTGGGATTTGATGACATTTCTGATGACTCATAGCCACCTAATGATCTTATCGATTATCCTAATTCTTCTTCTAGTTTTGATGATGAGAGTAGTGATGAGGATTTCCCTCCTCCTTCTCCAAAAATATATTCAAATAATGAAGAATATCCTCCTAAATATCTAAGCACTGATCCTCTTTGGGCTAGACATACACTACAAAGTATAGGCTAATGGGTTGTATATTCATCAGATAATAGGTGAACTTGTTCACAATTCTAGGATGTCCCACATGATTTCATTGCATCTATTTTTGATCTAAAATTATTTCATGAGACATCAAACACATTTAAGTGGAATTATACTATGCAATAGGATTATAGTTATTTATATAGGAATAACACTTG
The DNA here is from genome assembly GCA_037957365.1 of Torreya grandis. Classification (NCBI taxonomy): domain Eukaryota; kingdom Viridiplantae; phylum Streptophyta; class Pinopsida; order Cupressales; family Taxaceae; genus Torreya; species Torreya grandis. The sequence goes on along the minus strand of JARHVA010005131.1, from coordinate 699,544 downwards.
GGATTTAGTCCCTCTTCTTAAGGGAAGAAGACTTGTTCGATGTAGGTGGATCTACTAAACAAAATTTATAGAAGATGGGTCAATACACAAGTTCAAAGTACATTTGGTAGAAAAGGTTTTTTCTCAAGTACTTGGCATTTACTATATTGAGACATTCACCCTAGTTGTCAAAATGAACTCAATTTAACTCACTTTCACCATTACCATAGCACATCATTGGGATGTTAATCAGATGAATGTGAAGAGTTCCTTTATTCATAGTGACCAAAAAGAGGAAATATACATGGATCAACCACAAGTATTTGTGGAATATTCTTCCTTATTTTTCAAACTTTGAAAATCTATCATTGACCTCAAATAAGTTCTTTAATCTTGGAATGCTAACATGGAATCCTTTTTTATTTTGGTTGGGTTCACCGGATGCCATTCTAATCTTAATGTCTACATTTTGTGATAATATTATTATTTGTTGCTTCTAGTTCTCTACATGGATGACCTATTGATCATAGGTATTTATTCACCCATCATCACAGTAGTGAAAATTTATTTATTTGATAGGTTCTCAATGAATGACATTGAAATTTATTAGTCTAACTCTGGTATCACTATTACATAGTCTAATATATTCTTGATTTTATTAAATATTTTAATATGGTTGAATGTAATCCACCTTTTATTCCTTTTCTATTTGGTGTTAATCTTGAGGTTGATTATCCATATCCATTTGTTGATACTACCTTATATTGAAAAATTGTTGGTAGTCTCATCTACTTTACATACACTAGACCTAATATTTCATATTTAGTGGGAATAGTATCCATATTTATTCAATAAACACATGAGTTACACTATAAAGTAGCTAAGTATATCCTAAACTACATTTAGGGTACTCATAACTTTGGGATTCACTATGGAATGAGCATCGACATTGACTTGATTGACTATGCATACTTAGATTAGGTTGGTGGCATTCAAAATTGCAAGTCTACTTTAGACTATATTTTTTCCCTTAGTTCAAGTCTAGTAATTTATCAAACAAGAAGCATAATGTTATTAATTTATCATATACATAGGTAGAATACAAAGGATATATCAATATTTCCACTGAGGCTTCACTATGTCTATGGATATGGGATCCATATAGATATCCCTATCTATCTAATCTAAACTCAAATATATACCATGGATAGATATATATAGAGGGGGAGGGGGAGGCCAAAAACACCAGACCTCTCTCCCCTCCCCTCTATATACACAAAACTAACTCTATATAACTCCACATATATAGAGAGAGGGAGGGAGGCCAAAAAAAAAAGAATATATATAGAGAGGTGGACCACCATATAGATTTAATGGTCTCCCCATATATATAAGGGGAAGACCAAAAAAAGTAGACCCCCTATACCCATCAAATATCAAGATAGAGATAGAGTTTGTTGGGAGTTTAGAGTTAGTTTAGTTTATATAGAGGGGGAAGGGACACCATATAGATAAGATAATATTCACTATGATCAAGATAAGAAAAGATAAGATATATAGGGAGGGTAAAGGCCACCCCAAACCATATAAATTTTAGTTCAATGGGTTCTATATATTGGGTTGGGGGCCCCATATACATAGGGCTTAGGGGGAGGGGCACAATATATAGTTTTATCATCACCCCCACTCCCACCCCATATATATCCATATGGAATTTTATGAGGCCATATAAATATTAAGGGGATTAAAATTTAGATTATTAAATAGGGCATATACTCCAATTGAACCATATATAGATAGGGGTTTCTCACTAGATAGATATATAGGGTAGCCCATGTATCATCGAGGAGTGCCCTTATCTATCTAACTATATACATGTTACACAAGACTTATAGATATAGGGGCCCTAGACCTAGAGAATAAAATGCATATAGCCTATCTTATATATATAACTAAGAGAGAGACTCTCTTTGACCTATGTGTGTATGTGTGTGTAATGGGTAGGACTTGGGCATTGATACACCCTACTATATGACTCCTTCACTTCATATATTAGGAACCCTAT
>JARHVA010005131.1:580000-692500 GCA_037957365.1 Torreya grandis | reverse complement strand
GGGTAGTATATAATTTCATTGGAATGGTATATATTAGATATAAAGGGGTATTTGTTCAGGCCATATATAGATTTATATTTAGACATGGTGATGACCTATAACTATATAGAGGGGTGGGCCATATCTCCATATCTATATATAGGGCAAGGGAAATTCTATATAGTCAGGTCAAGCCCCTATCTATTTATAGGAGAGGAAATGATATATATATATATATATATATATATATATATATATATACATATATACATATATATATATATACATATATACATATATATATATATATATATATATATGGCACCATCAAATCTATATATATATATGGGATTTGATGGCGCCCTCTCTTGATGTGGGGATATATAGCTCTTGACCAATGGGAGAAGGCTCAACCCCCCATATGGAGATAGATTTTCCCAGATTTGATCTCTATAAATGGGGTCCCTCTATATTTAAACTCAACTCAACTCAAATCTATATAGATTGGGATGGGGCCATATATATTATATGGGTCTAATGCCCCATATATAATATATAATCTATCTCTATCTCTATCTCTGATGGGGATGGGTTTGGGCCAAAAACACCTATGTATGTATGTATGTATATATATATATATGTATATATATATATGTATGTATGTATGTATGTATATATAGTGAGGGTCAACCTTTAGGCACTCATTTAAGGAGGCACTCTCTTGATGAACTCTATCTTTCTCTATATGAGGCACCCCCTATGAACCTAAGGTGATAGATTGAGGGACTCGATCAACCCCCCACTATTGGTATATGGGTATATGGAGGTTAAGGACCAATATATATCCCTATCTAAATAGAGGGGGTGAATAACCCCTATATATATATGTCACCCTATATATAGATATGGTGATAGGATGAGGAGAGGGGATGGTGTGCTCACCTAATAAAAATTATTATGAGAAGATTAGGATTAAAACCTATTTAGATTTACATGCTTGGTTATGATAAAAGTGTTTATAAACAATGGATAATAATAATTCCTTTCATTGCTTGATCAAAATGCATTTATGCATTTGATTGGCTAGCTATGATTTTCTTTAGCAAGTCATATCATTAGTGTCAGTTCATTAAATACATAAGGGCAATCCATCTTGATGACAAATTACACAATAACAATAAATATGAATTAATCATTTGGTACTTGCTTCTTTGACTCCATCTAATTCCCAATAAAAAATATAATTTTGACCTCAACCTATTAGTCATTTAATTTGACCAATTTGATACTTAGTCAACTCATTCACCTTTATGTTTTCATTGGGACCCAATTAATAATGAACCTAAATTACTTTTTTATGTCTAATTCTAAAAATTTCTATTGGGTTGATTCTTACCTTTTCATTGGGAACTAATCTAGTTTTTAGTACTAATAAATGTGACATTATTGATTTGATTCTTTCTCTAGTCCTCCTAGATGGAGTCATGAATAGTAGGGGTAGATTTTATGGGAAAGTTCGAGGATAATATTATCATTATCCACTCAATTTCCTTTCAAATACCCTCACCCCCTCTAACTATATGTGGGATAAGATAAGATAAGATAAGATAAAATAAAATAATATAATATAATATAATATAAGATATATATGGGGTGCAAAAAAATAGATATTGTGCCAACTAAAATATATACTATGGGGCTATCCCTAATAGTTGAGTTCATTTATGCACTACACTCAGCCTCCCAAAGAGTATATAATGAGGGGAAAATCCCTCAACCTCCCCGACCCCCTATGCCCTATATATAGATATGCCTCCTCTATATATAGAGTTTTTTTTGTCCCTCTATATATATCTTATCTTATCTATTTGATGTTAGACATATCTATATATAGGGGGATGTATAGATTAATTAGATAGGGTTCCTCACCCCCTCTCTATATATAGATTCTAGTTTTTTTGGCCCCCTCTACCTCTTTATATAGATGGGGATGGGGATGGGGAAGGGGGTCTAGATTTTTTGGCCTCTAACTATATGGGATTTTGAAATAAAAGGGAGCCTATATATCTATTATATTATATTCTATCTAGCCACTATCTCCCTATCTTTCCCATCCCATCCCATTTATAGAGAGAGGGAGAAGGAGAGGTAAAAAAACTAGATATTTGGGAGAGGGAGAGGGCTATGATAGATATAGATAGGGGACAAAGAGAATAGATAGATAGCCCCCACACCCCATATAAAGTAGAGATATAGGAAGCCTATATATATGTTCCCATATCCCATAGAGTTCATATAAATGGGGGATGGGGAGGGGCCCCCTATATCCCTATCTTTCCAATATATATATAGAGGGAGTGATACCATATAGTTTATCAATTTCTTATCCGTATCTATTATATCTATGAGTTATAAGATAATTATATATGTTATGTTATGCCCATAAATTTAGATAGGCCCTCACTAGATATATATCTAGGGAGCCTATTATCTATCCTATCTGAGACTACCAATGAAACTATCTACAAACTATGCTATGCCAATTAAACTCTATATACTCACCCTTCAACCCATATATATATATATATATATATATATATATATATATATATATATATATATATATATATATATATATATATATATGAGTATGGGGTGGCCCCCCTCCCCCCAAATATCTATTTATTTTGGCCCTCCCTCTCTCTCTACATATATTGAGAGTTATATAGATATAGAGGGTCCCTCCCTCTTCTATATAAATTATAACTATTTATATCCATATCTAAATAGAATCCCCATTTCCCCTCTTTTTATATATCTTATCTATCCATTTGGGAGTGCCCCTATCTCTATCTAATTTGAGGTGATCTAAATAGATACATACTACATGAGACTTGTAGTTATAGGGGACCTCAACCTCTCGAGTAAATTTTTTGGCACCCTATCTATCTATAAACCCATATAAGTTGTTTAGATAGGGGCCCTCCTTGACCCACTAGAGTAGAGGTGGTAGAGGGGGTCAAGTCCTCTCTCATTAGTTGAGATATATATAGTAGGTTGTTAGGTAAGTGTTCCCTTCCCCCAGATATATAGTTTTTGCCTACCCCCACCCTATATATATCTATCTATTTATTTGCCCCCCTCCTTTATATATATGGGTATGGGGATGGGCATGGGGGGTATAGTTTTTTTTAATCTTTTTTCTCCCCCTCCCCCTCCCCCTATAATACATAGGGATATGGAAAGGGATATGGGGTTCCTCAACTTGAATATCATCTAGATAGAAGGGGTCAAGTGATAGATATATATAGGGTCAATATTCAAGCCCCAATGTCTGATTCCTACGTAGCCCTTTCTTTTCTTTAGGCCTGAATTTACTCCATATAGATATAGTCTAGTCTCCCATGATCTCTCAATTGAGTGCAGTATATAATTATATATCTATGGGGTGGGGGCATAATATAGAGTTATTTGTGGCATAGTATAGAGTTGAGTTTAGAGTTTAGATATAAAGGGGAGGGGAGAGCCACAATATATTTTTTGGTATAGTCTAGATTCACTATGTCTATAGGACACCCCACATGCACATGTACACACACACACACGCACACATATACACATACATACATATACATATACATATACATATACATATACATACACATACATACATACATACATATATATATGTGTGTGTGTGTGTGTGTGTGTGTATATATATATATATATATATATGCCACCCACACCCCATATATATTTAGTGATTAAGAGTTTTATGGGGATTGATTATATATAGATAGGTGAGCCATATCTATCTATAAGGTATCTAGATTGACTATATATATATATATATATATATATATATATATATATATATTGGGAGCTATATATATCTATAGGGGATTTAGATTTGAGTAGAGATAGGGGGACCTTCTGATCCTTAACCTCATCTCATTAGTATCTTTAAGCCCTCATCCTCCTACCATAATGATATAGAGAGTGAGTGCAATCTATATGGTTTAATTGGCATGACACCCCATATATAGATTAGATAGGGGCCCTAAATCTGATCTATTAAGAGCCCCATATAGAATAGAATGAATAGGAGGTTCCTTATTTATATGTGGGTAGGATATGGCCTAAACTATCCCCCATATCTAATAGCCATGACCCCTATATATAGTTTTTTTAGTGCCTCCCCAGATATATTGATTGATATATTCTATCAATCCCCTATATATGGTATGGGTTTGCTATCACTTGGTCCTATCCCTATGGTTCAACCCTTGCCTTAGGGAGATCCAATCTAATTTCCCTGATGTGTATAATTGATGTCATAGAGATGGTCAACTCCATCCTCAAATGAATAGGTGATAAAGAGATGATTTGACACCAGATATCTGGAGGTTCAAAAAAATTATTGTAGAAAGTGGGGAAACCATGAAAGAATGATGATTCTTCATGGAGGTTTTTATAGAAAGACCCTTTGGTTATGGAAAATAGATCACAATTATAGGTACTCATGATCAAATTGGTGTAATTAATGGGATATTAATAGTTGACATAATATGGTCAAAGATCATAGGTTGTAACTTGATCATGAGCAAATATATTGATTTCATACATGTAAAACATAAGAACCACTTGAGAAATAATTGGGGATAAGAATGGGGAGAAAAAAACTACTTGAGTGAAAAAAATTACTATATCTTGCTCTTCATCCTTCATAGTAGCTGGGGATCTAAGGGAACCAAATTTGATAACTTATGGAGGGAAAGATGGAGTAAGAGAATGCTAAAGAAGACATAGTAACACATGTCAAAGAGGCCTTCATCTATCATGTATGAATAGAATATAGGTTAAAATGTGGGGTCACTTGGGGTTTATCAGGTGGAGATATTGACTCTTCTGGGAACCAATGACACATAAACCATGTTGAATTGGGACCAATCATATCTAAATAGAATGTATTTTAGCTTCTCTTAAAGGAGTTTTTGATGTAAAATTCATATGATACAAAAAGATTCATATGATATTCTTTCGCTCAAATCACCCCAATTTTAAATCTTAGGGGAAATGATATTAACATTGACTATGGGGGAAATAGTGTAACCATCAACTAGTGAGACTTGACTTTTATCCTATTAACATTAAACCTACCCCAACTGTATGTGATCTCATGGTTGAATAGCTTTAGGAGGTCCTCCCCCTCTCCCTCATTCATAAAGAGAATGTTGTAATATTAGATGCATAGTAGTGGTTGAGATCCCCATCCCCATCCTCATCCCCATTCCTATATATAGATAGGAATAAGGCTAGGGCTAGGGATAGGGATAGGGATATGGATAAGGATAGGGCCTCCATATAATATATAGATAGGGAGATATGGACATTAGTCTAGTGTTTTATCCTAATTTATCAAGTGCCCTATATATAGATAGATAGTTAGAGAGGGATCTATTCCCCTCTACCCAAACCAATAGAGGTCATTAGTTGAGTTCCTCAACCAATGAAGGAGGAAGTGGAACTTCCTCGATATCCTACTACTAACCCCCCTATATAAACTATATTGACACTCATATGAGAGGTTAGGTATAGGGACTCCCCCATATATAATTTTTTTTTGGCTAGAGATATTTAGGGATCCATTTAGAAGGGGGAGGGCCCCTATAAAACCCCCTATAGATCTATATGGCCCTACTACATTTTTATTATTTATCCTAGGCGGTTGAGGACACTTATATCTATAAGTCTCATGTAGTCTATATATAGTTAGATAGATAGGGGCAGTACCCCTCTATATATATGGTTACCCTCTATTTAGATAGGGACAAATATAGTTATAGTTTATATAATCTATCTTGGGCCAAAATAATTAGATATTTGGGGGGAGTGGGTGCCTCTATACCCATCTAGTTGAGGGCCCCTATCTATATCTAATAGAGCGTAACATAACATATAGAATTATTTTAGCACTCAACCAAATATGTATGCATATGTGTGTGTGTACACACACACACACACACACACACACACACACACACATACATACATACACACACACACATACATACATATATATATATATATATATATATATATATATATATATATATATATATGTATGTATGTATGTATGTATGTATGTATGCATGCATGTATGTATGTATGTGTGTTTGTATGTATATACACACATACATGCATACATACATACACACACATACATACATGCATGAATGCATACATACATACATATAGGGGGCCAATTGTGTATTAGTTTTTTGGCAACCCCTCCCCTCTCTATATAAACTAAACTCTATATGTGTATTGAGTTAGTTTAAAGTTTAGAGTGAGATATAAAGTAGAGGGGAGGGGATATAATATATATAGATAATGTGGAAACCCTATATATCTATCCTAGACTATATATATAGAGAGTGGGGGAGAGGTCCCCTATGAAATAATCTAGGGTATGGGTCCCTAGATAGTTAAGTTATATTGGGCATTGCCTAGATAGGTTAGGCCCCTCTATGTATGGGGTCAAGTGACCATATATTTTATACATCAAAGAAAAGGTTATGGTCACCCCTCATCTTAATCCCCCTCATTATATATCTTATATGGGAGACTATATCATTTATATAGAGCAGGGGTGGCCAATTAAACTTTATACTATTCTAACTTTGACTCTCTATATAGCCTCCCTCAACTATTTAGATAGTTATTAGTCGAGCAGCCCCTAACCCATATAAAGTTTAGATATGGCTCAAACCTAACCCTAAAGACATATAATTATCTATGTGCCTATATATATCTAAGGGTACCCTATAAATATAGATAGGGACCTGACTAAAATAGGGAGGCCCTACATAGGTTTATTTCCTAAAGTACCTCAACCTATCAGTGGAGTCCCTTGACCTCCCATATAGATGATAGGGGTTAGTTAGGTTTCAAGTGACATATAGATATATACGGATCTAATCCATATCTCATATCTATAAAAGGGATCCCAATATATATATGCCCCCTCATGATCTAAGTTCACTATGATAAATAGAGATGGGGGGAAGATAGAGATAGAGTTTATTGGTACCCCACCCCATATATATCCATATAGAGTTTAATGAGGATTTAGATTGAGATTATATAGGGTGACATCAACCTAACCACCATCTAGATAGAGGGTATTGAGTGACATATAAATATATAGGACTTAGAACTCATAGATAGATTCTATAGGGTTGATTACGTACCATATAAATATATAGGGCTTGACCTCCCAGATAGATTCTATAGGGTCAGTCAAGTGTCATATAGATATATAGGGCTCAACATCTCAAGAATAACCCTCTATGCCCTATATATATATGGGTTCCTATTCATATATATAGATGGGAGGAGGACCCCTCTCCCTCTCCCAAATATTTATCCCCTCCCCTCCCCTTTATATATAAACTCTAAACTTTAAATTAACTCCCATATATATATAGAAACTTCCCATATATATATATATATATATATATATATATATATATATATATATGTTTTCCCAATAAAACTATATATAGTTGGGGGTGGCCTCTCCCAAATATCTATTTCTTTTGCCCCCCTCTCTATATAGATTCTAGCCCTTCCCCCAGAGCTATATTTATTTATTTGGGCCCTATATATCTATATGGTGGCCCAAGATAGATTTTTTTGTCCCTATATATAAACTAAACTAACTCTCAACTTTAAACCAACCCTATCCACACACACACACACACACACACACACACACACACACACACACACACACACACACACACACACACACACACACAACTTAAATTTATATGGTTGGGGGGTTGGGCCAAAAAAAATATATGAAGTTGGGGGTGTCCTCTCCCAAATATATATTTATTTTTTCTCCCTCTCTATATAGATTATATCCCCTCCCCTTTATATCTAAACTCTAAAATTAAAACTAACTCAACTTTATATGGTTTGACCAAAAAAACTCTATATATTAGCGGTGACCTCTCCCTCTCCCTCTCTATATAGATGGGTATGGGATGGGAAATATACAGAGCCTATATATCTATCTAGACCCCTTTCCCTCCCCCATATATATAAACTAAATTAAACTATATGGGATATTGGAATAGAGATATAGGCTACCCATATCTTTAGATAGGGCCTTGATATATCCCATATATATATAGAGGGGGATGAGGCACCATAGATTAATTATTAATTATTAATCTATAGGGTACTTACTCACTCATATCTATTTGGGGAGGGTGAGGGGGCCCATATAAAGATAAAATAGGGTCCCTCAACCCATATCCAAACTGTAGCCTAAAAATTTTATGGTCCCATTAACATGAGTGCCTAAATTAAATGCCCTAAAGTTTCCTATCAGTTCATATATATATAGGGGAGTGTGATAACTTGATATATAGTTGATATTTGCCTTCTCTCAATGGTTAATACAACTATGTATAGGTCCATCCATTACATTATATATGTGATATGACAGATGATTGGTTATATCACATATATAACATATGGTAGAATCACTATCTATAGTATGACATCATTCAACCAACCAAGAAATGAGAGACAATGAACTAACCCTACCTACCATACCTATAGCGTACTAGTAATCATTTGGGTAATCAATTCAATCACTTGGGTAATCATCTAGTCATCGAGTCACCAATGGGTAACAAATAGTGAGTAATGAATAATAGGTACCCAAAAATAATGTAGAGCGAGGTAGAGTTAATGAGCCATGTAATAGGTGACCATCTCATGTGGTAAAAAGGGCACTCACATTGACCCATTATCTAATTTCTAGGTTAATCCCCCTTTCATACCACCCAAAAATGAGATTAGCACCAAATCTAAGTTTGTTTCTCTAATCATCACCAAAAAAATACATATTATATTTAATAATTTAGGTGATTTTATGTCATATCATGTATATGTCATAAAATATCAATTCTAATGAGCCTTTTAAACTAGTGCTTTTGGTAATCAACTCTATTTCTCTTTAAATAAATGCTAGTTCCTTGATCAAGTCTTTAATGACATTCAAGTCAAATCATTCCTATGTTTTAGATATGAAGTATAATTTAAATATTTATACAAAGTTTATAATGAGATATTTACCCCTTAAGGTATTTCATACACATGCCAATAATTGGCTAAGTGAATGACTCAATGGTCATTTTTTAAGATAACCAAAGCATAATCTAGATTATAGTAATTTGGTCCTCTATATATGGACCAAACATATTGAGATTAAAATTCATTTTATTTGGGAGCTCATACATGATTAGTTAATTAATCTTCTCTAAATCCAAATAATATAGAAAAATACTGATAAGTTCACCAAACCCTTCATTGAGAGAAACTATCTTCATTTGCAGTGTCTTCTTGGGGTTTAGGTAGCTCCATCTTCTTCATCCTCTAAGGGATCACCTCTATATACTTGGGTACCTCATCAGGCCTTTATTATGGGACCTAATTATTCTACCCACCTAAGATATACTTAATGGAGTGTTAGTGTAGGATTTTTCCCATTATGTGGTTTTACCTACATGGTCTAGTTAGCTTACTTAGGTTTTATAAATTTCATTGGGTAGAATAATCCCACATGCATGAGGGAATCCCCTACTTGTTTAAGGTTGGATCCATAAAGGATACTTCCTATCCTTAGGGGAAGTGAGGCCATACTTCAACTAAATAGCCTATATTGAAGACACTTCCCCCATTTTCATAGCTAAGATATTCATGGGCTCATTACCATGAGATGAGTAAAACTAGGGGGGAACAAGGAACTTCTAATTTATTTTCACAAAATCAAAACTAGGAAAATAATTTTTTAACCCATTTCTTAAGGGAAGATGAAAAACCTTATTGATGCTTCATAGGACATGCCACCACTTTATGCCTGCTCTAGTTGCATTTAAATCATTTGAATGGAAACCCTCAAAGTTTAATAATTAGGTCTAGGATCCAAGTGAGGAAGAAATTTTGATGGAGTGGTGAAAAATCTTTGATAAATATTCCATGACACAAACCCTAACAAATCTATGCTAAACATTTGAATCATTATCAATTATAAAAAAATCACCAATCTTCTCAACCATTTGATGATGAACCTTGACACTGTCATAGCCAAAGGGAAATTATATGAACAAACCCATATGGGTGCCTTTATGATCACTAACTCTATTAGATTAAAAAATAAAACCCATGGGGGCAAAAACACACCATGATTATATAAAAGCCAAGGGCCATTTCCTAAAAAACAAATTGGTCATTTAATGGCATGAATTTGACTATAAAATACCTATATAGTAACTAGGAAAAAGAAAGTTCAAGTAAGTTGTGTCAGGCCACCTTGTCCCATTGGACAAGATCATACCAAAAAGGATACTTCTCTAAAAACCTAGAAATTAGGGATTTATAACTAGAATATTTATCAAGGGTTTGAAGTAGTTTGTCATTGATTTTGAAAACAAGGGTTTTGTTAGAATAAACTAGAGGGACATCCCCAAATAATTCCAACTCAAAATCATACATAGCCTGTCTTTTTGAATTAGACCCTACCTTATTCATTGATTGGGTCATAATATAATTTTTAGGGATCCTAGCATCCACAACTCCACCCATAATATTTTCTTCACTAGCAATGGTATGAGGATGACATACCAAGGTTAGAGTAGTAAATGGCTTGGAAAACAAGATTCTCTCTCAGTAAAAGTCACTGTAGGGTATTACATAAGAACTATGTTTTTAGATTTATATAACATTGATTCCACGCCACTCCATGATCTATCCTCCCCATAACCACATCACACTACTTTTGAATCCCTTCCAAACTTGCTTTTAAAAATCCACCCTCACACACTACTAGATATCCTAGTTTTATCCTTTGAATTTCATCACTAATTTCTCCATTCTCATTTTATCAATTCTTGTGATGTTAATAAATTCAAACTTTTAAAATTAAAATTTCCATACCTTAAATCCAAAACCAACTCTTATTTTCAGATTCCATATTGGAAATACTAGTATTATGTTCTTTGAACTTCAATGGTAATATCCTATTCTTAGACATATGTAAAATTGTAACAACCTTATTTTCATAATTCTTGTTAAATAGTTTACATTACTTGTCATCAAACACCACTATATAGTTATTTTACATAGTTATACAACACTCAACCAATTATGGTTTAAATTTGAAGTATAATAAATATCATAAATATATTTCTTACCTTTTCCACTATTTAGATTCATAGTTCTTTTTGCTACAACCCCCAATTTTTTTCATCACTAGGTTTGATCTTTGTTTTGAAAAATCTATCAATTGTAAAAAAAACTCATTATTCCTTGACATGTGATTGGAGCAACCCAAATATAGTTACCAAACCTATTTAGAACTATTTTCACCTTTATCATATGAAATGAAAAATATTACATGGAGAAGCATCCTCATCCTCATTATTTTAATCATCACTTCTATTTTAATTTATTATTTTCAAGCTACATTCCCATTCAAAATGACCATACATTTGGCAATAATAGAATTGAATATTCATATTATTAAATATACCTCTACCTCTTTTTATAGCTACACCGCCTCTTTTTTCTATATTTCCTTTTGAATAATTATTATCCATGTCTTTTCCTTGTCCTTGATTAGTTTTTATGCTATCTTTTCCTTTTACTTGGTTTTTTTTCTAGTCTTGGTGCCTTCACTCTTTGTGTATACACATAATATTTCAAAACTTTATTAAATACTAGTGATTTCTCTCTTGTAGGAACCCACTAAGTCTCCATCTCTCTGAGTGCATTCCTTAAGGGGTGCATTGGTAAAGGGGTGGGTAGACAATTGGTGCTTCATAGGATTGGTATCCCTTACTACCACTTGATATCTACACACCCATATCCTAAAAATATTCCCCTAAGCTTTGCCTCATGTTTTACACACTCCTCTAGTAATTTTCTACCTTCATTATCCCTTCCCTAGACGAAAACCATTTTTAATAGTTTATGTTACACCATCAGCCCCATAAACCTTGTACTCTAATTGATAAAACTTATTTAGGGTCTAGGTTAGCCCCTAGATAACATAGATCAAGACCTAATTTATTTTTGTTAATATTTATACAAAGTTGATTGGGTTGAACTTGTCACCTTAAACTTTTAAAAAGGACTAGGGTTAGATCTACCTATATAAACACATCCATTTAATCTTTTTTGAAAGAAGAGAAGAAGAAGATATATATCATGCATATGCTTATCCACCTAAATGACTCTGTATCTTATTTTTTTAATTTTATCACTACATCATCTTTGTCCTTCTTAACCCTTATCTCTCATCATGAACTTCTTATTTGAGGATAACATAGAGCTGAACTCAACAAATATGATGATCTTTACCAATATCAATAGGTTTTCCCATAAACATCTTGTGGTTCCTACTCTAGATGAAATTAATTTGTAAGTGGCCACTCACACTATAAACTATGGGACTAATCCTCATTCCTCTTCAATTTGCAAACCTCTATTCTCCTTAGAAGATCATCCTAAATTAGATTATACTCTAGAAATGATTTTCTTCATTAATGAATTTCCTCAACATCAAGGAAAAGACACTTCTACTATTTATCACCTTATGATAAGTGGTTAGTCAAAAGAACCCCATTCACCTTTCCCCACATTCTCACATGGATTTGGGGGGAATCACTTATTTGCCTCTCAACCTCTTTCTTCTCTTTTGACTCCTCATAATATGGCCCCTAATTACCCTGTGGCTCCTCCACCTGTGGTTCCCCCACCTATGGTTCCTCTAACTATGATCCCTCCACTTATGAATCCTCATTTCCCTATGTCCCCTTCTCTACTAGTGACTCCTTCATATCCCATAGATTACACTCATATTCCTTCTCTTGAGTATCCCATGCATGATGCCCCTCATGAAAGTAAAATTCAAGTAATCCTACATTTTATATCAAGAAGATTTAATGAGAGGTATTTTCCCAGATTTATATGAATATCGATGAGACCCTCTCTTTAGTTAGAGTCTAGCTTCACATAGATTTATCAGATGTTATGGATAATGTTTGTGGAAAAATTTACCAATATTTTTGAATAGAGCATGGTGTTCCTTCAATTTATTCTTAATTTTAAATTAGATGTGTTCTCCATGTTTATATTTATCCATTTTATATCATTTTAAACTACGTCAAATTATTATCTATCTTACATGGATGTTTATATTTCACACTACATGTTGTTTATGGTGTCATTTTCATTCCTTATGCTCTCTTATGGATTCTTTTCATGACTACATGATTTTTCTCTTTATGAGTTCATTTATTTATATGGATGTCTTATTTATTTATCATGATTGTATGCTACATTATCTATACAACATGGATAATCATTATTGTG
This sequence comes from Torreya grandis, assembly GCA_037957365.1. Classification (NCBI taxonomy): domain Eukaryota; kingdom Viridiplantae; phylum Streptophyta; class Pinopsida; order Cupressales; family Taxaceae; genus Torreya; species Torreya grandis. The sequence goes on along the minus strand of JARHVA010005131.1, from coordinate 679,066 downwards.
AATTTGTTATATAAACCTTATTCCCCTTAGTCATTCCTTCTTTTCCATATCATCAATTATCAAACAAGTCATCTCATTATAATCTCATTTTAATAATCCATCTTGGATCTCCCTTTATTCTCCTAATTTCCTTTCACAAAATAAGCATACACATGGTTGAAACTTGAGATAACATTTTTGTTCATGGGTAATCCTAAGTGTTTTAGTCAGTCATGTCATTAGATACTTTACTTCCTTTAAGCCAAAGTCTAAAGCTCATTTGTGTGTATCACTCTCATGATTGGTCATTCCAAGTCCATATAGAGGAGGACTATTAAAATCCATAAAAATTTAAAATCTAAACCATTTTAATAAAATATAATGATACAAAAGGAAACATTAACAATTTTAAAATTCAAATCACATTGAAAGACATGATTAAAAACACATCTCATTTTTCTAATTGAAGATCAAAATCCATAGTTGGCCTTATGATAGAGTTGAGGTACCTTAAGGTGTGGTAGGCTAGTAGATTAGAAAAGGATAATATGTGTGTGTGTGTGTGTGTGTGTGTGTGTGTGTGTGTGTGTGTGTGTGTGTGTGTGTGTGTGTGTGTGTGTGTGTGTGTGTGTGCGTGTGCGTGTGCGTGTGCGTGTGCGTGTGCGTGTGCGTGTGTGTGTGCGTGTGTGTGTGTGCGTGTGTGTGTGCGTGTGTGTGTGCGTGTGTGTGTGTTCGTGTGTGTGTGCTACCTACTTTCTCACACAAGTACACAATCTTCATAGCAGACTGATGAATTTGAAAGAAGTCCTAAGGAATGGGGAACATTTTGTGGGAAGGTAGGTCTATTTTAATTTTCCTTGCTCAAAAAAATCAACATCAGTTGATATTTTATACAACTTTGTGATTACTTTGAATGGGTATCATGTATATATTGATATTCACTAGTCACTTAGTGTCTTTCTATATCTTTAGTGTGCCTCATGTTTCCTAAAGTCTTATCATAGACACCTACATTATTATTTTTACATTCCATATTTAGTTTTCCACAATAATAATATTTCCCCTTGAGAAATATTTTTTGGTTCAATGATCACTCCCCCCTAGGGATTCCTTGTGTGAGTTGAAGTGTAAGACCTTGGATAAAACCATGACTTACTCATAAATTACCAAATTATGATTCCAAACATCCCCTTTAACATATTTTTCCCATTGTCTCCACATCGTTGGTGTTACATTTGTGAGTTGTAGTGTAAGACCATGGATAGGACCTAGCTTTCCTCACAAAATTTCTAATACCCAAGTCACAATGAAATTATATGTGTCAAATTTCAAATAAGTTATGATTGATCATGAGTTACAAGTGATTGACATGATTACCATCTTCATATAGTATGTTTTATGCTTAATTCATTGATATTTCACTTTTATCTTCTTATTTTATGATTGCATATAACAATACAACAATTTTTCTTAAGTTTTTCATACTTCTCAGCTTGAAATAGTGTGATCAATTTAAGTTTAGTTTTCCAATTTTATTTCTCTTTTATACTTTCCAACATGATTTAGTATGATTAATTGACTTAATTGTTTTGTTTTTATACAATTTTTATTTCATGTGACTTCCATTTTATTACATTATTTTCATACTTCCCATGTGATATAGTGTGATTTTACTTGTTTTAATTTGGTGTAAATCATTTTAGATTTAAAAAAACATTTTGTTATCTTTTTTACCATATTTGATTTTTTATACTTAGTCATCTTTTGTCATCACATATATCCCAACGTGAGATAGTGTGTATTACATTTATTTTTGATTAATTAAACTTTTTATAAGTCATTTTCTATTTTTTTAATTTTTAACCATGCTTGTGTATTACATAATGCTAGAAAAGAAAAAACTCTACATATATTTCCCATAGCATATACAACAAAAGAAAAATATTTGTTCTAAAAAGAAATATATCCATGCATCAGCATCCCAAACTAAATACAACTCATGAGATAAAAATACAACTATCAAAATCAATATCTATAAGTATATCATGTATTTTATATAATACAGGGTACAAAATACAAAATACATAACTCCAACTCTACGGTTGGGCTCCATCATGCCTATCCTCTAGCATAATGACATTGCCCATAGATGCCTAATATTTCCACCTATATATGGTATGATTTAATTAATGGTATGGAATCTAAATCCTACTACCTATCCCTGTAAGTTATCCACTTGGGCATGTACCTATCCAAGTTAGATTGTGGTAGCCATGTGTATTTCTCTCTCCTAAGCCAAAGCCTATCAGGCCTATTCCTCTCCCACTCCCACTCTTGATGGTGGATGAAATCCATCCCCACATGTTTAAAACCACATCATGTCCTCCCCCACTAGTATAAACCACCATACCTAGGCTAGGGTATAAGGTACCATAGGATCATCTAATGTGGTGGCATCGTATGGTGTCACTACCCTATCTAAAATGTCATAGATTGTATCCATAACCAGGGATCCCCATCTGACCTCTTCTATCATAAAATATATAAAATAAAATCTAGATAGATATTAGATCACATATATATATATATATATATATATATATATATATATATATATATATATATATATATATATATATATATATATATATATATATATATATATCTCAAAATATTTCTAGCTACTATATTCACATGCAACTAGTATTTTATATCCAAGCTTAAAATCAAAATTTCAACATTTCTCAAAAGTCCTAGTATCACCAACCACTATCTCTCTTTATGATCATCCCTTGAGCACCTCCTCTATATATTTCCTCCCCATTAGTAAAATCTAGGAGTCAAAATATATGCATTCCATGACCCTCTCCTAAGAGGTATCTCTATCCAATAGTTTTATCTTGGACTGATTGCTAGGTCTTCTTATGCTTCTACCCTTGCCTCAGTCCACCCTCACCAACAATGCTAACATATATGGTGTGGATGAGGTGTTTATTACTACTATTTTTGTGGTGCCTACTATGGTTTATATTTCACTTGTATATCCACATCCATGTCTACTCCTCCTTTAGTCATATGCTACCATACTTAACCAATCCATGGTCTCACTTGTTATGACCTGATCTTGAGTCTCTTAATTAATATTCTTCTTCCTCCTCTCCACCTCAGATCTATAACATGTCATTCCCAAAAAATGGGAAATACTAAATTGTCCCTTGGGTATGGGAATCCAAATAACCTTGGGAAGCTACAACTAACTGTGGCTCTACCCACCAGGTATAGTGGCTTATGATCTATACTTGAGCTAGCCTTGTCACCATAATCGACCAACTACACCAAAAATTAGTAATATGTCTGTATGGCTACCACATGATCTCTCCTCATGTGATCTTCTACTAAGTTATAATATGGGGCACAACTCGTGCTACCTATTCTTGTTGCCATCTAGTCACCCAAGGTAACCTATCATCCATCACTTTGGGTAACCCAGTTGGTCAATACATAGGGAAACTCTCCTATATATCTTAGAAATCAACAAAACCAAGTTCCCCATGGTCTTCTACGCTTTATATATCATACCATATATATCATGCATGAGATAGACCTAGATGGCATACCTAAAGTCATATAGTTCTCCCTAATCCAAAATGAACTGACATAAGGCTATCACATATAACGATAACTTACCATTAAACTTGTGACATAGCACTTATGTTGTCATAAGTCTGATCATGACCTTCTAAATGTCTAGAATTTATGTGATATACACATCAAATAAACTAACCCACAAACCCAAGTATATCTTATCTGAGCAAGTCTCCTACCTAGCTAGTGCTCATCTCTCTTCAAGATCATTTAGTGTCTATATGATCACTAATGTCCCTCTTATTGGTAGTATAACCAAATAATGGACATATTATAGTGTGATACCCACCTATATGCTATCCCCATCTACCACCCATTACCATTCCCATGATCCAAGGAACATGATAGCAACATCAATACTCAGTGGGATGCACCTCATCTCCATAATACCTCCAAAGTCTAGTGTAAATAAATACACTCTAACTATGTCAATCAATCACTCCAGTAGATCTAATAGCCATGACACATCTATCTATCACCAATACCTCCAACATCTCTACAAAATATAAAATAATAAAGAATGTATTAGATATTTATATCATTATTAAATCAAAATACATTCCTAAAATTTCAAAAAACTCAAATGGGTTGATCTAGTTTTTCTATTTTATACAAAATTAGCCTATTCAATACTAAATCAACCCTATACTTTCTTTGGGATACTACATAGGCTCTATCAAATTCCTACTAAATCAGCCTACCTAATACTAGATTAGACACATTCTTTCCTTGCAATACTATATTGGCCCTATTGTACATAGTCAACCTATTTTAACACTACTACATTGGCCATTTTGAACATACTATATCGGCTTTATTATACATAGTTGGCCTTGTCTCCCTTAGCAACTAAACTAGCCCACATCTATGCAGTTGGCCCCTCTTAGCAAACTAAATTGGCCCACTACTATGTAGTCAGCCTTATCATTCTCCTTTGCCTTATGGACTAAGTCAAACAGGTCATCTCTATTTGTCCATAATAGATAAATTTTTGACCATTTACCATAATTTCATTAGGCATTTATTGGTCTAACTTCTTCCTACCCAATACCTTGTTATACCCCTAATGTACCTAAAAATTCCCTAGGGTTCATTTTGGTGCCTAGATTTTTTATACTAGACACTTTTCTATATTTAACTTGATTTTAAACTAGAATATTCAAAAAATTGAAATTTATAGTTACTTACCTATGCTACACTTGATGTGGCCACTATGCATCCTCCCTATCTCAGCTATCATCTCCTTGCCATGATCACTCTGTAGTCTACAAATAGATCTCTCAGAGCTCTATTTCCCCAAAATAGTAAAAATAAAAAGTGAATTATTTTTCACTCTATTTATATTTACTATTCAAAATTATTTACCTTTTAGATATTTACCACAAAATTCTATATTTTGATCATATCTTTATTTCTACTATCTTTTTTTCCAAACCATAAAATTTTCTAGAATCCTAACATCATAGAGAATATTTTCACCTATTATATATCTATGTTGTGAAAATTTTAATGTTTTTCTCTTTTCACTAATCTCTAAAGGTTCACCTAATGTCCTCTACATTAGACACCTTCACATTTATTACATCTCCATATTTATCTACAACACTAGGGTAAGTGAAGTTATGTGTTTTTCAAGTATGTACTTCCATTTTACCTTATTTTCTTCTTACTATAATTTATTCAGCTTTAATGATATGTGTTTCTATGTTTTTTGCCCAAAGTACCACCCCATTGTTCACCTACATGAAATGTGATGAGCTTCAAGTGGGGCATATGTATACACATAATATTTTCAAACTTTATCAATTATTGATGCTTTCTTTCTTACAAGAACCCATTGAGTCTCAATCTCTCTGAGTGCATGCCTTAATGGGTGCATCGAATAAGGGGTGGGTATAACTTTAGTGTTTTTTAATATTGTTATCCCTTACTATAATAAACATTCCCATCTCTTAAAAACATTCCCCTAATCTTTGTATGCACTTTTGCACCCTCCTCTAGTCATTTTCTTCCTTCATTAGCCATTCTCTAGACTTTTTTTTTTCTTTTCTTTTTTAATGGTTTATGATACACTATCAATCCCATCAACCTTGTAATCTAATTGATAAAAATTATTTAGGGTCTAGGTCCACCCTTAGCTGACCTAAACTAGGACCCAATTTATTTTTGTTAATAATGATACAAGGTCGATTGGGTCAAACTTGTTGGCCAATTTTTTTGAAAATGACTAGGGTTAGATCCAATTATATAAACACATATATTTCATCATTTATAAAAGAAGAGAATAATAATATACATAAATTTCTCATCTACTTATCCACCATTTTACTTGAGGAACATAACTTAAGGTTTCATACTTTATTTGGAAATACAATTTTTTTAATATGGATAAGTAGTTTGGGTGCATAGATAGGTTGTGTAGCCTAGAGATTATTTATCCTTGTCATCCTTACATAAGACAACAACATTTTGTGAAGTACCTTAGCCAAGGGAGAGATTGAGGCTCAATAGGTTCATCTTCAAGGGTAAGTATTCCTAACATTGTTCCTACATTGTAAGAGTAGATAGAATTGCATTTGTTCCTCTCTCCCATTCATCATGATTTCACATACATTGATGTGAGTATATGTATTATATGCACGTTTAATTTATATTTTTATTATTCCCACTCTGTGCCACAATATTTGGTGAGTACTAGATTAGACTTTAATTTACTTGTTATTAGTTTAGTGAATATGAAAACATAGGACCTAGTTAGGTTTATTGCATAATTTTGCTTGACTTGAGTCTTTCGAACCCTTCCTAGTGATATTATTATGGTAAGAGATCCCTTGTATAGGTCTAATGGATTCATCTTGGTCATGATCCCTAATATATAATATATCCACTATCAAAAGTGTAAGTAGGATTTATCTTCTTTGAGCTAGGATTGATTTATAGATTTGTTGCATTTCCCATTGCATACACTTTATGGAATTTAATTTTGGAAAAAATAATTATCATCACTTTATTCAAATGTGTTTCTTAGTCTTTCTTCATGGGACATAAGATATCCAACTATCCAACTAAAAATCAAACTCAAGACTAGTAAAATATTTTATTTCTTCAATGATGATATCAACATGGTTTTACCTTATTGTTAGAGAACTTGAAACCCTTTTAAAAAAAACCCTATTTATTCAAAATTTATCCAAGAGTATCCATATTATTTATGAAATCATTTAATATTATGTATAAATCACTCACATTTTTAGCTTCTTGCATCCTTAATTTTTTAGATTCTTTTCTCAAAATTTTAGACCTTAACCACTTTTAATTGTTCACTACCTTAGTAAGCTTCTTGTAGAGTCTTCTAGGATTCCTTGGTTATCTTTCACCTAAAATTATTATAAATTAGATATTGTCTATAGTTATCTAATTATGAAATAAATCTTGTGAGTTCTTTCTCTTTACTTATTTCTTGTCTTGTCTATCATTGGCTGAAATAGTGTCCTGATAAGTTGGTTATTCTTCACCAGTTTCATATACCTCCCATTATTATTTTCCTATTAAAATATTCATCATATTGATTCTATAATAATCATAGTAATTACCACTCAATTATTTAATGGGTAAAGAGTTAGAGGTTGACATAAGAAATTGATAGAAATATCTAGAAAAAAACTACAACCCAAACTTGGTTTTGAGACCTATGGAAGATTTTTTAATAAATTAAATACATCAGTATCTATCTTTAATAGAATTTAAATAAAAAATAAATAAAAACTAATATTCTATACACAATAAATAAAATTCATACCATCACATTAATTCTCTTGAATGTTTTAATTCTTCAACTTCTCATTCTCCTTAATAAAATCTGATCTAATAAAACACATGTATGAATTTGTATGTGAACATACTTTTTTGATATATATAAGATTAAAAAAACTACTTACATGAAAATAAATTAATGTTATCTATAGCCATTACATGGATTTATCTAGTCTAAAATTATCACTGAACAACACTTAACTAATAGTCATTATGAAACATAACTTGATCTTAATTAAAAAGGGATTGTTCATTAAAATTAGTGTTGTACTAGATTTAAAAAATAATTTGATCATGATACTCATAAAATATGTTTGTCACCAATTTTTTTGACAAAAAATGACTAAAGGTAAATACAAATTACACTAATTATTAAAATGAAAATTTGTAGTTTAAACAAAGATAAATAAAGAAATATAACACCCTAAATAGAATCTAAAATATACACCATTAGTGAATTATTATTCTTGAATCTTTTTAGGTTGGTTTCATAATAGAAATACATAGATTATAACCTTACATATGCACTATTTGATGTTGAAACTGACAAATATTTATTTGGAAGTAATTTTACATAAAATATATAAATTTGGTGTAAAAATATCTAGCATAATTTTTTATGTATTTAAAATGGCCAAAAGCATACAGTTGATCTTGGAAGCTAAGGTCTAATTTTTGAATTAATGGTTCACTTTTGGTCACATAATGTTACATCTTAAATAAATTTCATGATAAATTTTGTATATGTCTTCTAATCATAAACCTATCCCTAGTTGTTGAATTGAGTTGTAGATCTTATAAAACTTCCTCTCCTTTCACAAAACCCTAATCCACTCAAGGAGACCTTGCAAGAGCATACAAAATAGGTGTAGTTATGAGGGGATTGACTGAGTCAAACCCATATTTTAAGATAGTTTTAAAATAAAAAATCATACATTCCAAAAAGTATTACAATGTAATATAAGTATCCTTATCCTTATCCCTATGTATGAGATGAAAGAAACTAGTATATTATATATAATCATTCACAATTATTCATCAATTAGTACAAGGAGTTTATATACACTTCAATATATTAAGCAAGTAAAAAAATATAGTTCAACTTATGATATGAATTCCAATCCTTTGTGCGTAACATAAATTCATCAGTATGCTCATGTGAATAAATACTTATTGAATATAAGTGAAAACCTATTTATATTTTATGAATAGGAAAACTCAAACAATCTCTCACTTCTCCTTGTTTCAAGATTCATTCCTTTGAGAATGGTTCATTGATTCATTGTTCATTAATGATTCTAGGATGAAATTTTTTATTTAATGTTTATTTTCATCTTCCTAATGATCTTTAAATTCCTATTATACTCCTCATTCAACTCACAAACATCTCAAATTAACAACTCACCTCATACACAACTTTACCCTTGTCTCAATACAAGTCTTTGATAAAGATTCTTGAGTTCACTATTTCATTCTATGACTCAAAGGTTCTCATAATGTGTTTTGGTTATTAAGATATTAATAATGATTATAATAGTATCATTAAACCTCTCAATCCATCTACCACCTCCTCATCACTTCTTTCCTTTCCTTCACAACTTATTCCTTTTTAATACATAGTCCTTGTAGCCATTTTTAGGCTATTTCTTCTAGTATGGATAAGTATAGAGGCATTTTGAGAATATAATACTATTTAGTAATAAAATATATCTATTTGTCACTTTAATCAAAATTTATTTACTCAAATATATTTGGAAGTCACTTTTGTAGCCTCTTTTAGGTCAATGTTAGGCCTTCTTCACCTCTAATCACACACAGATGTCAAAATATGTAATTTATTATAAGGAACAAAATATAAACCTTAAAAATAGTTTTAAAAACATTAGTACCTATAAAATTATTAATTTTTAAGATATCCCATGTATGGAAACATCATAAAATGGTATTTGTCTCTCAAAACCATAATTTAGGGTTGATAGAGTTTATAGTCCCCTGAGAGCAATGAACTTATAATTTTGATCTTCTTTATATATTTAAAAATAATATGAATTTTCATTAACATTTTTCAAAAATTCACACACCTATTATAAGAAATGGATTCACACCATTACTCCTATATTCAACATTTTAATTATAGTCTTGCTTTCACTGTATACACAGTCATGGTCTAAGAGTACTGCCTTGAGGGTTTAGACTTCCAAAAATGGTTTTAAAACTATATAAAAGTATTATAATATATAATAATCCTTCAAACACATTTTTTAATAAATAACCAAACCTTTAAAAATCTTTGATACATCTTTTAATAAGACTATGTGTGTTCACTTTCTATAGATGCATTATTCTACATGTTTATGTTGACCTCTAAGTGAAGCGAAATTAAAATAAACAAATGAATTACTCAATAAAATTAAAAAAAATTAAAAATAACACCAATTAATATAAGGCATCAAAAACATAGAATTATTATATATTCCTTCCTTGATCATTCTAACACAGTCTTTCTTTATGTGCAAACATATGAGAACAAGGTTGCTATCATTCCTTACAAGACTTGAGAGTTTTTATTAATAATTTATTTGGTATTTATCCATATATTCCTTAATTAAATAATAAAAAATAATTATAAAACCAAAAACTTACCATTTTTGTACTAACTATAACTACTCTAACTAACTCTTGACCTTCCGATCGTCACTAACAAGTAAGTTGGACATTGACACACATATCAAAGTGGATTTTTCTATATATTTGTGAATGGGATACAAGTATAGACACATTTTTTTTATTATATAAGTCTATCTAAGTCATTTTACACCTTGATTATTACTTTAAAGTATTCTTACAATACCCAAACTAGACCAAAAACTTTCAAAAATTCAAATTATGAATTTGGTGGGAAAATGCCAAATTTGAAAAATAACCTACTTAGACACCTATAGACACTTGGAAAAAATTAAAATGTGTGTCATATGACTCTTAAAACCTATTAAACACCTAATTGACCATAAAAAAAACTAACCAAAACACAATTTTTTGACATAAACTCAAAACATATCATCTAAGAAGGATTCTCCTACATCAATATTCAAGATGGAAATAAAAGGGTGTGAAAGAATAAAAATAATTTATAAAATAAAAAATAATAATGGATTTGGTCATGGTACCCATAAGGAAAAAATAAAACAAAATTTTTATTGATCTTGGTCATAAACAAAATCATGCGGTTTGATTTCAAAAATAAACAAGATTGTATTCTTGACCTTGGTAGATAGACCTAAAGTAATTAAAACAAAACTAAAGAACTTATAATAGATTTTTTATGGCTTACCTAACACCCTTAAATATTTATTTTTATATTTTGGGAGCAATAGGGGTTGTGCTAAGGAAAAATAAATAGTTGATTTATAATTTTTCAACTATTTTGGATTGAATGTATGTATTATCATAGACCTAAAGTGAAGTGAAATTAATTTTATTAATAAAAATAGAGAAACCAAAGGAAAAAAATGCCCATGATAAGGATAAAAATTTAAATAATATCCTTATATAAAATAATTATCCATATACACAAAAATAAACTACAATAGCATATAGCTAGACATGTGCCAAAATTATGTGTCTACATATAGACACTCATATTTGGTATTAAAAACTTGAAAATGTTAGTTTCTACCAAACCTTGATATAATTGACTCACATACACATATATTAATCTTACACATTCTCTTTTTTATCCATTCACTTATTTATTAATAATTTTTTTTATCAAGCATATCATTCAATCTAGTTAGTAAGATAATCAACTACTAAAATAGGTGTTACAAAGTATACATAGTAAGTCAACTCGTTGAAAATAACTAGTTTATTTGTAAGGTATTAAACAACATATGGTTGGTATCAAAGTTACATTTATATGAAATATTTATATTACACTCAAAAAGTTATTCAAGTTCAAAAAAATCAATATGTTATTTCCAGTTCATATGAAAAAATTATGGCCTATGTAAGTTAGGTGACTTCTCATGGCTATGAAACTAACTATTTAATCAGGTGGAAATTAGTAAACCAACCCAATAGTTTTGATATTTTATGTGGTGTTTTTGTAACTTTATCAACAATTTTTATTTTTTAAGTGGCACTATTTTAACCTCACCAACAATTTAGAATGTCATGTGGTGATTTTGTAACCAACACAATGATGTTACATGTGGGTAACACACATGAAATTTAATGGATAAATAAGTGTTTTTTATTCTATTTCAAACTCTTGTCTTTATTTTTTGAGTTCAAGGAAGGTAATTATGCATTTATGATCTAATGGGGGTTCAAAATAAGGTGTTTCATTCATTGAGTGTTTGAGAGGATTCACTTGGTGAATAGTGTATTCAAATCATAATTTTTCAGAGAGAAAATCATTCTTGAATACTAGGGTGCATTAATGATAATGGTAGGACAATGGGGGGGGGGGAATGGGGGAAATTAAAGTGACACTTATTTTTTGGAAATAATAATAACTAAACTTAGAGAGACTATTAAAGACACTTGGTCAAATAATTTTATGATAACATAAGATGATGAGTTCTATTATTTTGAATGTATTTTCTTATACATTTTTTAATTTTTTAAATTAATATATGTTGATTTTTATATATGTATCATATGTGGTCTAGAGTGTTCAATAAACTCTTCACATTTCTGAGCTCGAAGAGTCCATTTCATGAGTTTCATGTTGTGATAATATTACTACATTTGGTCGAATAAAGGTAGAGAAAATTAATTGTTCCACAAATTTATATTAATTGGTGGTTGGGAAAACCATGGATTGAATTCAATATTTAATAAAATGAAAGTAATTTATGTTAATTAGAGTGAATTATGCTCAGACTTAAGTCTAAAACTAAACTAGTGTGAATATATACAATGAAACTAATCTAAACTGGATTGATAAAAAGGAACAAAAGGAAGGGTAAGGTAGAAAATATACCTATTAATATTGCTAATATTTAGCCCAAACATCATGACAAAGTTAAAGTTTCATTTGAACATGCATTTAACCAATATATAACATGAAGTAGCATATGCTCAAATCCTATCACACATTAGGCAAACATCTATGGATGGTATGAACTAGTGAAAATAAATACCAAATTTACTTTAAAGATTCACCCCTACAAGCAAACAACATTAACACATATGCAAGAAAGGTAAAGTAAATGAAGTAAACTGTATAACATTAAATTAATATAGCATAAGCACAAATTAGCAACTCTACACTCAAAGATGCACATCTAGCTCACAAGAACCATTCAAATATGAGATTTAGATCAGACAAATGAGAGATAAAACATAATAGCAATTCCCACAAGCAAAATGGACAAACTTTAAAAAAATCCTTTCTTTGTACTAATTTTCTCAAAAGTTACAAAATAGTTTTTTGGCTCTAAAAACTCTCTTCCTTTTACAATGGACAATACCTCTTTATATAGAATTTTAATGAGGTATGCTAGTTAATCATTTAAGAATTTGAGAATAGTTTTCCTTTTACAACCTTTTAAGAACCCTCTAGACCTTATAAATGACTAAGCTTCAAGAAATGTGCTTTAAAAATTTCACATACTTTTACAAAAGAATATTCTCTTCTAAAAAGTATACAAGCTCAATTAAAAAAGAATATGCTCTTTTCAAAAGTATACAAGCTCAATTACAAAATATTATTCCTATCTTAACTAACTTGGAGACCCTTGTGCTATCATAGTATTTTTCTTTCCCTACAAGATCTTCATTCTATAATGTTTCTTATCGATAAGTTGGAGATCAATGATATGTCTCATGAACAATTCTTTTTCTTTATCTTATAGTCTATTGAGATCCCTCTTAGGCCTTTCCAAAGATTTTTGATGTTATTATCATCGCCTATCTTTTATTTTTATGATAAAATTAGGCTCATGAGCTTATTTTTATCAGTCACTATTTTTCCTTGTCCTTGATTCCTTACTAATTGTATAAATTGAGTAGCTCTGTGCTTGAACTCCTCATCAGTTATTGGGCCTAAAGGACTAAGTGTGGTAGGCTCTTTGATCAAGCTATCCAATATGTGTAACATTTTATCTTCTTATTGTTTGAGGTGCTTAGAAACATTTTCCATATTCTTGGACTAGCTGCTTAGAGCTTTGATCTTGTTAATTAATATAGCCATAGCCATATTAAGGTGGGCTAGGCTAACTGTATTGAATTTAGGGATTTTATTTTTAGTCAATACCTATATCAAATACTTCACTTGGTATCTCAAATCTTGGCATTGACCAACTTGGCCTATAGCCTTAGTACTTTGATAATTTATTGCATCATGCTTGGTCTTAAATGAATTTAAAGAATTAAATAAATCAACCATGGTGTCTTCCAACTGCATGAATCTATCTTCTTGGATTAACAAGATGGATTGTTCTGTCAAATTCTTATTCTACTACAAGATGCCATTGATCATTGTTTGTAATTGATCTATCTAATTGTGAGCCATTGGAAGAACATTTTATTCATATTTTGGGTATTTTCCAAGCTTTTGTCCTCCAACTAGAGTCAATCAAACAAAAGGTTCCACTTTCTAGAAAGTGAACTCTTCTCTACCAAACATGGCCTTATTCTCAATCACTCTCTACAAACTAGTAGTGGTTGGGTCAAATTTGATACCAACTGAAGATTATGTCACCTTCAGATCTAGTGTCTCTATTTGTTCTCCACTTAATTCTCTTAGATTATCCATTTTTTTCTCTTCCTCCTACAATGCAACTATCTATGGCTTAGCTTCCTTATGAATTAGGATATTGATGGCCCTCACTATAGTTTATGGATGTTGTGCACTTGGTATCTTTTAAAAATTTCCATAAATGAACCATTTAAGAATGGTTGGACCCTGAATCAAGTTTTTTTCACTAAAGAGATTAACTTCACTCAAAGGATGAGTGAAGGTCCCCTTGGGCCTTTTGGTTTTAACTAAGACAATGTCTAATTAAGATTTTTTTGGGGGTGTCTATAGGAACTAGGTCTAACACTTCCTTACCTTTTTCTTCTTTGGCTTCCTCCATTTCTTCATCCTTAGAGTCATAAGCTAATGATAACATTTTAAAATCATCTTCAATTATTTCACTGGGGTCTAATGCTACCATATGAACCTCCTCCACTGGTGATCCTTGCTCCCTTTCTTGAGTTAAAAATATGCAATTTCATCAAGCCTTCTCTCTTCTGCCCTTTTCTCAAGTTTTGTCTCAGGTCTAAACTCTATTTGTAACTAGGTTGGTGGAAGTCTAGAGGGTGTACCACTCAGAAAATGATACTACCTTGGCCTTAATTTCTATTTGGCATCATTCCCTTTTTGCTACCTCTACATTCTAAACTATGGCTTGATGTTGTGTCTTTTCAATCTAATGGTGACCTCATAAAATAAAGAGGCTTTTGTATACATGGGGTGGAAAGGACTAGTTTGGTGATCATAATGGATATTGATTCCTTTAGCTTTCATATTCTCCTTGACCATTCCATGGGGATCCCACTACCTTAGTTCATCAATTTGGAGATTGAAGGAGGTCTTATGTTTGGAAGTAGCCTCAATATTATCCCATTGTGAAAAAATAATCCTTCCAATGGTTAAGAGGAGGCTATGAAGTAGTCCCTTCCTCTTGGTTTTGCACAAACCATCTATCCCATTGCATATTTGGTAGGCCACCTCTTGCTTAGCTAACTTGATTAACAAGTGGACTGATAATCTAAGGGGAGTACATTATGTTCCTTCAACCCTGATGATTGTGTAATATGGATATAACTAGATGTCTCCCAAGGCCTCAATTGACCTTTTGATCAATGGGCTAACTCTTGACATTGGATTCCTAGTTATGACCTTTGTTAGGGATGGATAAACATAGTCACATATGAATTGAATGTGGTCCCTGTATTTGAATAAGTGTAATTTTAAATAGTATTGGAAGACTATCTATGTCCCATCATATGGCCATTCTCTAAGGTTGGGCATATTTATTGTGGACAACAAGGCATCTAAGAGGTATGACATCATGAAGAATTGGTTCCTATTCTTCTTCTTGACCATAAAGATCTGCCTACTTAAACAAGTGTTGATCACTTAAAAAAGGGGAATGATGAGATATTTCTAAAATAAAATAGACTAAGGGTAACCAAATATTATCCACATAGGTAGTGGTTGAATTTACACATAACTTATTCATTATAGTCATGACCATTCTTATCCTAGGTCTAAATTGACCAATGGGGATGTTGTCTTTTAAGTTTGAAAATACCTGATTTCCAAATTATAAGCATAGGGTAAGGATGGTCTTTAAATCATTTTCCTTATCCTAATTTTTTATAGTGGTTTGGTCTACTTTGGGCCTAGGTAGTTCGTAATATTTTTCAAATGCTATAACTAAGATATAAGCTATATTTATATGAGTATGCTCATTGATTAACATTCCTTTATCAATTTTACCATCTTCAAAAATAGGAAAGATAATGTCTCTACAATGAAGTACCTTGGGTATTTATATATCATAATGGAGACCCACAATTGAATGAAAAATATGTCACAGTAGAGCCTTCCTGTTGATAAATTCTTCTCCTCTTAACTTATCATGTGTTGTTGGTTCTCAATGGTCCAAAATAAGCTTGACCAATTATTGTCCTTAGTATTTAAAGTTGTGGCATTAGATTATGTGTCTTTTAAAACTCTTCCTTCTACATTCAAGGTCAAATAGAGTTACACATCTTCTCTAAAGACACTTTTTCATGTTGTCATGGATGTAAGTTTCTCTAAATTTCTTGCCAGTGGTTTCTAGTTCAATTCTAGATCAAATTATCCTTGCACAGAAGGCAATCCAATCTTCCTTGGCTTGATTATGATGGTCATATGGTTGAACTAGGGATTTTGGACATGCCATGGTTTTTTTGAAAGCTTTTACAGTGTTTTAATAATAATAGATATTAAAACTTGTCAACTTCATGACTTGAATTGTGTTTAGATATTTGTATTTATACTTTTGCATTTCTCTATCCTAAATAATCTTTGACTTGGCACATTAAGCTTATGTGGCTCATATGTGGAATCACCATGGCATCCTACTCATTAATATTCAAAATATAACCATTTGTTTCTTTTGAACACATGTTAGTATTTTATTAGTTATGATTCCTTTGATAATTCTACCTCACCTTGCACCATTGGATCTATTTGCATAGATCAATGTAGTCTATTTATCTCAATCTAAGAACTTTAATACTATTGGCTGCTTGTTATGTTCCCCATGATTATGAAACTTGTGACTTCTACATTCTCTTTGAACTTTATTGAAATGTCAACATTGATCTAACATCATTGATCTAATTTTCATGGATCAATTATGCTCTACTGATCTTGATTTACTTAATTATGCCTCCTACTCCATGGACCATTGATCATAATGTGTACTTTCCTTTGTGTACCATAAATATTTTAAATATGCTCAAACTTTAATTTATGGTACATGGTTATGCCACTTATCACCTTCATAGTTATCATACAGACTCTTAAATTTTCAAACTTCATTATGCATCATTGGATTTATTGGCTAACTCAACATGCTTCATTGGATCTTGATCTAAGAGGTCAAACACCATTGGTTATTGATTGTTCCTTGGCTATGAGTGTGACACTTGTCACCTTATCTCTATCTCAAGGCTCTATTAAAGGTTTTGCTTATTATGCACCATTGATCATAATATGTATGCTTGGATACATATCATATATCTTTCAAAGATGTTCAAACTTTAGTTTAGGGATGGGGATTTGAATTTTTGACTTTTCTCATGCACCATTGGATCTAGATTGGCAAATAAAATGTAGACTATTGATCCTATAGATACAAATAATATTTAAGTTAGGATTAGGAAAATAAATAACTTAACATAATTTTTTTTAGACCATGGTTTTATATCATGTTAATAAACATGGGTAAGACCTTGGGATAAAATTTTTAAGCTATGTTTTAAACATGATAAAGGAGACCTTGCGAATAATAAAATACATAGCATATAGTTTCAACCTAAGGTTTGATGTATTAAAAATTAAAAAAAACTTTGGGGTAATGTTTTTAGGCTATGTCTATAGTAAAAGGGACCATTCATTTAGTCAGACCATGCTCATAATAAAATTAACCAAGGGGTTATGGGACAAGAAAGGACCAAGTATAAATTTTTAGACTAAGGCTTGGTCATGCTAATGAACATGATTAAGTCTTAGTGTAAAAATTAAACTAGGTTGAAGACTTAGTTTAATCATTCTTGTGTAAATTATTCCCTACTAAATTTGAAATTGATTCAAAGGGACCTAAGCTAGGGTAATTTGAATGAGGGTTTCAAGATGATTAAACATGACTTCAATTTGATTTATTAATAGACCAAAGGTTAGTAAAAGATAAAATTAACATTAAGATATGGAATCATAGATAATGCTCATTCCAAATGGAATTCATTAGACCTACAACCTAAAAAATAAAGATAAACTATTAAAATTTAGTCTATATGAAACTAGAATTATGAATGAATATGCTAACCAAACTAGTTGTGGGTGATCTTGAAATAAGGAATTAACTGCAAACATGCCAAAGGTACTCTGATCAAGTAAATTTTCAATTTTAAGGAATAAATTTACACAATTTGAAATAAGGGTCCCTATTTTTTATAAATGGGGGTATTTTGACCTCAATAAATGGTGACTTCTAGGGGGAACATAGAAATATGTTAGAATTCATAGATTGTGGGTTAGACTAATAACTAGTTTATTCATTCCATTTGATCAAGTAGCATTATTAAGATAAATTAATGGTTAAAATAAGTCCTACACACATAGGATTTTGATAAAATGTCAAAAACTATTCATGTTTTGTGTGTTCTTTGATTCCACTTACTATTTACCATGGTGTTTGGGGAAACAACTTCTAGATTTCATAACTTTAACCATTAACACTTGACTTATAGCATATTTGAATGTGTACTAAGGATCATGCTTTAGTTTAGGGAAGATTTGAGCATTTCTCTACTACCAACTAGTCATACATAGCCTTGATAGAGATACCTTTGGCTCCACTCAAGGCCTTGATCCACTGCCAACTAGGAATCCATAGCCCTAGTGGAGATTATCAAAATCACTTTTGATTATAAATCTCTAAAATCTTGTAATAAGGCTCTTATTTTTATATATTTTTTAGATCATATTAGCCTTTTAACAAAGTTTGGGAACTAGGTTAGCCAATTTTTAGGATTTGGTTAGATGTTTGGTCATTAGATAATCAATCTTTGGTTACAAACTTTGTCTTAGGTAGTGATGTTTATTAAGTACAAACATGATTGTGTTCCAATAATTCAAGATTTCATCATACATTTCTTAAAATCAAGATTAGATAAAAACAAGGCTTAGAATCTCACAAAAACATTGTCCTCCCTATTAGTCTTTTTCTATTTTATCTAAACTATAACATTAATCTCAAGTTATAATAATCTATGATCAACCAATGTTGAGAAAACATACTTGCATTTTTGAACTATGAATTCCTCAATAAATTAGGTGAAATTTGAGCTGAGGGTTATCTAAAAGAACTTATTGAAATCAAATAACAAATCATAGGAGGAATTTAAATATAAAACAAAGGAATCAAGAAAATAGATATATGCATACAATACTTATGCATAAGGGACAAGAGGGAAAGAAACATGAAATAAACTAAACTATGCCCTACCTATACTAACTCTAACTATTATTATAGTTTACTCCATAAAGACTCTAGGTGGGACAATAGAGAAATAGTATTTGAGGTATTTCCCAATGGTTGATAATGTGAACTCTACTCATACCAAGTATTTCAGTTTGAAGGTGTTATCTCCTAATGTTTCAACAATTTGATATGGGCCAATCCACAAGGGTGTGAACTTCCCATGTTTCCATTTTGGTTCTGAGGCCTTATCCCAAAGAATAAATAGGTATCTTTGTCTAAAAATGTTTATCTTTAAATTATTATCAAACCACCTCTTGACTATGGTTTGGTGTCTACTAAAGTTGGAAAATCTTATTCTCTTGTATATTCAATCTATATGATGTCCAATAGTTTTGAACATGTAAATTCCTGATCCTCCTCCATGTACTCTTGCATGAACTTGTAGCTTAGTAGCTTGAGTGATATGGGAAATATAGGTTATTGACCATATGCTATCAAGAATGGTGATGTCTTGATATATTGCTTAACTATAGTTCTATCTATCCAAAGGGCATACTTGAGTAGCTTGTGCCATGTTCTTAGTTTATCAGCTACAAACTTATTTATCACTTTCATCAAGTTATTATTTGCTGATTCTAACACTCCATTACCTTGAGGATAATGGTTGGATGAGAAATTAAGGACAATATTATTTTCATATCCCCGCTCGGTCATCTTAATGGATGTAAAGGTAGATCCATTATTATAGACTAGAGATACATGTGTCCTAAACCTTGTGCATATGTTCTCTTCTCAAAAATGATCACCTATTTAGTCTTACACTACCTAGTTTCTACCACTTCAGTCCATCTAGTACATTAGTCAGTAGTAATCATAACATACTTGTGACCATTAGTAGGATTGGGGTTGATGCCCCCTACAAAATCTAGTCCCCATTAGGTAAAGAGTTTTTCAATCATCACTAGATTTAATGGCATGTCTTCCTTGGGATATTTAGTGTTGAATACTTGACATGAGTGACATTATCTCACATGTTTGTGAGCATATTTGAAGATAGTAGGTTATTAGTAACCATCCCTAAGGATATTATGGGTTGTTTTCCTCCCAGATGGATGTTCACTTCTCAACTATTCATGGAATGTGATCAAGATCTTAGCTACCTCTTCCTTAGAAATACTCCTTAGGTAAATACCTTTAAGGTTTTTCCTATACATCACTCCATATTTGATAAAAAATGATCTACATTGAGCCTTAAATCTCTATTTTGATCTTTACCTAAACCTGCAAGACAATAAACATTGGTCAACAAATAAACAATAGGATAATACCAATCATTGGGTTGAAAATTTTGTTTTTATACTTGCATGACACTTAGTTTAGGATTAGTATTGGCAATCAACTAAATTAAAACTTGGAATCTTACCAAATTTTTAGTCTTGATCTATTTATCATATTATTTGAGAATAGACATCAACTTACCTCTCATTTATCCAAGTTCACATTGACTAAGCATGAGATTAGTGGTAGGGTCAAGTAGTATCCAATGTGCCTTATTTCTAAGGATATAATGCCTAAATTTATTTAATACTTTGAATAGAAAACATTATTTATTTTCAATAAGAGAATAATTCAATTAAACATTCTTAACATTAGTACTCATGAAAGTAATAGGATTATCACATCCATATATCTTCTGATTCATGATAGTTACAATTGTATGGTCAAAAGTAAAAGAGTAAAGATAGAATTATTTAGTAAAGCCTGGACTTATCAGCACATGGTATTGTCCAATTTATTATTTGACTTATTTGAATGCCACCTTGGTATCTTGATTATAAGTGATCTTAACATCTTTATTCAATATGTCATTCAAAGGTCTCACTATTTCTAAAAAACCATAAATAAAATTCCTTACAAATTTGATATTCCCAAAGAAAGAATTTAGTTCTTTTTTACTATTAAGAGGTTCTATTTTAGATATGACATCTATTATATCTATTTATATATAAATACCCTCCTTATTTATAACATTTCCCAATAATTTTCCCTTAGTAACACAAAAAATACTTTTCTTTGGATTGAGAGAAATTTTATACCTTCTACATCTTTCAAATAGTTATTGTAAGTGCATGATGTGATCTTACCCATTATTTGAAAATAAGGTTAAGTCATATATTTAAATGATAATTCACTTACCTATTAGTCCCTATAAAGTGTGGTTCATTTATCTTTGGAAATTTTCACCTACATTTATCAGTCTAAAGGGTATTTTTTTAGGCAAAGGTTTCCCACTTAGTAGTGAATGCAATTTTTAGTCTATATTCCTTATTCACCAGTACTTGGTTATATCCTAAAAAAACCAAAGAAGGACATCATGGTATAACCAATAACAATCTAAATTACTTAATCAAGAGAAGGTAAGGGATAGTTATCTTTCTCAGATGTTCTATTTAGATTTCTAAAGTCTAGACATAGTCTAATTTACCCATTTTTCTTCCTGATTGGTAATAAATTAGATACCTAACTCTAGTTTCTAATGGTGAAAAATATCCTTTCATATATAAATTTATTGACTTCCTTATATATTATAGGTTCTAAGATAGGGTTGACAGGTCTTTGTTTTTTCCTAAAAGGCCTACATGTTTCTTTTAGTGGTGTGGTATGAGTTATGACCCTAGGATAAAAGATATTTAGGTCCTCATATGACCATACTATAACATATTTATACTTGGTTAATAAATATTTATATCTTATTAAATCCTCACTAGTGGTGGTTATACCAATGTTGACTAGCAGGGGTTAACCTTGGGAACCTAGGTCAACATCATTGTAATCTTTCCCATCTATTTTGGGAACCTTGATATTCCTAACTAGTTTATCTTTATCAAATAATGTTTCTATGGAAATAATTCCATTGGGAATCTTATTATAATTTATTTATATGATATTTTCATCAATATTTCCTCTATCAAGAGTATTTTCATCAACTTCATTAATGATGTGGGACTCAAACACTCTAAAACTATTCATGAAGTCTAAGATCTATTGGTCATCACTAAATACCTAGAAATGGTTGATATTATCAAGGATTAAGGGACAAAGAATCCATTAAAGACTAAGACTTCCCAGTTTAGAGTCTTGGTTGGGCATAAGATTAGCTGTAGCTGAGGCTAGCTCATTAGCAACTTGGTTCTTTACCCTAGGAATAGAGATAATGTTAAAGGCATCAAAGTAATCTATCAAGTACCATGCTCTAAACTTAAGTTTCTTGAGGTAAGAAAATTTGCACTAGTAATTACTTCTTACCTGGTTAACCACTAGTTTTGAGTCACCATAAACTAGTAGTTCTTTGACTTTGTGCTTAATGGCAAATTGTAAACCTAAGAGTAGAGCCTCATAGTTTACCAGATTGTTAGTACATGAAAACTAGAGTAGGTAAGAAGTATTGAATTATTACCTAATAGGATTAATTAAAATAATTCCTACCCTTAATCTAGACTTACATCTTGTACCATCAACATATAATTTCCATATCCCAGGCATAATAAGAATTTATCTATAATCACATAACTTAGGGGTGTCAAGAGTGTAAACACATAAATCTAAGTTCACCATGTTGACCCTCTCTTTGGTTTCATTGTATTTATTAATCATATGATTCATTTTAGGTTCCATTTATATCTTGATCTATTTTATAACTCCCTTATATGGAAGCCACATGTGGGAATAGTCAGTAGACATGTAACCATTCAAAGATCTGCTATAGTCTTTACTTAGTAGCATTCCATATGCATCAATAATATCCACCACTTGGATGTCAATGAACTATTGTATCTTTGGTTAAGAAACAATCTACATGTGAACATTTAATAATTGACCAATTAACTTCACCCTAAACTTATCCAATTGAGAAACAACTCTATCAGATTTAATGAGAGTCAAACCAAGTTACTCAGAAATACCTTTTAACATGATGTTAGTAGATGCACCTAAGTCTAATAAATATTTATACAAATTATTAGTATCAACAATAAATATGAGACATTTTCTTTGTTCTTGTGCATAGTAACATTAGTATTTACAATCTTGGGTGACTTACTAGGCTTCTTGGATAGATATTTAAGTAACAAGTCTCTCTGCTCAATGATTTGAGTCAGCTCATGTAGTGTGATGTTAGCTTTAACCCTCTTTATATCCTCAACTATGTTATACCCACCTTTGGTAAAAGAAATAGGTGAATCAACATTGTGTTTAGAGGTACTTCCTTTTGGAATCTCATTATTGTTGTTAGCTACAGGGTTTGGAGGAGTGTCAAAGTTGTTGGGTAGATTTTAATCTATCAAGGGTTGCTTCTACTCCCTATTTATCAGAGGATATGTCCTCTTCAAATACTTCTTGAAGGCATGCACCTCTATAGAATTAACCTCATGGTCATTCTCTTCTTGGAATGGGAAGTCAAAGGTCTCCACCGTTAGGGTTGTATCTATATATTTGGATGACTTGGAAGATCTAGATGTACCTACAGAATTATCTTTGTTAGATCCACTTTTAGGAGTATTTAAATCATATTGAAATAACTCAAAAACATTATAGAATTGAAGACAATCCAACTCACCATGATTGGAAGTATTGTGGAAATTGTAATATTCAATTGATGTAACATCAAAAATGTTAATCTTAGGGTTATTATTCTTACCTAATGATTCATTATTATCATTGTTACCATTGTGAAACCTATTATTAGGCCTATTGAACCTTTGATATGATAAATTTTTGCTAGAACTTTCCCTGTATTGGCAAATTACTTCTATAATTTAATAAAGTCAGTACTCAAGTTTTGAACCATCTTTAGAATAGAGTCATTTTCATTATTTGGGGCTTTAGAATTATGAACTTGAGTGTTACTAGTGCTAATGGTTAACACTAGAGCTCTTTGGTGTTATGGATGAGATCCACTTGTAACACTATTTAAGAATCCTAGGCTTTGGCCAGGATGAGCATGGCTTAAAGGTAGCTGGTTCAAAATTAGAAGTTGGTTTAGGGTAGGAATATTCTTATTAGAATTGGGTATAACATTTATAATGGTAAAATTTGGATTATAATTGGGAATATTGTATGACATTTGGCCTTAGGGTTGCATCTAGTCATTAATGATCACAACTTTAGCATATGATAAGGCTAATGTGTTAATGACCTAAGCAAATATTTTGAGAAGCACATAAGTTATGGGATCCAAAGCATCCTTGTATATATCTAAGGCTAAAGCCTCATCAATTCTATAAGGAACTATGGTTCTGCTAAATATGTTATGAAATCTGGCATTAAAGGCTCTAATTATTTCACTAGAATCTCTTTTCACTGTGGTGAACTATTGGTAAAGAATACAGGGACCGATGATTTTACCAAATTGATCAATAAATATCCTATTAAAATCATCCTAACTAGTGATATAGGTTTTTGGAAGATTGATGAACCATTCATAGGTAGTATCTTTGAAAGTAAATGGAAATAGTTTACATGCTACATCTTCATGAACTACATTTATCAATATTAAAGTAGCTTTGAAATATTTAATGTGCTCTTCAACTATGACAACACTATCTAGGAAAAATGATGGAAAATATTTTTTAGAATTACGAGGAAAGTCATGTATCACACCTAGTACATTGATTGAAGACCACCTAGCCAAGCCATACCTTGATAGGGATTGAACATAGGACCACCCAAAATTGGTGAAGTTGGATAAGACTTTGAAAGTCTATGTTTATCTTTATCTTTCCTATCTCTCCTATGAAATTATAATGAAATGAGGGGAACCCTTGTCTCTAAATGTGACTTGGTCCTTATCTTTGGCAATTCCAACTTTAGAGTTTCAAACCCTTTTTGAAATATGATGTGTGATTCTTATCTTTATAGAGAATAATGATCAGACATGTGAATTAAGTAAATTTTGTACAAATATATATAAAGGATGGAAAAGGACACCAATATTTAACTAAATTAGCTCAAAGATATGTCCAAATACATGAATATGAATGATATTTATAAATTTAAGTTCAAATAAACTCAAATTTGTAAAGGATCTATCAGTATTTGAATAAAATAGCTATTACTAACCTCAAACCCCTTGGATTCATATATCTTAACCTATCTTTACCATAATTCAACATCAAACTTCAAAGAACATCTATATTTGTCTAAATAAGCACAAAGAGTAGTCAAAAACCGTAAATATCAATGATATTTACATAAATATGCTAAAGTAAGCACAAATATGCAAAGAATATAATGATCTTTGAGCAAAATTCACAAAAATGAGAAAATATATTTTGAATTTTCAAAGATCTAACAAAGGCCCTCCTAGCACTAGTGGAATGCCTCCCTATTAATTCCTAAATATGTATCATAGGTGGTCTAGAGTTTTCAATAAACACTTCTCATTTCTAAACTCAGAGAGTTGATTATATGAGTTAAATGTTGTGATAATACTTCTATCTTTGGTGGAATAGATGCAGAGCAATTGAACTATTGTACAAATTTATAATAATTGGTGGTTGGGAGCCACCATGGCTTGAAGTTGATATTTAAGAAAATGAAAGTAATCTATGCTAATTAGAGTGAATTATTCCTAGACTTAAGTCTAAATCTAAACTAGTATGAATATATAAAATGAAATTGATCTAAAGTGGATTGATAAAAAGGAGAAAAAGGAAGGGTAAGAAAGCAAAGAAACATATTAATGTTATTAATATTTAGCCCAAACATCATGACAAAGTTCAAGTTTCATCTAAACATGCATTTAACCAATACATGACATGAAGTAGTGTATGATCAAATATTATCACAAATTAGGCAAACATCTAAGGATGGTATGAAATAGTGCAAATAACGACTATATTTACTTTAAAGATTCACCCTTGCAAGCAAAAAACATTAGCACATATGCAAAAAATTTAAAGTAAATGAAGTAAACCTTAGAACTTTGAACTAATCTAGAATAATCACAAATTAGTAACTCTACACTCAAAGATGCACATATATCTCACAAAAACCATTCAAATGTGAGATTTAGACCATACAAATGAGAGAAAAACCATAATAGCAATTTCCACAAGCAAAATAGACAAACTTTGCAGAACTCCTTTCTTTGTATTAATTTGCTCAAAAGTTATAAAATAGTTTTTTGGCTCTAAAAACTCTCTTTTACAATGGGAAATACCTATTTATATAGACTTTTCATGAAGTATGCCAGTTAGTCATGTTAGAATTTAAGGATAACTATCCTTTTATAACCTTTTGAGAACCCTCTAGACCTTTTAAATGACTAACTTTCAATAAATCTGCTTTACAAGTTGCACATGACTTTACAAAATATAATCTTTTTTTTAAAGTATACAATCTCAATTACAAAATAATATTCCTATCTTCACTAACTTGGAAATCCTTGTGTTGTCATAGTTGTTTGATTTTCCTATAGGATCTTCATTTTTTAATGTTGTTTATTGGTAAGCTAGAGATCAATGATAAGTCTCATGAAAAATTCTTTTTCTTGATCTTATAGGATCTTGAGATCCTTGTCAACCCTTTCCAAAGCTTGTTTGATGCCCTTGACATCTCTTATCTTTTCTTCTGATGATAAAAGTAGGCTCATGACCTTCTTGTTATCAATTCCTATTTTTCCTTATCCTTCATTCATTACTTCTTGCATGAATTGAGTATTTTTGTGCTTGAAATCCTCATTAGTTATTAGACCCAAAAGACTAATTGTGGTAGGATCTTTAATCAAGCTATCCAATATGTGAAACATTTTATCTTCTTGTTGTTTGAAGCCCCTAGAAACATTTTATGTATGTTTGGAATAGGCTCTTAGGGCCTTGATCTTGTTAATCAATATAGCCATAGCCATATTAAGGTGGGCATACTGACTGTCCTAAACTTAGAGATTTGATTTTAAGTCAAGACCTTGATCAAATCCTTCACTTGGTAGCTTGAAGCCCACCATTGGCCAACTTGGCATATAACCTTAGTACTTTGTTTATTTATTGTATCTTGCCTAGTCTTGATTGACTTTAAATAATTAAACAAATCATCCATGGTGTCCTCAAACTACATGAATCTATCTTCTTAGATTGATAAGATGGATTTTTCTTTCAAATTCTTGTTCTACTACAATATTCCCTTGATCATTGTTTACAACTGATCTATCTAAGCTTGAGCCATTTAAATAACATTTTATTCAAATATTAGGTCTTCACTAGGATTTTGTAATCCAACTGGAGTCAATCCAACAAAAGTTTCCACTTTCTATAAAGTGAAATCTTCTCCACCAACCATGGCCTTCTTCTCAATCCCTCTCTACAAACTAGTAGTGGTTGGGTCAATTTGATACCAACTAATTTTTTTATCACCTTGGGAACTGGAGTCTCCATTTGTACTTCACTTGATTCTCTTGAAGCTACCATTCTTTTCTCTTCCTCCTACAATGCAACTATCCATGGCTTAGATTCCTCATGAATTGGGATATTTATGGACCTCATCATAGTCCATGGATATTGTGCACTTGGTATCTTCTAAAATTTTCCATAAATGAACCATTCAAGAATGGTTGGACCCTAAATCAAGTTTTCCTCATTGAAGAGATTAAATTCACTCAAAGTATGAGTGAAGGTCAATTTTGGATTTCTGGTTTTAACTGAGATAATGGCTAATT
The DNA here is from genome assembly GCA_037957365.1 of Torreya grandis. Classification (NCBI taxonomy): domain Eukaryota; kingdom Viridiplantae; phylum Streptophyta; class Pinopsida; order Cupressales; family Taxaceae; genus Torreya; species Torreya grandis. Next base: position 651,166 of record JARHVA010005131.1, on the reverse strand, counting down.
CAACTTTACTTTGTGGGGTGTCTATAGGAACTAGGTATAACACTTTCTTCCCCTTTTCTTCTTTGGCTTCTTCCATTTCTTCATCCTTAGACTCATAAGCTAATGATAGAATTTTTAAAGCATCTTCAATTATTTTAATGCGGTCTAGTGATACTATATGAACCTCCTCCACTGGTGATACTTGTTCCTCTACTTGAGTTGAAGAAGATACAATTTCATCAGGTCTTCTCTCCTTTGGCCTTTGATCAAGTTATGCCTCATGTCTCGATTCTATTTGTAACTAGGCTAGTGGAGGTATAGAAGGTTCATCACTCATCAAATGGGATTGCCTTGTCCCCAATTACCTTTTGTCATCATTCCCTTTTTGTTCCCTCTATATTCTAGACTCTAGTTTGATGTTATGCCTTTTCAATCTAATGGTGACCTCATAGAGTAAAGAGGTTTTTGTAGATATGGGGTTACAAGGACTAGGTTGGTGATCATAAGGGATATTTATTCCCTTATATTTCAGATTCTCCTTCACCCTTCCATGGAGATCCCACTACCTTAGTTCATTAATTTTGAGATTAAATGAGGTCCTGTGTTTAGATGTAGCCTCACTATTATCCCATTATGAAAAAATAGTCCATCCAATGGTTAAGGGGAGGCTATGAAGTAGTCCTTTCCTATTGGTTTCACATAAACCATATATCCTATTTCATATTTATTAGGCTACCTCTTACTCAACTAACTTTATTGGCACATGGACTGGTAATCTAAGGGGAATACATTATGTTCCTTCAACCTTGATGATTGTGCAATTTGGATATAACCAGATGTCTCCCATGGTCTCAATTTACCTTTTGGTTAAGGGGATGACTCTTAACATTAGATTCCTAGTTATGGCCTTTACTAGGGATGGATAAACATAGTCACATATGAATTGGATGTGGTCTTTATATTTGAATATGTATAAATTTGAATAGTATTAGGAGATTGTTTATGTCCCATCAGGTGACCATTCTGTAAAGTTGGGGATATTTGTTGTGGCCAACAAGGCATTTAGGAGGTATGACGTCATGAATAATTAGTTCCTAGTCTTTTAATTAAATGCAAAGATCTACCTACTTAAATAAATGTTGACCACTTCACCAAAGGGAGGGATGAGTTATTTCTCAATCATAATGTAGATTAAGGGCACCCAAATTTTGTCCACATAGGTGGTGGTTGAATTTTCACATAACCTATTCATCATAGTCATGACCATTCTTATCATAGGTCTGAATTGAGCAATGGGGATGTTGCCATTGAAGTCTGAAAATACTTGATTTATAGAATATAACCATAGGACAAGGATGGTCTTTAAATCATTTTCTTTAGCCAAATTATTTATAGTGGTTTCATCTACTTGGGGATTAGGAATCCTGTAATAGTTCTCAAAAGATATAGCAAAGATATAAGCTATATTTATATGAGTATGTTCATTTATTAACATGGCTTTATTAATTTTACCATCTCTAAAAATAGGAGAGTGAAAGTCTATACAATATAGTACCTTGAGTTTTTTCATAGCATAATGGAGACCCATCATTTGAATGATAACTATGTCATTGTAGAGCCTTCTTGTTGACACATTCTTTTCCTCTTCTATTATGATGGGCTACTAGTTCTTAATGGTCCAAAACAAGCTTGACCAATTATTTCTCCTAGAATTTAAAGTTGTGGCATCAAATTATGTGTCCTTGAAAACTCTTAATTATGTATTTTAAGTTAAATATATTTATAGATCTTCTCTAGAGACACTTTTCTAGGCTTCCATGGTTGTAAGTTTCTCTAAATTGCTTGTCAGTAGTCTGTAGTTCAATTTTGGATTAAATTATCCTTGTATATATGACAATACAATCTTCATTGGATTGATTATGATAGTCACAATTTCAAACTAGGGCTTTTAGATCTAATAGGGTTTTTTCAAAAAAATTATAGTAATTTAATGGTGGTATTTATTCAAGCTTATGTGAGCTTCATGACATGGATTATATTTAGATCTTTGTATTTATACCTTTGCATTTCCTAGGTCCATAAAATATTTAACTTGGCACATTAATACTATGTGTGTATGATGTGGAATCATCATGGAATCTTGCTCATTAATGTTCAAAATATGAGCATTTATCACTTTTGGACACATGTTAGTGTTTTATTAATTTCAAGCCCTTTGAAAATTTTGCCTCACCTCGCACCATTGGACCTATTTTCATGGATCAATATGGTCTATTGATCTTAATTTGAGAACTTGAATGTTATTGGTTGCTTTCTACATTCCCTATAGTTATGGAACTTGCTATTTTTGCATTCACTTTGATATTTTTTGAAATGTCAATGTTGATCTCAAACCATTGATCTCATTTGCATGGATCAATTTCACTCCATCAATCTTGATTTACTTAATTATGCTTCCTACTCCATAGACCATTAATCAAAATGTGTATACTCCTCCATGTACCACCGATATTTTAAATATGTTATAGATTTAATTCATGGTACATGGTTGTACCACTTTTCACCTTTGTATTTATCCTCAGGACTCTTGACTTTTCAAACTTCATTATGCATTGTCAGATCTATTATCTAGATCAATGTGGTCCATTGTATGTTGATCTGAGAGGTTGAATGCCATTAGTTAGTGAGTCTTCTTTAGTCTTAAGTGTGACACTTCTCACCTTATTACTATCTTCAGTATTTTGTAAAGCTTTGAATTATTATGCACCATAGATTGGAATATGTACGCTTGGCCACGTACCATCAATCTTTGGAAGATGTTGGAACTTTAGTTTGGGGTTGGGGCTTTAAATTTTTGACTTTTGTCATGCACCATTCGATCTATATTGGATGATTAAATGTGGACCATTGATCCTATTGATCCTATGGATGAAAAAAAAATTTAAGTTAGGCTCAGGAAAATAAATAACTTAGCATAAAGTTTTTTTACACTATAGTTTTATTTCATGTTAATAAACATGGGTAAGATCTTAGGATAAAAATTTTAAGCTAAGTTGTAAACATGATAAATGGGACCTTTAAAATAATAAAATACATAGCATATAATTTTAACCTAAGGTTTCTCATATAAATTAATACAACAAACTTTGGGGTAAGGCTTTTAGGCTACGTCTATAGTAAAAGTGACCCTTTATTTAGTTAGACCATGCTAATGATAAAATTCACCAAGGGGTTATGGGACATGAAGGGACCAAGTATAAATTTTTAGACTAAGGCTTGGTCATGTTGATAAACATGATTACGTCTTAGTGTAAAAATTAAACTAGGTTTATGACTTAATTTAATCATTCTCACATAAATTGTTATCACCAAATTTAAATTTGATTTAAAGGGACCTAAGCTAGGGTAATTTGAATGAGGATTTCAAGATGATTAAACATGACTTTAATTTGATTTTTTAATAGACCAAAGGTTATTAAAAGATCAAATTAACATTAAGAAATGGAATCTTGGACATTTCTCATTCTAAATGGACGTCTTTAGACCTACAAGCTAAAACATAGAGATTCACTATTAGCAAATTTAGTTGATATGAAACCAGAATTATAAATGAATATGCTAACCAAACCAACTATGGGTGATCTTGAAATAAATAATTAACTATAAACATGCCAAAGGTACTATGATCAAGTGAATTTTTAATTTTAAGGTATAAATTTACACAATTTGAAATAACGATCCCCATTTTTTAGAAATGGGGGTATGTTGACCACAACAATATCTAAATGATAAAATTATATGAAATTGATGTATTTATGATAATGAAAAAAAAACATTTTTTATGAAATAATAATTGAAATACTAGTGTTTGGACACATGTTTTTAGAGTAAAAATAGGAATTATTGTTTAAAATGTCATATATTGATAGAGAAAATGTTGAAAATTGTAAAGAATGATTTTTATTAATATTTCAATTAATGCATGCTTTTTAAATAATGTTAATAAGTCAATAAATCTATAAAATTTAAACCAAAAGTGTGCAAACTTGATGATTTGACCTTAAATTCATAGAAATCATGTTTTAAAAAGCGTATAGATTGATTTGTATATTTTCAAGATATATGTTTTATTAAAACTTTGGTCAATAGGAAAAAATGTTACTAAGTTTTAGATTAAAGGTAAAAGCAGGTTTTGAAGGGACCCCGAAACCCTTTACAACAAAAGATAACCTTAAGTTCGAAACACCAAAAAAGGTACAAACCAAACCAAGTAAAATAGGAACCTGAAAACAACAAAAACGACCAGATGTTTCCGCTGACACAACACAGAACTAACTGTCAAAAAATAGGAACAACATCCTGCAACCTTCTAAAAAAAATTAATTACCTTTTACATGAACGAAGGTTCATATCTAGAGGGGGGACCAAAGGCTTAGACTTCTTCCTTTTCACAGTGGTCCAACCATCCTCTACCTTAGCTACCTCTATCATCCATACCTCATGTAACGGAGGTTCATTAAGCCCAATGGGTACAGCTGACTCATCTATATCCTTATGATCACCATCCAAAATCTGGTTCCTAGGATGATCCTCCAAAACAGGGGGAAAGGCCATAGTCTCCACGACCTCTGGCTTTGAAAGATCTTTAATCTTAGTCTCCTCAGGACCATCTAAGGAGTCTTTTTCCTAAGGCTCCTCCTCAATCTTCGGCTCGGAGTGAATGCTTTCTTCCTTCTCAAAAATAGCCAGATCTTCCATAGGTTGATTAACTATATAGTGTTCTGAAGAAGCATTGGCCCACCAAGAATGTGGTCTTCTGGACTTTGTAATCTTTGTCAAACAACGAGTGGCCAGATGACCTATTTGGTGACATCTTCTGCACCTAAAAGGTACACCCTCAAAATCCAACACTTGTGTCCAAGTTCCCCTTGGGGAGTCCAGGCAAATCGCCTCTAGAAGACCTTTTGAAACATCCATTTCGACCATAAAGCGAGCACAGGTTGAATGGTATCCTAGCAGAGTATTTTTATCCACAAATAAATAGTCTCCTAAAGCATTCCCAATAGTTTCAAAGATTGGTTCTTGCCAAAGATGTATTGGTAGATTTGGTAACCGAACCCATACCGGAACCTTATTAAAGGATTTCGTAATCGGATTAAAATCCTTATGCCACCGTTTGGCCATGAGAGGATGTTTGCCCTGCCATAAAAACTCACTGTTACTCAATATTATCCTCCTGTCCTCAGGGCTTTGGAATACAACAATAAAGAATCCTTTTACACAGGGGAAGATTTCAACACTGTCTTCAATAAGTGGCACCCAATTCTTAGATATCCATCCATGTAGATCAACCAGCGAGGGCTAAAAACCTCAAAAATGAAAAATTGCAGCTTGAGAGGAAAAAACTTCTATCCTTTCAAGAATTCCATCAACTGTTTCTAGATCTAGATTTACCCTAATGGGTTTTAGAGCACTTACTGGCATTGCAGGGGACAGCCCAGAGAATGCACGAGGCACAACATCATGTAGCTTCACTTCGAATGCGGCCACGTCTGCAAAAGATCTTCCCCCTACTCCATACCCAGATTCTGTTGCGTTGGCAGACCGCCCAGTCGCGCTCCTTCCTCCACTCACAGGAGCATTCTCATTAGGGTTCAGGGCCGTAGCCTCTTCAGCTGCCCGACTATCGTTCCCCAATTTCAAAATCACATTCTGCGTGCGCATTGGGAGCGGCATTTTTTACCCCAATTTTGTAACCCATATTTAAAAAAAAAATGTTACTAAGTTATTTGTAATGATATATGTATAAAACATAATGATGTATGTTATGTATAAATTAAGTATTATATATATTCATTCATTCATTCATTAAAAATTTATGTTTTCCTACCTACAAACTTATATAATTTTAAAAAAATAAAGCCTCTTATCAAAATGTGTCCATGAAGATGAACACACACACACACACACACATCTATGTATGTATGTATGTATATTTACATACATATATACAGATACATACACACACACACACATATATATACATATGTATATGTATATGTATATGTATATGTATGTGTGTGTGTATACATACATACATACTATATACATATACATACACACACAAACACACACACACACATATACATATGTATATGTATATATGTATATATATACACATATGTATATGTATATGTATATATATATATATATATCTACATACATATGTGTGTATATATATATGTATATATATGTATGTATGTATGTACACACACGCGCGCGCTTGCACACGCACACACACACACACACACACACACACACACACACACACACACACACACACACACACACACACACACACACACACACACACACACACACACACACACACACACACACACACACACACAGTCATGTTGGCTAGTATATGAAAAAAATTTAGACTTGGTTTAGATCCACCAAGCATAAATTTGTGTCTTTTTAGTAGAAACTACTTGAGTTTTAATTTTTTATCTATAATAAAGGTGTAAACCCTTGAACAAAATTAAAAATGGGTTTGTTTACTTTAAAATGGATGTACACACTTTACAAAGGGCATGGACCCTTTATAATTGGCATACACCCTTCCTTATATGAAAAATTATCCAAATGCATTTTCCCATTCATAAGTAATCTTATAAAGGCATGCATGGTATTTGAAAGTGTGCACACACTTTGAAATTGAATAAAAAATCATACAAACTCTTATCTCCATGATTTTCCTATAATATTCCAATTTATATAAGCTTTGAAATAGTTTTTATAATTTATGGTATGAAAATTATTCATTTACTTTGTCTCCATTATTATAAATTAAAAATTCATTAATTTATGTTTTATTTTTATCCTACTTTGACTTAAAAGTTTAAATATATGTCATGGGGTCATGAAGTAACCATAAACTATTGATTAAGGAGTGAAGAAATGAAGAAATTTAATTCAAGATATAAAAGAAAGAAAAAGACAAGAAAATAATAAAGCATCCATAAAAGCCAAGGTGAAGGTACTTCTTCCACACCAAATAATTTTTCAATTACAAATAACTTTCCCAATTTCATGGAAATTAATTTAGAAACATCTTCAAGAGAGATAAGACTTTATCAATACTTGTTGAATGATGAAACTCAATATGTAGTAACTAATAAATTTGCATTAAATGATGAAACACATGGATAAACATAATGTAATGAAACATTTATCCCTAATTAATTTTTGGAGCATGATGACACTCAATTCACATGATGATAATGAACATCATATAATGATCCCAATCAAACTCTCTCCAAATGAAGAGGAATTTACTTCACTTATATAGTCTAATGTTAACATAAAATTGAATATCCCTTCTATGGTTGAAGTGTTAAAACCATTAAATTTAATAAAAAAACATCTTTTGGTCCCACATCTCCAAGGGTAATCTAATGAAAACCAAAGTATTTTTTTGAAATAGATGAGAATATATTAAAATTTATGAAAGAAAAAAATCAAAATGTATAGTTAAATGTCGTGATCAACTTGTATGGGACTGTAGATCTTAGGATAAAACCCATAAAAATGATGCCAATTATTTGTTCAAATGATGAAAATATAGTAAATATGCCATGGGATACATAATTTAAGGTTAAGAACTAGAAACCCAAAAGGAATAAATAGTGTAATAATAAATAATATAAGTAATGCATTTGAATAAATAAGTAACAAAACTCAAAACATAGATAGTAATATTAAAAGAGAAAATAGTGTATGGTGAGTAAGATAACATTTAACAACTAATTTCTTAGTTAAAAAAAGCACAACCCTGAACTTGAATAGGAAAAACTAATTAAATACATATGAAGAATAAAAAGATATGATGACCATTTACTTATAGTTTTTTTAGTCAAGAAATCTCTCTCTCTCTCTCTCTCTCTCTCTCTCTCTCTCTCTCTCTCTCTCTCTCTCTCTCTCTCTCTCTCTCTCTCTCTCTCTCTCTCTCTCTCTCTCTCTCTCTCTCTCTCTCTCTCTCTCTCTCTCCCCCCCCCCCCCCCCCACACACACACACACAAAGGTTAAAAACCATGAGCCACATGTGAAACAATTATTGGACATGACATAAACAAAATTATATAAAATTTTTCTTAAAAACTTTAATGGATAATTTGTAATCATCCAAAGGTCATTTGACATGTTGAATCCTTTAGATATCAAAATCAACCAAACATGCACCATTTTTTTTAAGGATCTATGTTGAATTTTATATGTATTTTAATGCTTTCATCATATACACTGTAATTTACATATTTATGAGATTATGTATGAATGTATGGTGGCTTCTTAACCTAAAATTTAAAGAGAGTTAATCCCAATTATTTTGGTTTAAAGACATGCAGGGAAGTTTTTTTGGCCAAAAAATGTTTAAATGTAATATTTTAAACTTGTGTTGGTTTGTCACATTTGATGATCTACATACATGGGAAATTTTCAAATAAATTTGGTAATTAATTAATTAATTTTAAGAAGTACAAATTTTTAAATTATGTACTAAAAGTTGGAAAATACTCATCAAGATTTGAGTTGTTTATGATCTAGGTATCTCTATCTGATTTCAAGTTTGAATTCAAGAATAATATTATATAGGAACATATAAGACACAAACACAAATAAAAATAGTTATATGATCAATTTAAGTTATGATGGGAAACTAGCCACTTGGGACCATTGTTTCAGTTATGGACTTCATTGAAAATTACACACTACAAACACAATTTGAGATTTAGTCCCATTACTAATATCAAGCTATCATTTTCATTGATGTTGCATTCAGATATGTAATCAGTTACATAGAAGATAATAGATTTTTTTTAAATAGTGCTAATTTTACATGACTGATGATAAATTTTGTTATCTAGAGTTAACCTAAGATATTTTGAGATATTTTATGAAAATAGAAATGCAATATAAATCATGTCAAATTCACACTAAATTATCTTGAATAATTGTGCAAGATAATTTTATAATATTCAATTTTTTTAATGGTTAAGCATGATGCATAAGAAGAGTGACCATATTTCATTCCTATTCATCCCTATCCTAGTTATAAAAAATTCATAGTAAGTTTTAGGATTTTTTAATATTGTGGAACAAGACCATTGTACGTAGCCATGACCTTTGAGTTGTCCTATCCCCTAGTGCACCCTTATCCTAATACTTCCACCATAATCTTTTTTAAATTGATACATTTAGTAATGGTTATCCCATGCTTTTCATAAGTTTGATTCATGAAAATATTTGAAATATTATTCTATAAAATAAAATTAAAATAAGTTAATTCATTAACTAGTAATCATTTGTAAATATGATTTAAAACACATTCTATCTTGAGTAAAATATCATTATTCTTTATAATTTATATTATGTCACTTTCTTATTGTCATAAGACAAGTTTAATAGTAATTTATTATATTTTAAAACATTATAATAAATCTTCTAGTTGCCTTCATCATAGATTTATTTCTTTCCCAAAAGCTAAGAACTACATCATCATGAGGCCCTTTGGGATGTGTAGGTAAAACTCAATTAACAAGGGGTTTCTAATAATAAATCAACCATTCCCACACTCCCCATTTTTTCCAATTTTTCATTTCATCCCATTCATGTGCTTGTGTGAGACTATGAAATACATGTTATAGGTCTTTCATGTGTCTATTCAACCCTCACATAGAATTATGAAAACCCTTGTAGGAATCTATGTGCTCTCTAACTCAAATTTCTTCTATAGGGTCAATAGGGATGAAGTAGTGGAAGTGGACAGAACCACTTTGTGGCCTTGTCCTCTAGTCTTCCCTTGTCCTTGCACACTATAATATTATTATTTATATAATGAAATAATCATGAGTTTGATATGATTATTTCTAAATTAGGACACAATTTATACATATATTTCCCCTTTATAATTTATTATTTAATAGTTCAATTTCAACATTTCAATTTACTATTTTTTAATACTTTTGTACATCAGTTTCTATAATTTAGTCCTATTTAATAAATTAAATCCAATTAACTATATATCTAGTCATTTTGTATTTATCATGGCATTAATGATCATCGTAAGAAATAATGTTATGCACTAAAAGAAATAAAATGAACATGAAAATCACATAATCATATCCTTTGAAAAATGTCTTAACCACATTAACCAAGCACATAAAGCTATAAATATCCAACCAAATTCACTAAAATATCCAAATCATATTGAAGATAATAATTATCATATCAATATTAGTAACAAACACATAATCACACAAGAAGCCTCTAATGACATAATTACTAAACTACCCACCCAATATTGGGTCCCTAAATCAACACAACTACAAATTGAGCACATTGATATAAATACACATGATAAATCAAATAATATAAATGTAATCACTAAATTCATAAACATATAATCCATTTCTATATCTTTCTAGGTGGAAATTATGGACATATAAACAATTCTCACTAATAGAACATAATTCAAAATGTCAAATTCACATAATTCCTAAATACATAACACATGTTCATCACTTTACTACTAGGCCTTGACTCTAATTTTTTGAGGAATTTACCCCACCACACACTACCCCCCTCTCCCCCCCCATCCCCACTCCTTTTTTTTAAACCAATTCAAATGATCCAATACAATTATTTTTAAAAAGCTATAAGAACACATTCTTTTTAGCAACTCACTCGCTTATCATTGCACATTTATACATATTAAAACTCTCATTTACACTCCCATCTATCTCCTTATACATGATTACACATGAAAATGATTATCATCTATGTTATATTGATATACATCCCTTACATATTAATTTGGGCAATCTCACATGTCTTACATCTTTATATACTATGATTTCACCTTCTAAAGATTGTTCAAATTCCTCTTATTGTGTCTAATTTTGAAGCCTTAATTTTTCATTTCACAAATTTTAAATTTTAAATTTATGTATTTACTTTTCAAATATGGAAACGCTATAACACCATATGTATCTATTTGAAAAATGCACAAACATAAAAATATTTGGAACATTCACAACTCAAGATCTCTAAGCATATACTCATGTTACTAGTTTACTATATTTACATATGCCATCCAATTATGGTAAGTATATAACATATTTTTTATTCACTTTTCAATACACAATTTAGTTTCCCAGGGTATGTGAGTGTGAAACATGACATTTACATGGTTTTCATTTTAGGCCATCGTTTAACCCAATATCCTTGATAAGTTGGTTGCATCCCATTGTCTAATAAACACTTTTACTAATTTTATCTATCCACAACATATTTTCCATGTTGAGTTGTAAATTATACAAATTTCTTTCTATTAATTAATAATTTGCATGTGTTACAATGGATATGATATTTGATAACATTTACATTGATACATATAATTGAGACATGTTATTTTTATTAGCTTTCATATTACATAATGTGATTAAACTTATTTCCTACTATATTTGGCACTTGGTATTATGTTTATTCAACATACACCATCTTTCTCCCTTTGTGTGTGTACCTTAAATTTATTTTCTTGTGTGACATTTACATACATGTACATTGTATGCGGCATTTGGGCCTTATGTGTGACATTTCTTGTTACTATGGTTCATAATAAACTATCATACACATACTACTTACTTTTAAATGCTTCATATACAGTTTAATGTTATACTCAATTTCATGATGCAATGCACTTTCAATACTTAAATCATTTACATGTTTTATCTACAACTATATGTCTACAATAAATATTTCACACTTTCAAGTTATTTAAATGTTTTATCACTTAATTCAATGCTATATTTAATAACATGATGCAATGTCATATGAATACTCTTCATAAGTTTCAAGGTTACATTTCTAAGATCCCAATACAAAAAATATATTTCACAATTATAGATCTCACAAATACTCCCTTCATTTCTTTTGAGACAAGTGATTTTCAAGCTACATCCATAATTTCAAAATAAAGGCATCAATTTAGGCTATAGATACTAAAATTTAATATTTATAGCATCTCAGTCTTCTACATTTGACAAATATCAATTAGGGTTATAACCTATAGTTCTAGACCTCTATGATGCTGAAATTATCACATTCACCATCTTATTATGGCTAAATGTTTCTCTTAGTTTGATTGATATCATTATGATAACCTAGGTCTCATGTACTACATAAAAATCATAGAATATGATAAACATCATTCATTGTTAGTTTTAGATCCAAACATGTTTAATAGATTTTGAGACACTACTGGACACAAAGGGACACTATTGTTGATGGTAGTGTCTAGATCCTTATCTAGAGTCTAGTTTCCACAATTCATCCAAATTAAAAATGATTAGAAACCTATTAGTTGACTTATTTCTTATTGAACCCTACCATGTGATATTTTCAAAAGGCATGGTATAAATAGAAATATAAGCCTTCTTATTCCTCATCTATAAAATACCAAGTAAGAATCTACAAAAGATAAATAAATAAGATACACAACCAAGGTATTCTATCATATTCATACCTATTTTCCTATCAAGAATAGGAACAATCATATGACAAGCCTAAATCATTTAAAGATAATCCCATGAGAGATATTTTTCAAGTTACAAGATAGATCATTACATGCATATTCATATAGTATGTTTCACCCTTGTACACACACACTCCCACACATAAAGGAAAAGTACATAAGTTTGTGTCCTTCCTTGGAGTATTGAATATGTAGGTATTACTTAGTGATAGATGGGTAATTAAATTTAGATTGACATTGTGATCCCATTAACCCATTTTTATCAAACTCATTATAAGGGTGAATAACTAGGGCTTGATAATTTAGTGAAGAGTGACACCCTATATTATAGATATGGATATATTAATAGAAATGTGATAGAAAACCCAAAATATTGAAACTAGTTGCATCAATATCCAATCATTATTCTATTCTAGACACATGCATCATAATTAGACACTAGCATTGGTAGTAGTGTCCAGTGTTAGGTAAATTTAGCCTCAAATAGAATTTGAATGGATATTGTAATGTGAATAATTATGTGAGTAATAATTCACTACATTATACATTTGGTTAGTAATTAGAATATAATATTTGAGAGCTACATTATTATGAGTAATAAAAATATTACACACACACACACATATTATTTTTTAGATTGAGTTATTTGGGGAGATTTTTTGGTTAAGTAAATCTACATCTTTATAGGAAAACCAATTAGATAAATATGTAAGATTGCATATTGTTTTTTTAATGAGAATAATATATAATATAGTGTGTGCAATTTTTTTAATATTACTATGTGTATTTAGCTTTATCATAATTATATGAGTTAAATATTTGTATAAACTGATCTAATATCTTATAGTGGTATTAGAAAAGGAGGTTTATTTAATGGATCGATGATTTGTTTGTAGGAGAAGCCATAATATTTGTCATTGTCCCTCTTGATGTTATTTGAATAATTTGAAGATAGATTTTATATAGGCTATTAGGAGAATTTATTTTTGTTGAGTGTTTTCTTTATTTTTTTTAGTTATAGTGAAAGTGGAGATAGATTTTACTGGAATATATACTATCTAAATTTTCCTGGTTGTCTAATGAGGAGAGTTTTGCCTACAATTATTATCAATAATGGGGAGAATAAGTTTCAATCATAGCCAAGTGTTTGGAATATATTTTTTCAAGGGCACAACGTTTTGTCATAACTACACACTCTATTGACCTATACATTATTAATTAGTCATATATATATATATATATATATATATATATATATATATATATATATATATATATATATATATATATATATATATATATATATATGGTGAAATCAACGAGTATAGTGTCATGGATCATTAAACAAAAGTGTATTGATGAATATATGCTAGTAAATTTTAATTTAATTCCTAGCATTTATTAAAAGTTTACATTTCAGTTTGTTTTTAGTGGATCAAAGGATTACATTTCAATTATGTGGATTTGTGATGTAATAATACATGACACTCACAATAGTTCTATTACATTGCCTAAGTGTTATAGTACATTGTCATTTTCCCACCATGATCCTTGTGACTAGTTTATGTGCCATGTTGTTCACTGTCTCATTTCTCACATGCAAGATATTCTTAGTGTAGGTCTATTTCTGAATTTAACTTAGGATACTTTATTTCAATTATATATATATGAAATCAAAGATTATCAAGTATAGTCTTCCTCAAGGATTTCATAGGTTTGTTGAATTTTAACAAATATTTACTCAAATATATAACATGGATAATTTCATCCAATAATGTAGTCTCTAACATACTCACCAAGCCTCAACCAATGCACCACATTTTAGTTTGATTATCATGATCTTAGATCTCAATCTGATCTCTCTATGTAGTTTTATGTGATAAATTTTATAAGGCTTTATAGGGATCTTAGGGACCTATCTGGAAGTAGGAGCATCTCTATAAACATGTGCTCTATTTGTAGATGCATGAGATTTCAACGAGACTACCCTAAGTGTGAATAATATAGCTAGAAGGTGTCTAGAATTATAAAGTGGTGTAGGTGTATGAACCCTATATAAATGTGGTGGATGCCTCAACTATGTCTAGATCTAAACTAGAGCAGGAACTATAACTAGATGAGAAACTGAAACTGGTGGAAAAAATGAAACTAGTGGCAAAATTGAAACTGGTGACTAAAAATTAGATAATGGCTCTGAAGTGGTGAGTGATAACTCATATGGAACTCCTCTAGCTATAATAACTAGATTAGCATGAATGAATTTCATACATCTATGAACTTTAAAAGGTACTACTCAGAGTATTTGAATCCATGGTCAGCCAAGTAACATATCAAAAACTCCTACACTAGGAACTATAATGAATGTTGTGGCCACATGTGTATGACAAACCTATAGAGGAATTACTATCTCACCTAATAAAATCTATAAACTCCCATTAAAACCACTAATAACTATATCTATTAGAGTGATATCTTGCTCTAAATATCCCAAATATTGTAGTAATGTCATATTATAAATGCTCACACTAGATCCATTGTCTATGATAACATTGTGAATAGGATGATTATTAATGTGAGCTCTAATAGAGAGTGTGTGATATCCTGTATCATCCTCAATGATCTCCTGCTCTAAAAAGGAAATGAAAGGTCTAGCTTGAACTCTATAATTGTATACACTAATCATGTTTCTCAAAGGATATAACTCAACTCAAGGTGCCCTATATGTATCTGGTGGGGGATGTGCATGATATGCATGGTGAACCCCTAATTGATCCCCTACCTCTTGTTTGGAATGATATGGAAATGGATTTGAGAATATTTTCAATATTTTATCATGTGTTTTATTTGTCAGTGGAGGCTCAACTAAAGTGCTAAGATCAATAGCATTTGAATCTATTAGGTCATGTATCTTGTGCTTTAAAATCATGCATCTATTTATCATAAGGCCTAGTGCCCTATGGCATTTATAAAATACATGTTGATCATATCCCTTTAGAAGAGGCTTTATTGGATCAACTTATTGAATAAGAGGGAGAGATGTGATATTAAAATCCAAAAGCTACTATAAAACCTTGGATGGATGAACTGGAAGATGTGAAAAAGTATGTTGAGGGGGTTCTAACAAAATTATTCACTGAGGAGGCTCATAAGATACATTAACTATAGGTTGATTTTGTCCTTTAGTATCATTAAACTTGACCTTATATGGGACTTTGTTGTTACTCTTATTAATTTTGTTTGATGTATTAGTGTACTTTAATTTGCCCATTGAAATTAATTTTACTTCTCTTTCCTTTAATGTGTGACATAATTTAGTGAAGGGAGATAATTTTTTGAACATTATTAATTCATGAAGTGCTAGTAGAAGACTCTATCTGAAGAGGTCATGTAACTCCCGATCGGCCATGGGGCTAGTCATCTTAGCTAAGATAGTTTCATATTTAAGAACATAATTTGTGAGATGCTCATTTAACCTTTGTTTCTATTGTGCAACTTGAGCATATGAAACATTGTCACCAATGTTGATATTGAAGTGTGCTAGGAACATGTTATTTAAATGATTGAATGCATTGACCAACATATTTAATTGACTATAGAACCATTGTAAATCATAATATTTTAGGATCCATGGAAATAACTTGGTAAGTAGTCAGTAATTTGGTACATATTCTAAGCATCCTACATGAAATTCTCTTAAATGTGTCTTTATATCACCCTTACCATCATAAAGAATAAGCTTGGGCTGAAAAAAAACTTATGGCAACGGTGTAGAAGCAATGTGACGTGTTGATGGTTTATAAAATAAATCAAAAGAATCCAAAGCCTATGTAGGTATAAAGGCCACTTGCTCAAGATGATTCAATTTAGATTGAAGATATTTTATCTTTTTCACAAGGGTTACCACATCAGGAGATAAAGACATACTAGCTATAGTTGGTGGCATAGAGGTAGGTTGAGATGCTATAGGAGTTTGTTGAGACATAGTTACTCTTGTAGTGTCATTTATAACTGGTCGTTATGTGGTTTGAGAAGATTCAAATTGTTTAACCTTTTTTATTTCCTTGATAGATTGTAAAATAAGAGTAAGATCTAGGGGTTGATCTCACAGTCTTTCTCAAAAACTTTGTAGGATCAAATCTTTGTTGAGGACAACTTCAGTAGTAACAATGGGTGGAAGCTAATCAAGAGTCTAATGTGGTGGAGCATGAATATAAATATTTGTATTATCATTATTATTATCATATTGATATTTGTTTACTTTATAGAAGTTTATCTCTTTATGGTTCACATAGTTTTTTTTCTAATATTGTCTTTTGTTAGTTTTAAGTTTATAATTTTTAGGTTCTTGGTGTATATTTATTTTATTCTTTCTATTTCCATAGTATTTAGATTGATTAATTATTTTATCAATATAAGTAGTAGTTTTTTAAGTGTCTTGTCAAAGATATTTACTCTCAAGAGTATTGACATAGACATTACTAAGTTTTTCAAAGTTATTATATGTAATCATCAATGCCAATAAATTGTGTCATAATTATTTTTAACTAGATACATTTTTAGTTTAAACCTAGATCCATTATGTTTCACATTTTGGGGGGAATTATAAAATAAGAGCAATGTGGAAACTATTGATCTTCGATTTACAATTGGTTGATTAAAAAGTGACATAAAAGAGGTTGGATGCATTGGATAAATGAGGTCATTAAATATATCATTAGACACTAACAATGAGGCCACTTTTACTATAGTGGTGAATATTTTTATTTACAGTACTAGTTTGTATGTGTGATAAATAATAGGTGTATTTCTTATTTTATCACATGATTCACTTCATAAAAATATATTATGGAGATGTAAGAGTGAAGGTTGAATATATGGTTCCTGCATGTGGTTCCTACAGTGACTAGGTTGATGTGTTCCCATCAGTAAATGATTGATGATAGATGGTTCTTGCTTAAATTTCACACACTATTTTTGTAGATGTGTTCCCAACATGAATGGTCTATTAGAAGTTGATAAGTTCCTTCTCTACCTTAATTAATTCCCATTAAACACAAATTTTCATTTAAGTAATAAGGGGTAATGATAGGAAAATTTATCCTCACATGGAATTTGAGTAAATATTGTGATGTGAATATTTACATTAGTAATAATTCACTAGATGTTATATTTGGTTAGTAGTTAGAATATAATATTTGAGAGTTATATTGTTATGAGCAATACAAATATTATGTATATAGGTTTTTTTATTTTATTAGGTAAATAACATGGTTTTATAGGTGTCTAAGAAGAATGAAAATATTATACAAAAATATCAATAGGCCAATCCATAGCCGAACAACCAAATTAACAAAAACTAACTATAGCATACCGAATGCAGGAAAAAATAACAACATAAAGAGATAAAGAGGGAGGGCCTCCAGTTCTTCCTTCTCCTCCTCTAGTGTCTTATATTGAATACCCCACCTAATCTTGGAGGTCTTTACCCTTGTATGATTTCTAGGTCCTTTTACTACTTCACTTGGAAGAATCATGTGCAACCTCTTCTAGCCTTGAACCTAAAGGGGTGTCTTCTTAATGAGGTTCAATTTGGGGGAACTAGGTGGGGGTTTCTATTATCTTCAACAACTATTTGACAGGGGTCCAATTAAACTTAGTGGATTGAATAAAGGATTATACAGTTGATTCAACCTACCTGTGTAGGGAATTTAACTTTTATATAAGGTTATCAAGGGTTAGACCAACCTCCCACACCTTTTTATTGAATTTCTCTTGTTTCTCCTTGTTATTTTTCAACTCCTCAGACATATTAAATTTTCCAATCCTGGTAACCTCCATGGAAGTTACCTCATCTAGGAAGAATGGCTTGGGTTTGGGGATAAAGAGCTTAAAGGGAAGGTCTTTAGTAGAGGTTTTAGATAGACTGGCCTGGGGAGTGCTCACAAATGGGTGGTAAGACCCTAAGGTGGGCTCCACCTCTGGGGAGTCCTCCTAAGAGTCCTCCTCAATGGAGGACCCCCTTAGGGGATCTCCCTAGATTGAGTTGTTTTGGGATATTTATTGGTTAAGTAAATGTCCATATTTATAAGAAATACATTCATATATGTAAGCTTCAATATTTTTATTATAACAAGATTAGTAAGTAATATAGTGTGTTATATTTTTTTAATATTACTTTGCATATTTTGATTTATCATTATTGTATGAGTTAAATATTTGTATAAGCTCATCCATTATATTACATATAGATCTAATAGTAGTGTCTATAACTATAGAAGTATAATTTTCATAATGTTATGATTGATATAGAATATTGATCTTGCATACTTACCACTTGTTTCTAGTCCATATTTACTTGCACATAGTAAACCTAAAAAAGTATAATTTCTCTTTAGCATTGAAATAAATTGAACATCTTTCAAATTTAATACATAATGTATTTATTATATCTCATTATTATAATTTATAATATTCATTTATCTAAGTTTGAAAATTATTGACCTATTATATATAATTTTATCATCCTTGTGATTAAACTATTTATATATTCTTAACCCTATCACCACTCATTTATAAATTGAGGGTTTAAACATTTGGTGAACCTAATCCCTATGTCTCTTTCTACAAAACCAAGCTTTCCCTAGGGTATTTGGTATCCTAAGGGTTTTTATTAATATTTTTTCCCATATTTATTCTATTATCTATATGGAACCTAGGTGTAGCCCTAGATTAAGTGGTGTTTGTATTGAACACTTGGGAGCTTCCTCTTTTATGACCTAAGATGGCTCAAACCAATTAATTATTAAATCTTATGCATAATGAGAGTACCGACAATGTAAATAAACAAAATTTTGAAGAAGTTATCATAGAAAATGGTTCTAATCATGAACATAATGAATCTAACTAAAATAATGAACATGAACAAATAAATTAAGAGAAAGTGCAAGATATTACTATGTTTTGATAGTGTATTCATCAAAATCCTAAGGATTTTGATGATATTATGAAAACCATATTATAAATTAAAAAATCAAAAGAAACAAGTGACATAAACCTCCCCTTGAGCACATCGTTGATTCATGCATCTATTAGGGGCATGGATTATGTTTTAAAAACATTTTTCCTCAAGGGCCAACATCTTATTACTATAAATAACATGGGGATAGTGAATGCTTCAACAAAATTACTAGTTTCAATTCCTATATCAACTCAAATAATGTTTACATCCCCTTTGGTGACTGCTCAACTATGTACTTTTAATCCCAATGGGTCTAAAATGAATGATCTTCTCTAAGTTATAAAAAATTTGAAGATAAGGTGACCAATATTAAACAAAAAGATTTAAATTATCGTCATGCAATGGATTGATAAGATGTTTTACATAATCTTCTTTCACTTGAAATACCTTTACACCCTTTACCAACTAGGTTTTTTGTACCCAAATTCACATTTATGATGGTAAGGATGATTTTGAAAAACATCTCCAATATTTATATATAACATGCCTTGATTATGCCTTCAATAAATTTTTTTTGACCAAATGATTTCTAAGGATCCTAAATGACTATGCTTTATTATGGTTATATGATTTACTAATCCAATTAGTCAGAGCATTAAAACCTCTAATAGATCAATTTATAGCATCTTTCTTTATCAACATCACTAAAAAGATGTCATATGATCAAATTATGAAGATAAATCAAGAAACCAATAAACCCATCAATGAATATGTTTTGAGATACACAACATTGTTAGAAAAAATGACCAATCCATTGGAAGATAAATAAATTCAATACATCTTTAAGAGAAGTATTCTTTTCCCATTACACGAGTCCATTATTTATAATAAGCTAAATTTTTTGATGACTTATGCCATATTGTTTGATATCTTAAAATGAAGTTTATTTCATTTAATAGTATTAAATATGTAGAAAACACATTGACTACATATAATACAAAGTTTCATATCAAACCAAGCTACAAGGTGAAACCTATAGAACCTATAAAGGAAATAACCAAAATGGCTAATTCTATTTCATAGTAAAATAATTGAATCATCTTATCTAATGTACCTAAAATAAAATTAACATTATTAACTAAGTATCTAGTTAATTTATTCATAATATTATGAAGTTCCATCTCATATCTCCCTCTCATCTCATAGAGGTTGATATGAGTTGACATTTATCAAAAGGATATGATTATAATGCATATTATGACTATCACCAAGGCCTGGGTATTATATGAACATATTTTATACCTTGAACCATAAAATAAAATATAGTTTTGTTGAAAAGAGTATTAAACTTGATGATCCTCCAAAGGATTCAGGTTCAAAACCTGATGATCACTATAATTCAAAAATATTTAACAATCCTTTAGAAGATCATTCTAAGAAAGATTCTAAAGTAAAAATGGCATACACTATGCATCTTCTTCCATCACATTATTGTTGGATAGTTTTCAATTATGTCATAGTGATGTCATGGATGTGTTATAATGAGTGGATGGAGTGCTTTGATAGCCTACATGACAATGAAAAGGTGTGCAATGTGCTTGTCCTAGTGTGCTTAAAGTTGGCTTGGTTGATCTTCAGTTTTGGCATGATTAGAGATGTTTAAGGATAAGTATGGTGATTTGATAATGTTTAAAGGGTCATATTAATGGTAAAATATGAATGGAGATCTTGTGTGAATAAGTGGAATTCATCTAATAGTCCATAGTTTTCATCTAGACAATTTGGGTTTGGTGGCAAAAAAATTGAGTAGGCAATTTGCTGACATCACCATTACCACATATGGATGAGTCAAGGGGAATTGGTCATATGGTTGTGATAAAATTAGTCCTTAATTTATATGTGAAAATTCTTAGGTCATGCACCTAAGTGCAATAAAAGATCTGAAATTACAAAGTTAGGCTCTTAGACATTTTGACAATATTTTCCCATAGCTAGATTTGTAATGTGGCAAGAAAAGCTGAGTAAGCATTTTGCTGGTGGAATATCTCACACATGTAGATGTTTCAAGAAAAGGTGATCATATGGGTTTGTTTAGTTTTGTAACTAATTTATTTTTAATAAATTTAATGTTAAATAATAAAGCATGAAAAAATATAAGCATGTTCAAAGTTGGCCTTCCAAACAAGTTTTTGACATAGTTAGTTGAGGTAGAAAAATCCAAGTGAGCATTTCAATGTCATTATATCTCACATGTGTGAAGTTTTCAGGAGTATATTGACACATTGTTGGATTATACTATGTGAGGAGATCATATGGTCTAATTTTTATAATTTTCACTTGAACAAAGAAAAATATATGAAGGTGCAAAGTTAACCTTACGACATATTGTAAAGGTCCCCATACATAGTCTATTTTTCACAATGTTAAAGATAAGGACAAGATAGAGATCCAATGGCTCATAATAAATCACATAGTAAAGATATATGGTGCATATCAAGTCAAATAGGTCAAATTTTTCATTTTTTGATGAAGTTAAAGATCAAGCTCCTTACAAAAGAATCAACAGAGCATTTTTATTTCAAGGACTCCAAAAGCAGCAAGATGAGGACAAGTGATTGATGGTTAATGGTATAAGTACTCAAAAGAAATGTGAGGGTGAAAAATGTCATGATCATAGGGGTTATAAAAAAAGATAAAATGGTGAGATATATAAGGTAAAGACCTAACTAATCCATAGAGATTGATGGTGTGTGATGAGTCAATATTACAAGATTGAATGAGATGAGGTCAACATATTCAAGGTTTAACATTTGGCATTAGTGGACTATGTGCTAAAATTAGAGTTTTATATAAAAATATAAATGATTCATGTTTAATTTGATCTAAGAGGACTCAAAATGATAGCATGGTTTTCAAAGATTAACTATGACCATTTGAATTTAATAAAGGAAAGACCAGTGTCTAGTTTTTAAGCCATAAATTTCAATCTATGAAAAATTTGACCATGAAGTAAAAAGTGAATTCATATAAAAATACAAGGCACATTTATAAATATAAATTTAAATATATATATATATATATATATATATATATAATTTTTATATATATATATATATATATATATATATAAACAAAGATATTGATCTCCAAAGTTAACTATGTGTTCAATTGTGTTCTACAAGTAACCAAGGAAGAATAATTGAGTTTATGTTGATGTTGTTTCAAAATATAATAATGAATTAACTATTGGGGAGTGTTTTAAACTCAATTAGGATGATATATATCCATTATTAAGGATTTAATAATCATAGATAGTATGAACAAAGATTTATAAGTTGATTATGTATTTATTCATGGTAATTGTGTGCACAAAAAGTTGTTTGAGCAAATTATGCTTTAGAAAAAGGGTATTATGATGGATATGAAAACTTAATGGGGACTAAAAGATCATGTATAATGGGTCCATACTTTTTAAAAATGTTCTCATGTTCTTTATTCATTCATATAAGTGTCACAGAGCTAAATGGGTCTCCATAAGACCTAAAAGTGACTTCGGCCTATTTGAAAGTGTGTTGTGCTTAAGTGCGACCCATGTAAGATGAATTAAGGGTGAATGCATGTATTATATATGACAAAGAAAAGATTTTGAAATTGATAATTCATGAATTATTTATATATAGTGAAACCAAATGTGATGGTTTCTAGGGGTTTTTTGGAAGACTTGTGAGAGAGACTTGTGCAAGGTACATGTGAATGTTGTGGAGTAAAGGAGAGGTAGAGTGCCCATTTAGATGATTTGATAAGCAAAGAAAACTTATGACTATGTGTTTGACTTTTAGGTCATATTTTTGATGTCATAAAAGTCCTCTTGTAATTTGAAGATATGTGAAGAGATCTAAGTGTGCATACGAGGATAGTTTGAGTGAAAAAAGAGAGAGAGACTATGGCATGCCTATGTGAGAGGCTTGTATGAGAGAGAGAGAAAGTTTATGTAGGGGTTAAATAAATAGAGATCCATCATTAAATGTTGAATACATCAATTCTAAGGTGGAGGCATTCACTTCAAGGAGGGTCTAAAGGACTTGATCTTCCTTGGGGGCAGTTGTTCCTTGTGAAATAGGTGTTTCACTAAATAATTTTGGTCAAGAGGATATGATTAAGGTTTGTTAGTCTAGAGGAATTGATCAGTCTCTTGTTTGTAATTTATTATAGGATAGTAGTCCATGTTTTTTAGGCTTGAGAGTGGGTTTTATTCCCAATGAGGCTTTCCCATATGAACTATGTGTTATATGTTTTGTATGCATTGAATGAATGAGCTATCTTATTAATATTATTTGATCAAGTTGGTATATGTTGATTTTTTAATAGTTTAAAAGGGATGTAATTTTAATTTAAATATTTGGGCTGAATAATTCACCCCTAGTGATTGTACCTCTAATAATTACTATCAGAGAAAGTCCTTTTAATAAAGGCTTAACAATTTGAAGGTGATCCAAGGTAAAATATGGGTAGGATTCATGGAGGTTTCTCTATTAAGCAAGCACTGATGTTTAATGGATCCAATTATGCTTTTTGGACTTCAAGTATGAGGACATAAATTATGTACCTAGGGTTTGATGTATGGAAATATGTTGTGGATGGATATGTTTCTCCTACTACTCCTCAATATAGCACTATAGAAAAGAAGTTGTTTGAGAAAAATTACAAGGTAATGAATGCCATCACTTATGGTCTTACAAAGGTTGAATTCACCAAGGTAATCCATTTTAAATATTCCAAAGATATATAGAACAAAATGAAGATCATTTATTAAGGAGATTTAGAGGTCAAGATTGTTAAGTTACAGATTCACAAAAGATAATTTAAAAGTCTCAAGATGAAGGAAGAATATTCTATGGCATCCTTTTTGTAGAGAGTTGATGAGATTGTGAACATCATCATAGGTATTGGAGAGAACCTTGAAGAGGTTATTATTGTTTAAAAGGTATTATGGTCTCTATCCCCAAAGTTTGATCCAAAATTATTTGCTATAGAAGAAAGTCATGATCTTACTAAGTTGAAGATGGATCAATAGCATGACACCCTTACTACCTATGAGATGAAAAATGATGATGGTATACCACCAAAGAAGGAAACAACTTTAAATATTGAAATAAAGACAAAGAAGAAGTTACAAGGTAAGAAATCCAAAGAGGATTAAATTTTTGATATATGTGAGAATAAACTAATTGCTTTGGTTTCAAAGAAATTAAGAATAGGTTTGGACAAGTATAAAGGTAAACTACCCCTCAAACACTTCAATTATGGTGAGATAGGACATTTTGATAAAAAAATTCCCTCACAAGTATGATAAGGATGATGATGAAGAGCATGATTAAGTTCATGATGATGGAAAGAGAACATTTAGGTCTAATAAAATCAAAAAGGGATTTAGAAGGTTTGATAACAAGAAATAATTTAAGGACAAGAAGAGTCTCTACAGTAAATAGGATTGTAACTCATCAAATGAGAGTGAAGTTAATGAATTATAGTATGATCATGAAGATAATGGTCCTATTGAAGATGAAGATATTTTCATGGTTGAGGAAGGTAGTTTCTCACATCAAAAAGGGTCTATTTGGAGTGATTCATATGATGATTAAGATGAGGTGGACTGTGAGACTACATTGACTAATGATCATGAAGAACTAAAGATTGAAAAGAATATCAATAAGAAGATGAAATATAAACTCAAGGACTTTGAGGAGAAATTTAGTATGTTCGAGGCAAGAATGGATGAAGATGCCAAGGAGCATGAAGATATGGTCAAACATCTTAGTTGTCAATTGGAAATCTTATCTACAAGCCTGAAAGCTAAATAAGATGAATGTGAAGAGTATGTAATTGAAAATGAGTAATTAAAATCTAAGCTAGAGAAGATATCTAGTAAGGTAATGTCAGTTGTGAGATTTGAAAAGAGGTCAAGTTATCTAGACAACATTCTGAATGATCAAAAGTATGAAAGTGATAAGACTAGTCTTGGATACAAATAAGAACCAAAGACTACATCTCAAGAAAATATGAAGACTAATGTGAATAAGGATAATCAACCTTTGAAGTCAAATCAGATCAGATAGCTAAGTTCCATGAGGTATGCAAGATTTAATGGTTACCATTACACATGCAATCAATTTGTTCATAGGGATAGATAATGTAAGAGACTTATTATAAATGAATTTTCTTAGAACTATGATGGGGATGATTTTCAAAAGGTGTGAGCAAGGTTGAGTGCTTCAATTGTCATGATGTGGGACACTTTGTAAAACATTGTCCTTTTAAGGTAAGGTAAGTTGAGTTTCCTTCAATAAATATTGATTGCTAAATTTATTATGAACTAGGACACATTGCAAGATTTTTTCTAAATCTAGTAAGATAGAATGAACTTCTAGAAAAAGGTATGATGTGATTCAACTATCAAAAGAGAGGTCACATTGCTAGATTCTAAAAGTAGAGGCCTACATGTCAGACTAGGTTCAATTAGGCTCCAAGAGTGTAAGGAAAAAATTAAGTCAGATCATGGAAACCAAAGGTGAGTCATGATGAGTTTGCAGGTCCAAGTAATTTGTTTTCTATGGTAGAGAATGATACATATGTTTAAGAGTGCCAAGGGTTCTCATTGTTTACTCATGTTTAGAATGAAGAGTCCAAGCTACTAGTTGAGGCAAGTTCTAATATGTGTATGGATCCAAGTGAACATCTTGATATTGTTGAGCAAGTATTATTCAAATTACATCAATTATTTATGCCTAATGATGAGGTTTCAATATGTAAGGTTGATGCTTCAAATAAAAAGGTATGTCAAGATTCCATAGTTGCTCCATGTGTTGTCATTTCTATCTTAAAATAAAATGAGAGTGATATAGAAAATGAACCAGTTGTCATAGTTCAAACTAAATAAAAGAAGAGAAAGAATTTTTATAGGTATAAAAGGATTCTAATGGTTACTGAGGAGATGTGGGCCACTCCTAGTTTCCATTTGTTTTAGAAGATTTTAGTGTAAAGGATGTCTCTATCTATGATTATTAAGAGACTCCTTTTAGTGGAAAACAAAGTGTTGTTGTAGTGTTCCTTACATGGTCTTAGAAGGATAGAGATAAGCATTTTCAATTGGAGCAGGTACGTCTAGGTGGAAGATATTCTATGGTGATGTTAAAGTGATGTCATAGATGTATATGGTTAGTATGTAGGGTTAGAATGGGTGTTTATAGGCGGCCTAATGAGATTGATGTAATATAAAAAAGGATTTTTATGCTCAAAAATGTCTATGCACTTGTTTGAGATGTGTTCTAGGTGATTTCAAGCTTTGAAGATCTTTTGTGTGCAATTGGATATTTTTTTTTGCTCTCGGGCTTCCCAATTTATGCTTTAGAATATGTAGGTCCTAAAATGGGTTATAGGATGTATGGATTACCAAATATGTGAAATCTCAAATCTTGGTCTAGAAGTGTGTGATGTGTGTCTCCAGGTGTCTAATAAGTTTTAGAGGTGTGCATTGACCAAAGGAGGTTTATTAACCTTGTTTATTTTGAGATTCTAGGGTTTTGGGCTATGTTACAAACATGGTCTGCCTTATGAGTTTAGGTTCTTAATAGGATGGATGGGCCAAATGTATTATCAAATCAAGTTTCATAGAGATTTGAACATTTTTCATTTTTAAGTTGTTTTTATCAAGATGAAAATCTAATTAGCAAGTTTGTTTATGAAGGAAGTATATTTCAAAGGTCAATCTAGTTGTTTCAAATTGGTGTGCTTGAGGGGGAATATGAGAGAGATCTAGATATGAAATATCAAATCCCGAATGTGTGTCTATTGAAATTTGTGGGATATGCAATTTCTAGATAGGGATATAAGGAGACTAGATAGGCATAGTGTAAAGAAGATTGCTTTTTATTTAGTTTCTCCAAAAAGTAAGTTATTTGAGTTTCAATAATAGTTCTCAAGTTTTTTTTGAGCATATTTTCTGTTTGGTGAGTGGCATGAAGTTTTATTGGTGGTCCTTGAGGGGGTTTGAGAGAGAAGGCTAGGAAGCCTATATGGTGGTTATTCATGGTATATGGATATCTGAATATGCTCAAGTAATGTAATTTCTCAAGGATCTTAAGGGGGAGTCTCTCTTAGATATTTATTATAGAGTTTCATTAGTTTGTAGTGCATGGTTGAGAAGTACAAGGTGGTATACACAAAATTTAGGGAGAGCTGACTCAGGTAGCTTGAATGACTTGAGGAGCTTTGCATGATGTAAGGGGAAGAATATGTGAGATGTTTTATTCAAATTGAGTATGTGGTTATATCTACTATAGATGATATTTTAAGAAGGTTGGTATGATGAATTGATCAAAATTAGTCATATTTGTGTGTTCTTTTTTCATTAATTATAGTGATTGATTGAAGTGAGTATTGGCATGGAGCAAGAAGAGGTAGGATCAAGGTAAGTGGGATTTTTTATAATCTTTATAAGGTGGTTCTCTCATATTTTTATGGTCTTTTTAGGTCTTTAGGATCAGTTGGTGCCCACTTTGTCATTGTGTCAAAGGGGGAGAAAGTTCCTATTGTGAGAGTGCTTGAAGAGAGAGAAGGTGAGATGAATGATGCTTGTTAACATCAATGACAAAAGGGGAGATTATTGGAGAGTTATCAATGATGTTTAGTGATGGCATGGATTTTTTTTATGAGTGGATGAATTTATTTGATATATTAAGCGACAATGACAAAGTGTGTAATGTGTTTGTCCTAGTGTGCTTAAAGTTGGCTTGGTTGGTCTTCAATTTTGGCATGATTAGAGATGTTTATGGATATCTATGGTGATTTTATCATGTGAAATTGGTCATATAAATGATCAATAATTATTGGATAGCTTATGTGCATAATTGGAATTCATCTGGTAGTCCATAGTTTTCATCTAGATAGTTTGGGTCTATTGGCGAGAAATCTAAGTAGGTAGTTTGTTGACATCACCATTACCACATGTGGATGAGTCAAGAGGATTTAGTCATATGGTTGTGATTAAATTAGTCCCTATTTTTTATGCACAAATTTTGGTCATGCACCTAAGCATGACAAAAGATATGCAAATGCAAAGTTAGGTTCTCAGGAATTTTGATAGTATTTTCCCATCACCAAATTTGCAATGTGGTGAGAAAAGCTAAGTAGACATTTTGATGGTGGCATATCTCACATGTGTGGAAATATTAGGAGGAGGTGATCATATGGGTTTTTTTAGTTTTTTACCTAGTTGAAATGTGCTAACTTTTAGGTCAAATTCTAAAACGTGGTCTTTTAGACAAGTTTTTGGCATAGTTGGCTATGTGGTAGAAAAATCGAAGTGAGAATTTTAATGTCATTATTTCTCATATGTGTGAAGGTTTTAGGAGTATATTAACACATGGTTTGATTATAATATGTGAGGAGATCATATGGTCTAATTTTTAGAACTTTCACTTGAGTGAATCAAAAGATATGAAGGTGTAAATTTGACCATACATATAGATTGCAAAGGTCCCCATACTTAGTCTATTTTACACAATGTTAAGGATCAAAACTAAATGGAGATAAAATGGCTCATGGGAAATAATATAGTGAAGATATATGGTGTTCATTAATTAATTTTTTTTAAAGTTTTCATTGGTTAACAAAGTTAAAGATCAAACTCCTTACAAAAAGATCAATGGATCATGTTTATTTTAAGGACTCAAGAAGCAATGAGATGAGGACAAGTGATCAATGGTTAATAGTATAAGTTCCCAAAATTAATGTGATGGTTTAAATTATCATGATCATGGGGTTTTTTTATCAAGTTCAAATGGTAAGCACTATAAATTAAATACTTGACTGATCCATAGAGATCGGCGATGCACGATGAGTCAATATTTCAAGATTGCACAAGATGAGGTCAACATGTTCAAGGTTTAACATTTGGCATTGGTATAATATGTGTTAAAGGTAAAGATTCATAAAAAAATATTAGTGGTTCCTATTTAATTTTATCAATGAGGATTTGATATGATAGCATGGTGTTTGAAGTTTAACTATGACCGTTTAAATTCAAATATTTGACTTTAACAAAAGAAAGACTAGTGTCTGGTTTTTGAACCAAAACTTTTGATCTAGGTAGAATTTCACAATTTAGTAAAATTAAAATTCATATAGGACTCCAAGGCACATCTATAAATATAAATTTTAAGATTTGAATATATGTATAGATAAAGATATTGATCTCTAATTTGACTATGTGTTTAACTATGTTCTACAAGTAACCCAAGAAGAATAATTGAGTTTGTGTTGATGTTGTTTTAATATATCATGATGAATTGAATATTGGGGAGTATTTTTACTACATTAGGATAATATATGTGCATTATTAAGGTTTTACTAATCATATGCACTATGAACAAAGATTTAGAATTTGATTATGTATTCGTTCATGGTGACTATGTGCATAGAATGTTATTTGAGAAAATCATGCTTAAGAAGAAAGGTATTGTGATGGATATGGAAACTTAAGGAACCTATAGATCATGTAGAATGGGTCCATGATTTTTAATGTTTTTATGTTCTTTTTTCTCAGAGAAGTATCAAAGAGTTGAATGGGTCTTCATAGGACCTAAAAGTGACTTAGGCCTATTTGAAAGTGTGTTGTGCTTAAGTTTAACCCATGCCTTAAGGGTGAAGTCATGTATTGTGGATGACAAAGAAAAGATTGTGAAATTGATAATTCATGAATTCTCTATATATAGTGAAACCAAATGTGATGATTTTTATGGGTTTTTTAGAAGATTTGTGCAAGGTAGATGTGAATGTTGTGGAGAAAAGGAGAGGTAGAGTGTGAAGGATGAGTTGATAAGAATATTAGATTGATGACTATGTGTATGACCTATAGGTCATATTTTTGATGTCAAAAAAGTTATCTTGTATTTTGAAGATATATGAAGAGGTCTGAGTGTGTATATGAGGACAAATTAAGTGAATAAGGAGAGAGATTGTGGCACACATATAAGAGAGGCTTGTATGAGATAGAGAGGAAGTTTTTGAAAGGGTTAGATAAATAGAGATCCATCATCATGTGTTGAATACATCAATTCTAAGGTGGAGGTGTTCATTTCAAGGAAGGTCTAAAGGACTTGATCTTCCTTAGGGGAAGTTGTTCCTTGTGAAATAGGTGTTTCACTAAATACTTTTGGTTAGGAGGATATGATCAAGGTTTTCTAGTCTAAAGGAGTTGATTAGTCTCTTATTTTTTAATTATTATAGGACAATAGCCCATGTGTTTCAAAATTGAAAGTGGGTTTCATTCCCCATGAGGGTTTCCCATAAGAACTATGTGTTATATGTTTTATATGCATTGAATGAATGATCTCTCTTTTTAATATTGCTTGATCAGGTTGATATATGTTGATTGTTTAATAGTTTTAAATCACTAAAATTATAGTTAAAATATATGGGCTCACTAATTCACCCCCCTCTCACAATTATTATGCCTCTAAAAATTATGAGCACCCATTATATGGTATTATTTTTAGTTATAAATGCACAATACATCATGTGTTTCAGATACCCATTATAATTGATGATAGTGAAATAGTGGATGATGATTTTGTAGACACTAGAAAACCATATCAATGGTTCTAGTTATTGTAAAACACTTTTTCTAAACCCCTTGGCCCCCTTGGGTTATAAAATTTCTTAAACCCAATAAAAACATCCATTTACCCCTTTACACACATTTAGCTAAATTAATTAATTAATCTAATAAATCCTATTTACACCTCACTCTAACCAAACCCATGGCTTACTTAGTGTCACCTAGTCTTAAGACCATTTTCTACCTTGGTATTTGAATTCCTAGCCTCCTAAACTATTTCTTCCCACATGCCCATGTTGCCTTAAATGAGATTGGACCACTTCTAATGATCTTATTGGCCAAAATTAAGTATAAAACACTATTTTGGGCAAGTTAGACCATTTCCACCTGGATTGAAGTTGGTCATCCCTTGATCAACACTAGTTGATAAGACCAATGTTAGTTACTTAAAGTTACCCTATGACCCTTTCTTAGGATTTTGAATCATTTGAGCAAGAAACATAACTCTTGTGCAAATTTGAGCTTTCTAGTGAACCAAAGACCTAGTCTAGAGAATAGGAAGTGATTCATCACCTCAATACTAAGGATTAAAGTGTTGTTACTCTACCTATTATTTTAAGGCTTCAAATCACCTCACACTTAACTTCAAGACATCTCCAAGCTAGAAATTAAATAATAGATAAGTATCATATACTTGTTATAAGTTTAGTTATTTGGTTTTCATAGTTTATTGCTTTCACTCCCTTCTAGTCTCTCCCCACACTTTCTTTTATTTTGGAGTTATATAAATTCAAACACTCCCTTTTCCACCAAATACCCACTTACCATTCCTAACCATTTGAGTGTTAAATATTTGTGTTTAATATCTCTAAGACTCCATTCTATCTTTATGACCATCAAACAACCCATAAAACCCCTCTATAACTATCCCAAACTCTACTTTTATCCAGAACCAAAAATAAGACAAAGACATAGTGATGGACATTAGTCATCCTTAACTGACATTAGTTACCCTTGACTGACATTAGTTACCTTAAACCGGTATCAGTTACACAATGACCGACATCAATCTATGTATAATTCTTTTTGATAAAAATAGAAATATAAAATCACCCATTAACCTTAACCCAAAATCTTATTTTTTGACCCCTATCACAAGACAGAGTCATAATCAATTTTATGTATCATGTTTTATCACTTTAGTATTTATTCTGAATAAGTTAATGTGATTTTTAAAAAATCGATCATTTCTCTTAAGAAGCATTTTATCACATTATGATTAACTAATTTTCACTACTTTATGCAAGCATCTCTTATTTAGATTTTTCATAACTTAACTTGTTAAATGAGTGGATTGACAAGCCTCTAATTAAGTCTTGTACTTTTTGTACCTATCACTTACTAGGTAATCTAACCTATAATCTTACTAACCAATCTCATTCTTATTACAAGTCATTCCTCCCAAGACAAAGAGGATTTCTTGACATCATCTAGATCACAAAGCATGCAACTACATCTAGGTTTATCTATACCTTTTCATTTCTTTTATTTATACTTGTTTTATAAAAATCAAAAGAAAATAATACAAAAACATAGTGAAACATTCTAGCATACCTGGTGAGACCCTAGAGTTTTCTTGGGTTTGTAAATGTTTTAGGACATTCTAGTTACATTAGTGAAAGAATCATTCATTTCACTTCTTTGTTTCTAAAATTAAAATTTGTAACTTTCAATTTATTCTTTTCAAAATCAAAAGCAAGTACTTATTTTTTTACTTTCTTAGAAAAGGGAAAAATTAATTTATTTTCCTTTATTTCTAAAAAGTGAAAAAGAATTCATCTTAGGAGAGGACTTGCATTCTCATTCTGAATTTAGGTGCATTCTAGTGGTTTTTGTACTCATTCAAAGAAATTAAAATTTTTCCCTTTGGGTTTAAAATCAACCTTCATCCATTGATTGATTGCATGGTTAAATCACATAGCTTAACTATAGAGTAATTCAATTGTAGCAATCAATTTTGTCACACACATACTAAACCACTCATATAACTAATTCATCAAACATTAACATAAGGCACAACTAAGATCTCATCACCTAGTAATAAACCTTCACCCTTGGCTATCCTACTTGGAATTCATTACCAAGGGGAGAAACCAAAACTCAACACATTGGCTTAGTATAAACTCTAGTAATTTAGTATTATTCAAATCACCCAACACCTTTATGATTATGGTGTGTGAAGTGAGGGAGTAGGCCCCAATACCAAGCCATGCACTAATTTTAGTAAAGATATATTTTGAGACTAAACAAACTTGAAACCATCCATATATATCTTATTCTAGTACCCATTTCAAAAACCAAGTGGAGCCTCATAAACTTTTAAAATTAAGGTAGAAGCTTAAAAGTGAGATAAAAAAACCTCTAGGATCTAACTTAATCTTAGCATGTGTGTGATTTACTTGAATTTTTTAATTCTTTGATCTCTTTTTGGGTATGTGATTTCATTTCCACTAAATTTATTCCACCATTTATCACATGGTCTTGATAAGGCAACAAGCTAGAGACCAAGCAAAGCAAAACCCACCTCACCACCAACCTTCATCCTCTTATTCATTAGTGGATCACACTATGGATGTGCAAAGTTCTCCTGACCATTTTAGGATCCTTGATATGCCTCAATATTTTACTCAAGGAGGTATGGACTTTACCAAACTCCTTCCACTAGTAGAAAACTAACAATAAATGACTTTAAAAACTACTAAAAATTGCATATAAATGACTAATCTTGGTCACATGACCATTAGTAGTTTATTGTCGGTCATTTATAACACAACCAAATTTATGAATAAACCATTTTTATTCCTTCATTGGTCATTTTGATTGATAAATTTGATAGTATATTTAGTCATTAATTTAGTCATTGATTGTTGTTAATTGGTCATTTAATTAGTCATGGTAGTCATTTATTTAGTTATTGTAATCAGTAATTGCCATCAATTGGTAGTATATTTAGTCATTTTTATTCACTGATTGCCATCCACTGATAGTATATTTAGTCATTTTTATTAACTAATTTCCATCCATTGGTAATATATTTAGTCATTTTAATCATTATTTTGCCATCAATTGGTCATATATTTAGTCATATTTATTCACTAATTTATGTCAATTGCTTGTATATTTAGTCAATATAATTATTAATTGATGTCAATTAGTAGTATATTTAGTCATTTTAATTGACTAATTGCCATTAATTGGTAGTAAATTTAGTCATTTTAATTTTTAATTGCCATCATTTGGTAGTTTATTTAATTTTTTTCGTTCACTGATTTTTGTCAACTGGTAGTATATTGATACATTATTTATTAATTGCATAATCATTATATTTACTACTAGTTTAGTAGTAAATTTTCATTTATATGATATAAATAATTTATTAAATACCATAAATTGTACAATGCAGAAATAAATATATTATTAAACTTAAATTAAAACATACAAGCAAATAAAAATACATAAATAAATATATAATTTTAGATCATTATGGGGTTAGTATTGGGCCCCTAGCCCACAAAGTAAAAAGTTTTAAAATTCCTAGCATAAATCCAACCAAAAATAAAAATAATAGACACAACCAAAAGTTGAGACTAAGATAAACATCGAAGGGCCACATAGGAACCCCATAGAATAGGAAACAACCACAAACCCAAAAAACTAGATAAACCAAAAGACAAAAAACTAATAAGGACACCAAACCAATAGCTTACACAATAACACTCATGATTCCCTCCTTATTTGAATCTATAAGAACAACACATCATATTTTCCCCTTACACGTTCTTCCTTCCCTCGCATAGTTTGTTCCCTCACCTGGACCATTTGTTTGAAGCCCCTAGATGAGGAAGGCACAGAGGACATTGTTGGCACTATTGGTCCATGTTATATAGCCTCTACCAGTGCCAAATTATACCAAGATGGAATTTCTATCATTCCACACAACACCCATCTAACTAGCTTCTTCATTGCTTCCACCCTCTTCTACTCA
This sequence comes from Torreya grandis, assembly GCA_037957365.1. Classification (NCBI taxonomy): domain Eukaryota; kingdom Viridiplantae; phylum Streptophyta; class Pinopsida; order Cupressales; family Taxaceae; genus Torreya; species Torreya grandis. Next base: position 615,972 of record JARHVA010005131.1, on the reverse strand, counting down.
TGTTGGTGGCTATGTAACAATACCAACTTTGAGATGGGATTCCTCATTTGTGACATCATCAGTAGTGAAATTTTTTTACCAATCTTCATTTCAAGTAGCATGACCTTCTTATGGAGATCCTCCATGAAATTTAAGAGAATCAAGAATCTGGTTTTCAAATCATAAAAAATAGAAGCAAGGATGACACCTAGACCATATCATCCTAAAAATGGTAAGGATGGGAGAGAGGTCAAATCATGTAAATAGATTTTCTTGATTAGTCCAACTTGACATTCTAGGTGAACATATAAATATACTACCTTTACCACCACCTTTACCTCAGATTAAGAACATGAGATTAGAGAAAAGATGGTATCCACTTTTTAGTTTACCCTACACTCTACCCCCTTAACTAGGAACTCTTAACCCAAAACATCCGTTAGAACAACATATACTTCTTATGAGAGTAGTCAAAAAATATGTCAGAGATGGGCCCATGATATAAGTCCCTTAAAGGCCATCTCCCTCACTTCAATGGACCCAACAATACATGTAGTGGAAAGTGTAATATCACTTTGGTTACCCATTGAAATCTCTCCTAAACACAACACATAATTTGCAAAGGCCACCCGTATATATGCATCACTAAACTTGGTAGTAGACAAATAAATGAACATAGGGGAATCCTCTAAGCTCTCACATGTAAAGGAGATCCATAAATAACCCTAATTAAAACACCATCCAAACATAATTGCAAATCCTCCTCCCTGACCACTTTTCACATGTTTTTTACAAGTAATGATTAAATGGAGTGAAAGGGAGTGTGCTCGAGGTGTTAGTAGCCACATGCACCACTAAAGGATCTGATAGATATAATAATCATTTTTAATTGCTTTGTGTGATAAATAAATACAAAAGGATAACTAAGTAGAAATAAACCAAGATCAATCAATGAGGCTATAAGGAAATCCTTTTAAACTTCCTTGATGTTATCTAACCTATAAACCTTAGGTTGATCGATGCCATAATTTGTAAGGAAGTTTGCAACCATATTCACCTCTTAAAAGCAATGTTGCCACTTTACAATAGAGAAAAACTTCCAAATTTCACCAAGTTTTCTTTAATATATTCTCTAAATTCCATGATTTATCCTCTCTTTTTTCTAGAGTTGTAAGGATAATTTGTGAATCTCCTTCCACAATCAGATTTGGGATCCCACATTGGATAGCTAATTCAACACCACTTGCCAGAGATTGAGCTTCCACTTCATTTTTAGTCCCATCCAAGAGTTTATTAGATAGGGCTCTAATAATTGATCCATATCAATCATGAATAATGTATTCCACCCTAGATGCACTTGAATTACCATGCATTACACCATCAAAATTTAGTTTAAACCACCCAAGCAGAGGGACATCCAATCCTACTTTCTACTTCTGACCTTCTTACCGATGATGACTAACCCATTAATGAGGATAGAAATAAATGTAATATTAAACTTGATTTAAAAAATAAAAACAAATAAAAATATTACATATACGAACAAGGTACAACATGCTAGAAGTTAAAAAATTGATTCAACATCATGATAAAAAAAGGTAATCTATAATAAAAAAAATATAATGCCATTTTGATGAACTATAAGATGTTTATATATATATATATATATATACATATCAAAAATGTCAAATTCTAAGAGCTTACAACTCTTAGAAATACACCATGATAAGTATCCTTGAATAACACATTAAAACTACTGCATTAAGTAGTGGGCCAAATTGTCTAGCAGTGAGTACATGATAAACATCAACTATGTCATTTTTTGTAAATATTTTAGTGGCCACATACTGTGTGAAGGTTCCTTCTTTCTCTTTCAGATAGATATATCCATCTATTTTATCTTCATAATCAAGAGGTGTTTGTGACCTTTAAAATATTTACATTTGTATCTCGTGTTCCTTTCAATTTGATTCTATGTATAATAGATAGTGAGTGAATCCACCCAATACCCACAACAACACCATTAAATGGATCCAACACCCCAACTTTATCCCCTTCTTGGAGTTTATCAATAGATTTCTAAAAAAAAAAAAAAAATACACATTATATTGAGATATAAAACATTTGATAACACAGATATAAACATTCGATAACTATTTATAAGAAACTAGAAAGTGATGATAGGAAACTTAAAACCATGCACTTGATATATTAAACAAAAAGTAACTTCTTACTATTTGATACAGAATAGATGTTAGAAGTAGAGGTTGTCCATATGTTAGTAGTCATGTGTCTTGAATATTTGGATGCTATAAGGACAAGTGTCATTCTTCAAATTTCTTTGAGCACCTTCCTCACCATTGGGCACAACTTTTCAATGTTTATAAGCTCAACCTATATTTGTTACAAGTACATCTTAACCCCTATAGACACCTCTCTAGTAGTTGTAGGTTAATTCCTCACAAATAATGAGATATGAATTTAGCAATGGGCTATTGATAAATTCATGGAAGACACCAGATAAGCTAGAGGATTGAAGGAAGATTAGAGAAAAAACTTCAAACATTTATAAGGAATGACCAAACCCCTAAATAACAAAGTAAGTGCTCCAACAAAGGCATACACTTCCAATCTCCATTTGGAGTGTTACAGACTAGAATTTATGACTACATAGATACAAATGAACCATTCTTAGCTTATGGTCACTTCATGGAAAATAATTTCACTTTGAAAATGAGAGAGATATAGGATCTTTTATAGAGCATAGGTCCCAAGTTTGTTAAACTAGTTGATTGCCAAATTAAAAGTTCACTACACAAAGAATCCATCATCAAACATCATCATTTATTGGGAGTAAGACAAAGAGAAATAAGCCATCAACCAACTCATATAGAGGAGATCAAGAGTAGGAAATGCCATCACCCATCCTCCATGATTATAAAGGATCTAACTTGAATAACAAATAAAGATCTATAGTAACCACCTTGTGGAAGGATGGCAATAGTCTCTCATACCACTACAAGACCACTACTCTAGTGCTTTGTAGGTCATCATGATTTCATGCATATTTCTAAGGGCATAATTAAAGGATAGGACACTATGATCACATAATTACCCAAGGGTAACAATACAACAAAATCATGACTATCAGGGTAATAATTGCATGAGGAAATAACAAGCTAAGATTCCATTTTGGTAAACACTCACACATAAATTTCCTATGCCACAACCCTAAGAACAAATGGTTATAAAGGTATGATATATCTTCTAGTCATAGAAATTCACTTTATTCTTTTAATATAGCATGTATTATATTAAAAAATCATGTTTAATCAATAAAATATCATTCATCGAGTCTTGTCATGATCTATGCCAACTCACCACTCAAAACCCTCATTATGACTCTATATTATCTTTTTGCATCCTACACATACCATGTCACTTGGGGATAAGTGACACTTCACGTGGGGGGGGGGGGGTATAATGTTACAAGTAATCAATCACATGATAATCTACATGTGCAAATTGAAATCCCATGATTATTCCATAATTACACCCATATTTGATTATGGAAAACAATCAATTTTATTGTTTCCCACTTCAAGATCAAATCTCATTCATAAAAATACCTAAGCAAGACATTGTTATAACCTACAACCAAAACTACCATTATTGAAGAAACTTGCTTCATGATAGGCAACAATCTAAAGGTAAAATTGTGTGTTTTGAAGAGATATCTATTTGAAAAATTTGACAAGAAGATAAAATAGCTAGAATGGGAGGTTCAATAGTGAGAAAGGAACCCTCAAACCATAGGAAGTTATAAGAAGACCCAAATAGCTGTGCCATCTTAGTAGGGTTGGATGGGATGCCTATTTTAAGAAACTACAACATTTTTTAGAACCTCTCACTAGTAATTTGTAGGGTATTTTATAGGAAAACATGCGACAGTATTTGACATCACATTTATAGTTTAAAAAGAAATGGTAAGCCAAGTTACTAGGTTGCCAAGAACTAGGGAAAACTAGGAAGAGAAACCTAATGACCAACTAGCTAAATAATAGTTTTGTGAAGATAATGAAAGGCTATTGATTAAGAAATGAGGTGTGGAGAGACCAACTCCACCCCCATCTTGGAGAGAAGTGGACTCATATATCATCAAATATCTAGCATGTGAAGGTAGTTACTCCTTGATCTATACTCTCTAATTCAAATTTTTGAATCATTTAAGGCACGATAAGACTATTAATGTCCCAAACCACTTGTGGAATATCTTATGAAAAATTTTATAAAGAATACCAAAGGGGGTATAGAAATCCTTATCTCATCATTGTCTAATTTGGTTGTTGGTTAAATAAGGAATAAGATATACTAGACCTGACCTTAACTAAGAAATATATCTAACCTTAAGTACTGGTGAACCTCAACAACAAGAAGGAAAGAATGAGGAGGAATATCCTAAGGGATAGGTCAAACAAATAACACAAGAGGATACTAAAGGCACTAGTGTAATTAGTCAGCTTGTATCTACTATAGTCTCACATGTATTTGTTATAGGTAAGAGAAGATGAATAAAATTAGTGCTACCTCTTGAGGATACAAAGGAGGAAATTCCACCAAAACAAATTGGGTAGGATATTCCTTCTCCTATTATTACAAATATTTCAACACAAGAAGTAGATTCTTCCATTATGGCTCCTTCAAAAGGAGAAGATCTTCCATCACTAATTGCATAAGAAGAAGGGGATGCCACAAAACTTGATCCTCAGTAATAAGTTCTTCCATCTATAGCTACATAAGAGAAGTAGGTTTCAATAGCTCTCCCTCTTAAAAAGAAAAATAAGACTAAAAGGAAGAATCATTCTGCATTAAAGAGAAGGAGACATCCTCTTAGGAGGTCTTAGAGAATTAAAAGACAAAGGTCAACCCTAACATCCTCACCTATAGACATCATTAAGGATGAAGATAAGAAGAATGAGCCTAGAATTTTTAAGACCTCTGATGGGTTTAAGATACCAAAATGGTCTAATAAAGAAGAGTATATAAAGGAAGAAGAAATGCATTCACCTAAGCAACCTAGATTGGGAGAAGAAGACATGGAAATACTCAAAAAAATAGGGTATACAAAAGGAGAAAGAAGAATGTCATATCAGCCTGTAAAAGAGGAAGAATTTTTTGAAGAAAATACCATAGAAGAAGCAATAAATCAAGACATGGTTCCTCATAACTAGTAGTTCTAAACTTTGAACAAGACATGGAAGAGATATATAGATTGAGGAACAAAATAGAAGAGTTAAAAGGAGAAAGAGACCTAGAAACACTTATAGGGGTAGAAAACTTTATAAATCCATCTATGGAAGAAGAGTCTAGAAAGGAAAGGACATTGGAGGAGCCTGAAAAAAACACCTTAGAAGTTCTTACACCAGCTTCATCCACCTTACCTACAAATTGAATTAGTGTACCCATAGAAGAACTTACAATAGATAATGCTCTATCTTTGGTACCATTCCATAATAGGTTTTGTTTTGTAGAGACCACTACAAAAATACTTGTAATAGAAGAAGTAATTAATGTTAACCTCTCAAGTGCTAGGCCAGTAAAAATGATGACCTTTTGAGATTTCTTGAGTAAAAGTTTAGTGATGATGAAACTTATCATAATCAATTGATACAAAGGTTTACAATATATGTTGAAACAAGGGAACAATAGGAAGATTTAAAAGAAAGCCTAGAAAGGGCTAAGACTAGGATCACTTATTTGAAAGAGAAGATCACTAACATGCATGAGACCACTAAGATGTTAATGGAATATAGATCAACCTCTAGGGTATATTTTGTATAATTAAAAGAAAGGTGGCTCAAATTCAAATATGATAGGATATACAATTATCAATTATACATGGTATGTGATTCTAAGTCTTTCTTTGAGATATATAAGCATGTTGAACTTGATATTTAGGCACAATTGAGTGAGTTTTACATGCATCAGTATGTTGTGCCACACGACACAAAGTTTAATCCCAACATATACCCAAGGGATGTCCAATTGAATGCCTTTACCTCATACATCCTCAATGAAATAAGAATAAAGAAATAGGTTGAGGACTATCAAGATAAAAAAAGAGAGGCTACCCTAATGACTAGGGGTGAATCTACTGATTCAAAAGCTATAATAGAGGAATGGATTAATTTTATGAATGAAGATACTCCTCGAGCATGAGTCAAAAACAAATAAGTAGAGGTCTAGAACCACTAATTGAGCCTCATGAAAGGAGATGAAAAACAAATTTTTGTTTCTTGTTTACATAGATGGGTAGAGCTTTCATATACTCGAAAATGAAAAGAACCTTATTCCTCTCAAAACCTCAGAGAGGCAATACACAGAGTATATATGTAAATTGAGCTTGTTAGGAAAAGAGAGATAATTTGGTTGGGGTTGATGTTTCATCCACACATGTTTTGGTTCCCAATTCCTAGTTGGAAAGGGAATGTGTCAGCTGACAAAGAGGTAGAAAAGGAAAGTGAAAAATCATAAATGATGCTAAAGGTTTTTATACCTTCTAAGGGATGGGTTATACTAAAACCTTAGATTTTAGGAAATAGTGTGGATTCAAAATGCAAATAAGGCTTGATCTAGGACAAGGTGTTAAATAGGGGATGTGATGAGGCCACTAATTGTTATATTTATAGCCTCATCCATACCCAATTGTATATATTTTCCTATATGAATCCCTAGAATTATCCATGACTCATGTAAATGAATGAATTAATTGATGACTATATGTGTGAATACATACATACATACATACATACATACATACATATATATATATATATATATATATCTATGTATGTATGTATGTATGTATATATATATATATATATATATATATATATATATATATATATATATATATATGTTGTTCTATGGATTAATGATGATTTTTTTTTATATTATACTTGTGTAACCTTATTTAACAAAAGTTTGAAGGGTAGAATAAGATTCCAGGAATCTTACTTGGTCACAACACTTATAGAGAATCCCATAATAAAAATGGGCTTCCAACCTGTAGCAACTACCAACCTACAATTTTCCACCTATAGGTTTCCCATAACAACTATAGGGTTTCACCTACAAGTTGTCCATAACAAATACCAAGATAAAATATTTACACCTATAGATTACACATAGCAACTATAGGTTTTCACCTATAGGTTTCTCATATAAAATGCAAACTCTCACCTATAGGAGCTCCCAGCTACTACACAGAACACACTATTGTTGTGATCATCAGTAATTGGTTTTTAAGGACACATCCAACTATCTTAGAAACAAAGTAAATGATTGAAGAGGATCCTCCATAGAAGCTATATGAATCCCTCACATGCATATAAACTTGGATGTGCTACCAAAAAATGAATAAGATAAGGACAATAGAAAGGATAAAAATAGAATATATTGTCCTTTACCTAGTAAAGGTTAAAAATAAGTAAATTTAAGTTACTGACCACTTGAAGGTTAATTGGGTTAGTTGCAAAGTATTTGTACCTTTCTTAGTTTAGTGTCTACTTTTAGAATTGAGAAAATTTAGTTCTTATACACTTACTATAGAGGGTTTTTGTGAACTTACCTGAAAAAATAATAGCTATAGAGTCTTCCTCCTTGAACTCCCTTGTCTTTGGTACACTAAGTTATGTGAATGATTGTAAAAATGACATAAAATCCCAAGTATATTTCTACTAAGCTTAATCACCTCACTATTAATGTCAATTCCTGTAAAATATTTCATAATCTATCCATATTTTAAGTTTGAATACATGCCTTTGATCTTGGTAAATCAAATGGTTCATGTTTAGAGGTGTAATCATTACCACTGATGTTTTAAATGCTTTGATAGCTTGTACCATAGTACCATTCTATCATATCAAGACCACTATGGGGTAGCTGTATGGTAGATTTAGCATTTTACTCTCCCTTCTAAACCACACACCTTCACTTTGCTTGATGTGGGACAATGGGTCAAACACTCTCATACTACCACCTCATGCACACCCCCTTAGACTCCCACAGGATGGTGGATTAATTATAGTGGTTAAGTGATTGTTCACCACCATGCTACAGTGTCACTATTTACCCCTTGTACGGCTACAATATTGGATTGTTTATGTATTTTAGGTGAAAATATAGGGTTATATTATGAATGCAGTATTTTAGATATCATTTTATTGAAAAGATTCAATAATTTTCTAATTTTTTAATCTCTTAGTTTTAGTTTTAGTGTCAATCAGACCTAAGGCCATTTTTTATTTATAATGAGGAGTTTCAGTCAAGTAGAGAGACTTTTAGCATAGGAATTAGGGCTTCAGTCATTGGGCTCAAGGCTAGTTATGATAATGAAACTAGGTAAATTTTGGAGGTTCTAACATAGGGGTTGTCATTTTTCAAAATTTTGCCTAAGTATGGAACCCTTGTACCTTGAGGATTTTGGTATTATAATTTGTCATTGACCTCTTGTTTTGGATCCAATCTTTTAAATTTCTCTCACTACAAGTTGATGAGGAGATTTAAGTCAGGGGGTTAATTGACCAACACCTTTGCCATTGATGTCAAAGGGGGAGAATTAAAGAAGTAAAACATAGCATGATCTAGAACAACATGATAGTACTAAAGTTAGGGGGAACATAACAGTATGGGGATGAATGATAGGGAATTCTACTTGTCTTTTTACACAAATTTTTAATAGTATAGGTTAAATATTTTATTTCACGTAATGTTAAGATATCTATATGTATTATTAAATCACAAATTTTCATTATTTTTTCCTTCACACAAGCATATTCAATGCATGTGGAGGCTAGAAGCTGTATTACAAATTAAATCTATCTAGATAAATGACTAAAATTTATTGCTAGGATTTTAAAGATTTGTTTACTTTCACAGGTATTTTTTTGTATTATTTGATACCTTTAGACCTTGCTTGCTTCTTTTCATATCTAGTAGTTCTAGAGAAGTTAGAAAAGTCTATCATATAGAAAACATATAGGACATAAAAGAAATTATATTCTAACTAAACAAAATTAATTTGAACAAAATTAAAAAAACTAATAAGAATCATTAAAACTAACTTTAAATGCACTTCAAATCAGCAGTGAACATCTCAGGTTTTGTATACAATGTACTAGTAGAATAATGATGATTACATTCAGAAATGTATCAATAAAACAATAATGAATAAGCACACCTATACTCAGATATTTATTACATTTAATAATAAATTACACCATACATATAACCAAAATTTAAGTGATAACCTAACAAGTTAAGGTGATAGGCTAGTTAAGGTGATAAAACATCATAACAATTATCTACATTGCCAAGAAGATCAGAATCCTGATCTTTCATGTCTACATCTACATGATTTTATTCCTCTTCCTCATATATGACATGAAATACATTCTCTATCCAAATCTCTTTGTTGGTAATAAAAATCTCTTCTTGAAACATTACATCATCATCTTCATCCATTTCTTTGAATGTTTCTTGTAAATTAACATATTTCCCATTAGGCATTATATCGACAACTTCCATGAATTTTAATTTTAAATAAGACTTTATTTAAATGACATACGACCATCCTGGGCTTCTTACATCATCAATTAGAAACGATTAGTTAATTTGAAGAGGGAAAATGTACAACTCATCCATCTCTGTTAAAAATTATCATGTATTTATGCATACAAATACATACTCATCAAATTATACTATGGATGGTCGGACCCACTTACATTTTAATAATATAGGACTTTTTTCATCGAAATTCACTTGAATAATTTCTTAGATGAATATAACACAAAATTTATTCTTAGTTTCATGAATAAATTCAGCACTAACAACACAATCACAATTTGTCTTTCCTTTGTATTTTTATTCCACTTTTAAATGACTACCATAGGCCCACATTCCACTAAAATGCATAGTCCATAAATGTGGATATTTTGAAAGCTCACTTCCTCCATTGTTATATCTTGACCTTATTCTTTTACATCACTGATTGCATTAGCAATCCATTCTTCAAAATTTGAAAAATAATCACCTCTAATCAAATCATGACGTCTATGCTTTTGAGGTCAATGTTGCATCCAAGTTTGATTCTCTTCTTAATATTTTCTACATGGAATATTAATGTACAAATAATAATATTAATAATATAAATTTGTAAATTCAATTGAGTAAATAAATTATTGTGTAAATTGTTTTACATGTGCCACTTATCGAATGAAGATGTGTTTTGAAGAATGTATTGTACTTATTTTTTAATGTGATAGCTTGAAGCAACATCCATTACCTTCTAATACTTCACTTGTAACTCTCTCATCTTCATCATCATCCCATACAAGTTGATTGACATTTTTAAAATCCTTCATATATTTTGTGAAAAATCCCATGGCCTCTTGCATTGAATATCCCTCAGACATGTAACCTTCCAGTTTTTCCCTAGTACGAACAATTTTTTTCAAGACCTTCATTTATCATTATATAAGATACATCCATCTCATTCTTAATAGGCCATAATGATCTAGTTCATATTCTAGATTTATCAAAAGATGCATATAAATATTAAATATTATTGGTGGAAATTCCCATTCTAATAGATAAAGGACTTCAACAACCTCCTCCCTCAAAATATCAAAGTTGGAAGGATCTAATATATGTCAAATCATTCTCTTTAATAATAGGCCCAACCTTATAATTGCCAATCTTGGCCCCTTTTCCAAACTTGATATATTTACCATAATAGGTAAAATATTCTTGATTATGACATGATAGTCATGGCTCTTGAGGCCTCTTAAGATATTAATGTTAGTTTGGCTTCTAATACTACTACTTACATATCCAGTGGGAAAGATAGTTCAAGACATCAACTGTAAGAATTGTGCATGTTATTCCTTTGTCGAGACATAAGGAGGATTATATTTTCTATATTTTTCATCATCATATTTTTCAACCTAAATATTTTGATGAATCTTTAGTGTTTGAAAGTATTCACGTGATGAAATAGTATCAAAATCAACAAAAAGAGTTTCAATAATAACATAGGTTATATTTTTCTTAGTATGTATAAAGTCAAAAGTATGCCTAATGTCTATATCATTAAATTATGGCAAATTATAGAATATACACAACCATTTTAAACTACTTTCATTACATGGTTCATATCTACTACCAACAATCCCATCATTTTTAATTATAAATGACATTTTTTTTTCATTCTTAATAATGTAATCACCCACTACTAGGAATGGTGCTTCATGATTATCTTCTTGACCATTGAAACATTTTTTTTTGATGATATGGATGATCCATTTTAATGTAATCATGATGTCCATGATAAATACACTTATTCAAACTTCTTGAGTGCCTCACAAAATCCTTAAAGTTGCAAGTAGGACATCCATGGTATCCATGAATAGTGAGACCAGACAATGTGCTATTTGCAAGAAGATCATGAATCATAAACAATAAGGAAGCTCTTAAAGTGAATTTTATTGAATGACCATACCTTAAATATTGAGTTTATTTAATTCTTTTCCATAATTACATTAGCTCATTATATAATGGCTCTAGATAAACATTGATTGTATCTAAATTCACACTTTTCTTTCTTGGTATAATCAATGATAACATTAAGAAAAATGGTTTAGTTGCTAACCATGGAGGCAAGTTATAGTTTATTAAAAACATTGACCAAGTTACCATTTATTATTTTTATTTGAGAATGGGTTCACCCCATCTAGAGCCAAACCCAACCTTATATTATGAGGATCTTGAGAAAAATTTGGCCATCTGTTATCAAATTCCATCCACATATTAGAATCAAGCACATGTCATTATTTTCCATCGATGCTCTTATTTTGGTCATGCCATTGCATAAGTTCAGCAATGCCCCTACACCTATACATTTAGAGTAATCATGGGATTATAAAAAAGTGGTGAATAACCTTTCTAGGAACCATAGCTAATTTCAACCCTTGTCTATACCTCTCTTCATGACATTTTAGACATTCATTCTCACTTGCAAGATTATTGTAAAATGATACACAACCATTCACACGTGTGGATGTTTTCATATCCTAATCCTAGCTTAGTGATTTTCACTTTACATTGACTTCATTTTTTTTGGAAATGTGGAGTCAGGTTTGTTTCTATGCAAAATTGCTTTCTACATTCAAAAGAGAAATAAGAAACTAAAAGATGGTTAAGGCTAGAAGTACCTGATAAAGTCGTGCGCACCGAAATCAGACGTTGAAAGATTCTCCTCTTTGGCTGTGGAGGAATGACACCTGCGAAAAAGAGACTGGACGAAAAACGTTAGTCAAAGATATGGTGGGTTGTTAGGCGAACGCCCGATCCTGGAAGTACAAAGACTCCCTAGAAGGATATCAACCCACTGATAAAAAAGAGTAGAAAATTGGACAAAAGTATATGATAATGACAGAAATAAATGACAGAAAAATAAAAGGTGTACCTGATAAGCGGCACTGTTCTGCACAGTCGCCGGCGTCGGTCTCTGTGGTGCTGGCGTCGGTTAGGGAAGGTGCCGACGTCGGTCAAGGTGCCGTCGTCGGTCGGGGCAGTGACCGGCGTTGGTAGGGGCAGGTTCTGGGAAACGGTTCGGGACAGGTTCTGAGAGAGTCGGGCAGGTTCAGGGAGAGTCTGGGGGGTTTGAACAGAGTCGGGATATGTCTGAATAGTCGGGACAGGCTCTGATATGGTCAGGGTAGGGTTTTGATAAAGACAGGGATGAAGTTTAGACAGAGTCGAGACAGGGTTTGATAAGGACAGGGACGAGGTTTAGACAGAGTCTGAGGAGTTTGAACAGTTGGGAAGACAGAAAATAAATAATAACTAAGAAAGAAAATGAAATAAATAGAATAAAGACTTACTTGGTAGAAGACCCGATGAAAGCCATGGTGTGCAGATTAGTTGATGTCGTAGTGTCGATGATTGCTCAGAGTTCACAGGTTCGTGGATAAATTCGCAGGTTGGTTGCTCAGCGTTCGGTTGATCAGCGTTCTGGGATGGGATCCGATTCGAATGGCTGGCGGAGGTTGATGAAGGCGGGGGACGGGGACGGTTCCAAAAATGGTTTGTCAACCGTTTCGGGAAACTGAATGTTAACTGATAACGGACCAGGGGAAGGTGACCGGCGTCGGCAAGATTGCCAACGTCGGTCGATAGGTGACCGACGTCGGCGACATCGGTCGGGTAAAGACCGACGTCGGTAGATGCATAATGGGGATAGAGTCTACCTTTCGCTCTGTGCTCCTCTTTACATGCTGCCAGGGTCAATGCTGGTGAAACAAGTGATCGGCAAGGGTTCAATAGGCGAAGAAGAAAGAAGACGAGGAATGACCAGGGGAGTCGACATGATTTTGGTGTCTACATTTGCCCCTTTTTGTCTTGTTGGTTGTTCTGGACGAACTGCAAGACAAAAATAGGAGTGAGTGCCCCAGGTGAGGGATAAAGGTGATTTTGTCTTGTTGGTTGTTCGAATGAACTGCAAGACAAAATAGGAAACGAAATGCCCCGAGTAAGGATGAGGTATTCCGCCTCAAAGCAGGAGTCGAGGGAAGGGAACCAGGAATCGGGTGCTGATTTGATAAAGAGCGGATGAAAAAGGGGTGAGGGTGAACGCTGCAAAGGTCGTGATTGCGCGCATACCACTGCACGAGATGGTCAGGTCAAAGTGTCGCAGGTCAAGGGTCGAGGAGTGCCAAAATTGAAGTAACCGGGCCCCAGCATTTAGTCATCTGCTGATCGGGTCACTCAATCTAAGCTGAAGCTCCAAATGGGTCGTCGCGTTCCAGGTATCCCGGGCTCAGGAAGTGCTCCTAGAAACGCGAAAAAGTCACAAGTAGTGCGGATCAACTGGTGGGCGATCCTATACTTGTGAGGGTCCAAAAAGGTCTGCGCACAATTCTGCTAACCAGTCATGAGGTAGCATACATGCAAAAACAACCAAGGCAACAACGTCTTGGAAGTGGTCGAGGTCGGAGGAGATAGGCATGATCTCCAATGGTTGGTGGTCGATGGATGGATGAATGGACGAAAGGATGCGGCCGAGCTAATTCCAGAAGACCCCATGTCAACTGAGTGCTGCCTACATAGCCCTGGTGATAGGGCCTCAGGCCGATGTAGTTCTCCCTAGAAGGGAGGGAGGGTCAAAGGGATAAAATGGGTGGTGGTCAAGGACAAGATTATGGTTAAAAGAAAGAAAGAAGGTTTGTCCATCAGAGAGACGGACAAACGAGAATGGTCGAGCTAACCTCAGAAGACCCCATGTCAACTGAGTGCTGCCTACATAGCCCTGGTGATAGGGCCTCAGACCAATGTAGTTCAGACCAAGCGTCCGAGTGGTAGACAGGTGGTTAAAATGGTTGATAGGTTGGTCGATGATTGGATGAAATGATGAGGAAAAAAAAAGATGTTGCAGCCTTTTCCAAATGGTGTATTCTGCAACATTGGTTGACGGGTTTTTCATCCCTAGCAATATTCCATATTCGTGATGGATGTATGCTAAAAATGAATTGAGGTCTATTTATGCTTCAGCAAGTATTGGTTTATGCTTAACATAAATTGGGTCGAGTCGATAGTTTCCATGTGTATTGGTGTCCATAGAAACTAGGGTGAATAGGCTAGGTCAGGTTGATGGTCTGAAAAGAGAGTTGAGTTGAGTCGATTGACAAGTGATGAAGGTGAATGCGACCAAAGTGCAGAAGAAGTGAAAAGCATATTGCTCTTTCATTGACAAGGACCAAAAAGGAAGCATAGATAGGGGGTTATGAGAACCAAGAGCCCCATTCATGCGTGACGTTGTTGACCGTGGTTATGTTAGAGCGGTAATCGAATCACTTTGACATTAAAGTGAGCTCGAAGTCCCTTGAGCGGGTGATAGGAGGAGGAAGGAGGGTAACCCGTTTTAAGAGCAGAGATAACTTTGCCCCTTTTTATAGGAGACCCTGAGACAACTACAAGTCAAGTCCGTGACTCGTTTTTTTTTTTTTGGCGCAGACTGATCAATGCGGGAAGCCTGCAGAGAGATGTCATTTGTTTGGTGGTCAGGTTGTGAAGCTGATCGATGCGGGAAGCTTCTAAAATAATGTTGTTTATTGCCAGAGTAGTCATAGCCATCCTTCGAGGGAGTGGTCTAGATTTTTGTTTAATAAAAAGGCTTTTGAATAGCTGTCCTTCGAGGGAGCAGTCTATTTATTACAGCAATGATAGTACAGCTGTCCTTCAGGGAGCAGTCTGTTTTTTTGATTTTGATATAGATATAGTGACCATGGATATATTTTGACATCTTGATTTGTTTTGACAGAAATGTGAGTCATGGACAAGATTGTAGAAGGTCAAGGACTCCCTTTTATTAGGACAAAGCATCCATACCGCATAAAAGGGTTATAGGAATTGTTAAAAGGAAGAGGGTTGAAAGGAAGTAGGACTAAGAAGACAGGGATTGCTCAAGGGACGAGCTCAAGTTAAGTGTCAAGTGGACGAATACTCGACTAGCAGTAGAATGGTCGCAGATGCAACGCATTAAGAGGCTCAGGTTCTGGGCATCCATCAAGAGAAGACAGACGGTAAGTCCCTGATCCATACTTGTGCGTGATAATAAAAGGTCCGAGCCAATTAGGAGCAAACTTGCCTCATTTACTTCGCTCCATATTGGTCACGTGTTGATTCTCTTTGAGGACGAAGTCTCTGATGTTAAAATCTCGTTCTCGCAGATTTTTGTCATAGGTGTGTTCGATGCGACGTTGATAGACATGGAGATGATTAAGGGCAGCAAGACGGTGTTCGTCAAGTAACTCAAGTTGAGCTAAGCGATCTTGGCGAAAGTCATCGTTGGAGAGAATGTCATGTAGAGAAATGCGGAGAGACGAGATCTGTACTTCGAGAGGTAAGACAGCCTCTGTTCCGTACACAAGAGAAAAAGGGGTAGCACCCGTAGAGGTTCGGATGCTAGTGCGGTAAGCCCACAAAGCGAAAGGAATGTGAATGTGCCAATCCTTGCCTGTGTCACTAACCACTTTCATGAGAATTTTGGTGAGAATTTTGTTGGAAGCCTCAGCCTGCCCATTTGCTTGTGGGTAGTAAGGCGAAGAGAAACTGAGTTTGATGTCGAAGGAGTCGCATAGCTTTTGGACAATTTTGTTTTTAAAGGACTTGCAATTATCGGTGATGATTTTATGAGGGACACCGAAACGACAGATGATGTGGGTGTTGATGAAGTCGACGATCTTGTCGGCTTTTATGGAGACGAGAGGAATGGATTCCACCCACTTGGTGAAATATTCAGTGGCTGTGATGATGGATTGATGACGAAGAGACGAATGAGGATTAATCTCACCGATGAGATCTAAACCCCATTGAGAAAAAGGCCAGAAATCCTGAGCAACTTGTAAGGCGTGACTGGGGAGATGAAGCAAGTTAGAGTGCTGCTGACACTTGATGCAACGTCGAACATAATCGCTACAGTCTTGATGAAGGGTAGGCCAATAATAGCCCAGATGAAGGATGCGCTTGGCAACCAAATTTCCACTGAAATGTCTGCCACAAATTCTGTCATGGACTTGTTGAATGGCTTGAGATGCTTCAGTGGAGGTGAGACGGCGAAGGAGGCCGTCGAAGCCTCGCTTATAGAGAAGACCCCCTAGCATGGTATAGCGAGCAGTACGCTTGATAAAAGCTCATCGTGCATTACTAGAGAGGTTGGGAGGAATGATAGAGAGAGATAAGAAGTCCACAAGTTGCTTATACCAAGCATCTTGTGGGCTTGGGTCTATAGTGTTGACATGATGAATGTGAGGAGAGATATATGAAGGTAACGACACACGATGCACCGTGACAAAAAGTCTGGATGCAGATGAGGAAGATGGGATATGGGAAGCAAGAGAAGCCATAGTGTCAGCAAACTTGTTCGTGGATCGAGGAACAGTCTGCAAGAGGAAATGGTCGAAAGATGCAAGGAAAATGTCAGCACGATTTTTATACCTTTGCAAAATTTCATTTTTACAGAGGTATGAACCGTTAACCTGATTGACGACGAGCTGTGAGTCGCCGAAGATGTTGATGGACTTGATGCTGAGAGAGAGGGCGGTCTGAAGTCCCAAAATTAAGGCCTCGTATTCAGCCATATTATTGGTACAATCAAAGTCGAGTTTAAAAGATAGAGGCATGGGCTCCCCTTCGAGTGGGATGAGAATGACCCCAGCACCTCCACCTAGTTGACATTTGGACCCGTCAAAGAACATAGTCATCTGATAGGTGGTGTCGTCGGAGGAAAGCGCAGCGATAGACTCGTCAGGGAATTCACACTGCGAAGGTTGAGTGTCAGGAAGAGGGGCATCGGCTAGTTGATCAGCGATGGTTTGCCCCTTGATAGATTTTTACTGGATGAATTCGAGATCGAACTCAGCAAGCAGCATGAGCCACCGAGCCATACGTTGATTCTGATATGGCTTGGAGTGCATATATTTGAGAGGGTCGGTGTGGGTGATGACAAAGGTTTTGTGACTGAGAAGATAGTGGCGAAGCTTAGTAGCAGCAAAGACTAACGCCAAACAGAGTTTCTCGATATGGGTATACCGAGTTTCATAGTCGACCAGTGTGCGGCTGATATAATAAATGGCTTGCTCACGGTGATGCTCGTCTCGGTGCGCGATCATGGCACCTAACGAATGGTGAGTGGCTGAGATATAAAGGTAGAAGGGTTGGTTGTCTTTAGGTGGAATGAGAACTGGTGGAGAGACCAGATAGCGTTTTAAGGCTTCAAAAGCCTCTTGACAGTCCTTATCCCATGTAAAAATGACGTCCTTCTTAAGGAGATGATGAAAGGGTTGGCAGCGGTCAGAAAGCTGCGAGATGAAACAGTGAATGGACTGGAGCTTGCCTTGCAAACTGCAAAGCTGCTTGAGATTGGTTAGGGGAGGCATTTCGAGGATAACGCGAATCTTGGCAGGATCTATCTCGATGCCATGGAAGGAAACGATGAAGCCGAGAAGCTTGCCAGAGAGGACCCCAAAAATACATTTCTTGGGGTTAAGACGGACATTGTACTGAAGAAGACGAGAAAAGATGATGTTGAGAATGGTCAGATGGTCGCGGCGAAATTTGGATTTGCCGAGAAGGTCATCCACATAGTCCTCCATGATTTTGTGGAGGAGATCGTGGAAAATGTAGGTCATGGCATGCTGATAAGTGGCGCCTGCGTTCTTCAAGCCAAAAGGCATGACTCGATAGCAGAAAGTCCCCCATGGGGTGATGAAAGTAGTCTTGTGCTGATCTTCCGGAGCGATCAGGATTTGATTGTATCCTGAAAACCCGTCCATAAGAGATAGCATCTCATGGCCGGCCGTAAGATCAACAAGCTGGTCGATGTTAGGAAGAGGAAAGTCGTCTTTAGGACAGGCTAGATTAAGGTCACGATAGTCTGTGCAGATCCGAATCCCCCCAGTTGCCTTGGTGACTGGGACGATGTTAGAGACCCACTGTGGATAATCGATAGGCTGGATGAATGAGACAGAAAGGAGACGCTGAAGCTCCTCCTTGACAAGGAGGGCAACGCGAGGATGCATCTTTCGAAGCTTTTGCCTGACAGGCTTAGCCTCTGGTTTGGTGACAATGTTATGGGTAACGATGGTGGGGTCGATGCCAGGCATATCACTGTAAGTCCAGGTAAAGGCCTTGCTATGGTCAGAGAGGAACTGGGTATAGTCAAGCTGCTCCTGAGCGTCTAAAGATTGGCCAATCTTTAAGACATGAGGAACATCAGAAGAAGGAAGGTTGATGTCAATGGTTGATTCATTTAACATAACCTGGGTCTCAGAAGGGAGGGAGCGCTGGATGAAAGAATCATCAGTGCCCATGTAGGAAAGAATGGCGTCATCGTCAATGCAGTGAACAGTGTGAATGGTTGCCGACTCATCTTCGATCATGGTGGGAAGAATGAGAGGGAGAGACTTGGATACCCCATTGAGCTGATAAGTCAAGGGGTCCAGGCGAATGGTGTTTATGAAAAAAAAAAACTAGGAGGAATGGAAACCACTGACTCCGTAGGTGAAGGTGGCGAAATAGGCGACTGTGGAGGAGATTGGTCAAGGATTGGTTCAGGATAAAGGTCTACAGGGTCTTGAGTGGGGTCGTGATATCCCAGACCATACCGTTTCTTGGCGTCGTCATCATTGAGCGGTTGGATAGGCTGATGGGAGCCCTACTCATAGCGTCCAAAACCAAAACCCTTCCATGCACACCTGTAAAGGTAAGTATGTGCAAAGGCGGGGTTGCCAAGAAATGAGAAATCTGATGTGAAAGGTTGAGGTGAAGAAAGAGGATTACCGTTAGTAGGAGCTTGATTAAGCCCTCCATAGACGAGGTTGGTGCGGAGGTGAGGGGGACCATAAGGTATGATCATCCCAATTCGATGGTCGTAGCTGGGGCTGTGATGAAGGCGTCCATACTCTTGCGGAGTTTGGAACATGTCTAAAGCTAACAAGCGATACTCTCCCAATGAAAGTCTTTGAAAGACGTCTTCCATGGGATCTGTGGTTGTCGCTTGAAGGGGAGGTGTAAGGGCGACCGCCTGTTGCGAACTGGTTGAAACTTCCACGGATGGAGGCGGTGCCGAGGTTGATGGCTTGATAGGAATGAGGACATCGTTTGGACGGTAGGTGGTATTGCAAGTTTTGAAAGGCGAAGGGTCAGCGGGAATGGTGTGGACTTGTCCGTCATGCTCAAACTTCACACAACGGTGCAGGGTGGAGGGGACACAGGCCATGGCGCGGATCTAGGGTCGGCCCAGCAAGATGTTGTATTGGAACTCTCCTTCGATGATGTAGAAGAGCTCCGGGACTGTGCATGGACCAATGCGGATATGAAGGATAACTGTACCAATGGTCGTGGCAGTAGTGTCGTTGAAAGAGTGCAAGATCGCGTCAGTTTTGGAGATGCAATTCTTGGGAAGAGCCAACTGATCAAAGGCATGAGTGGAGATGATGTTGATGCTAGCGCCCCCGTCGATCATAACGCGTTTAATGCGTGTCCGATCGATGTAGGCAGTGATGAAGAGGGCGGCGTCCTGATCTTCTGTGTTAGATGTAGGAATCTCAGAGTCGCTGAATGTTATGGAGGCAACAGGGGCTAAGGAGTGGACAAAGGCAGCAAGTGGCTGAGGATCCTTAGGTTGGACCTCCGCTGCCTGCAGGGCTTGGATGAGGGCCTGACGATGTTGAGGTGAGGTTTGGATGAGATCATAGAGGGACATCTTCACAGGCGTCTGGTGAAGTTGTTTCAACATGGAGTCGTGGATTGGTCCAGAAGAAGAAGAAGGAGAGGAAGGTTGAGGCGTGCCAAGGATAGAAATCTTAGGCTTAGGCGGTTGAGGTGGATTGACAAAAGGGTAGGTCCAAGGAATGGCGGCTTTTTCTTTTGCCTTATCCTTTTGTGACCTAGTGGTGATGTGAATGGCATTGATTTCAAAGATGGGAGGTGAAGATGATGTAGGGGTTGTAACCGGTTGATGAGATGGGGATGGGTTTGAAGAGGTTAAAGGGTTGTGAGAAGGAGTCAGGGGGCGGTTGAAAGTGTCCTCAAAGAGAAGAGTGTCTTTCTCCAGATAACGGCGAATGACAGCCTTGAGGGCATAGCAAGTCTCAGTGTCATGTCCTGGTGTACGATGATATAAACAAATCTTCGTGTCGTCGAACCAGGAAGGTTTAGACCCGAGAGGTTGAAAGGGCTTGATGGGTGGAAGAGTTATGCTAGAAGTTTGCAAAAGTCGTTGCAAGATCAAAGAGTATGAGCCCACTAAAGGGTCCATGTTCATCGATGTATGCGATGTCGGTGACTTTTGCTTGGGCAAAATGGGAGGAGGTTTTCGTACCACCTTCTGGGTTGATGGTGCAATGACAGGCGGAGACGGTACACTCTTCGTGAGAGGTATCGCCCTTTTGGGAGAGGGTAGGCTAGCGGTAGGTAAAGGAAGCAAAGGAGGCAACCGGTTTTGGTTAGAGGTTGAAGCGGGAAGGACTCTGGTTAAGGTTAAAGGATGTGGGCCCAAAATGGAGGGCAATGGTGACAGAAGAGGAGGCGTTCGCCTCTGTGGTTTGACAGTCTTTTGAGATTTAGATTGAAGACTACGATTAGTTGAAGTTTGGGTTAAGTCCACCTTTACTTGTGGATGAGTGAGGTTGGAGACGGGGCGAACGCCAAGTGATTTGATAGGTTTAGGCGGGATAGATGAGGGTTTTGGTTTTGATGAGGTTGATGGAGATGTAGACGGTTTGGAAGTGGAGATCGGATTTTTGTTGATAGTCTTAGAAGGTTCTGCCATGGGAGGATTAGCAGCATGAGATGAGAGGGCCCGGGCTTGTTGAAGAGCTGTGAGGCGGTCCCACAATCCCTGATGTTCCACTTTCCTAGAAGGGAGAAGTTCGAGTCTCTCCACTAGTCGGGAAAATGGCTGAGAAGATGCGGGATGAGGTTTAGGCTCTTGAGAAGATGCCAATGGTTGTGGGACTGAAGGTGGGACGGATGTAGTAGTCTCGGGCTCAAAACACGATGAAGTTGTGACAGGTTCATGTTTGGTTGGAGATGAAGGAGAGATAGGTTCTTCTCTGGGTGGAGAAGAAACTGGTGAATGAAGCTCCTCAAGCGGGTAAAGGACAGGGATGATAGTGCCCTCCACTTGTGGCCGAGGAGTAGGAAAGGTTGGGTCTTCTATGGGCAGCAAGAAGGAAGATGGTGAAACTGGCGGTGCTGGTAAGGTCGAGGCGTCCTCCAAAATGAGAGAAGTTGAGGGAGAACTAGCCGGAGAAAGAGGTTCGTCCACATGTGATGGACTGATGGATGAACTCACCTCTTGGGGTTGGTTGGAAATGAGGGGCGAGACTGTATTGACTGTTCGAATATTATGTTCATGGGTATTGTCAGTCAAGGTCTGGACGTTGTTTTGGGTTGGTGGATGATTAGGGAATGGTTGTTTGAAGATATCGATACCCTGATTAGGAGGGGCATTAGGATTGTCGAGGATGAGGTCACCCTTTTCCAACATGTCTTGAACTATGTTTTTAAGGGTTTTACAGTTGCCCGTGTCATGACCTTTAACACGGTGGTAGTGGCAGAAGTCATTCTCCCTATACCACGCAGGGATGGCGCGTGAGGGATCAAATTGTGGTGGAGGTCAGATCTGAGGGAGATTGATGGCCCCTTGTTTGACGAGTTTTTCCAGCACAGACGCGTATGATTCTCCAAGTGGAGTAAACTGTCGCTGTATGTATCTCTGTTGAAATTGACGAGTGGCGCTCATGGACGTGGATGGTTCAGGTTGATTAGTTGAAGGCGAAGAAGAGGAAGATCTAATAACCACAGCATTTGCTGAAGCTTTAGATTTAAGATTGGATGAGGAGGGCTTAGAAGAAGGGTCATTGGTTTTGGAGTTGGGATTCTTACTCCGCAACTTGACTTTATTCTCCTCAACGGCACGTAATTCAAGTTTACGAGCCATCGTGAAGGCCTCGTCAAAAGTGCGGAAGGTTTGAACCCTCAAGGTAGAAGAAATATGTTTAGCGCAGGCTTGAGAGAAAAGTTCAATAAGCTCAGGCTGAGGTAAAGAAAATGAAAGTTGATTGATAAGGCTCCTCCACCGAGCGACGAAATCAGCAATAGATTCATCCTCGAACTGGCGAATAGAATAGAGGTCTGTGATAGAGACCTTCTTGGTGATATTGATGGAGAAATGATCGAGGAAGAGCTGGGCCAACTGAGTGAATGTAAGGATGGAATGGCTGGGAAGAGAGCTGTACCAGTCAAGTGCAGCACCCGAGAGAGACATGGGAAACGTGCGTAAGAGTAACGCATCATCGTGGGCGATAAGGTAACAGGCATGTCTGAATGCCCGTAAATGTTGTTGTGGGTCTTCCTTACTTTGAAAACGAGAAAACTTAGGAAGTTCCCACTGGTTGGGATATGGTCTGATGGGGACGGAAGGATGGATGGGCTCGTTACAGATTTGTTCGTACGAGAGAGTGTTGCGTGAGCCGGTAATAGAGGTCTCTAGGTTGGACATTTTATCCATCATCATCTTGATAATATCTACTGACGGATTGGTGGATGTAGCACCTCCTAGATTGTGAGGCGCTTGAAAGAGGCTGGAAGAGGTATACGACGTAGTCGGTTGTACCAATAAGGGCGCAACGTACGGATGACTAGTCGTAGGGACAGAAGAAGTGACTAAAGATGGTTGGATGGAAGATATGGGTAGGTTTGATGTTGTCATGGGAGGTTGGTTAGAGGTAACATGGGCTAACGGATGGGTAGCCACCCTAGTGTTGATAGGAGTAAGAGTGGGCGGAATAGAGACGACCAGGTTTTGAAAGGGGGTAGAAAGTGGTTGAGTAGACTGAGATTGATTGGGGGCCGAAACCCCGGTGAAAGTGGGTCCAACAACGGAAGGAGAGGCCACACTTGGATGGTTGGTGAAAGGTTGGTCATTGGTTGAGGCAACAGCCTGGGTGTCTAAGGGTTGGACTACAGACGTTGTTGATACGACCGCAGTTGCGAGGAGAGAAGTCGGCATTCCATAACTTGGATTGCCAAAGGGGTCTCGCGTTTGGCTATTCGCGAGATAGTGTTGCAGGGCTTTAGTATTGAGGTCCAAGAATCGTGCGAAGTCTTGGTCCCCTTCTGGAATAATAGGCGTTTGGGGCGGAGATGGTCTGGTAGGAGTTCTTTCAGTTTCTGAGTTGAACTCCATTGTAGGGTTGGTTGTAGGCGGGGTAGACGGAAGAGGATGATGCCTCGCGTGATCGACTAGAACCTTGGCTTGGCTACGAGTCAGAACCATTCAAGGCAAGGGAAAACGTCCTCACAAGCTCAAACAAGCAGATAAGAACCAAAAAGATGAAGACACAAGCAGATTCTGAAACTCTAGAAATAAAAATTTTAGGATTATAGTGGCTTATGCCTTAGAATGTGTGTGTAGAGAAAGATTGGCTGAAAAATGGGTCCTAGAAGAAGCAGTCTATGGATGGTTTCGGGTTTTGTTATGGTGCTCAAGAAGTCTGTGTTAGGGTCTGGTACGTGGCCTGGTGCTAAGGAGCAAGCTCCCCTCACTTCACGATTCCAGTGGTTAGCTGGTTTCGCTTAGCCAAAATATACCTCGCCTAGAGATTATACTCCGCCAGAGAACGGAGTGGGTTTCCCCCTTGGTGATGAAATCCAAGTAGGGTCACCGGGACGGATAAGGTATCCGCTGGGGGATGAAATCCCAGTCGGGCCTTGTCTCAGGTAAGTTAAAATGTTTGTTTTGTGCAGGTGGTTTGGTCGTGTAACATGAAGTGATCTAGATTAATTCAATATGCGATTTAATTATTATGTGTGGTCTAAGAGATGCAGGCAAACAGAAATGAATGCAGAGTGTTTTAATGTCCAAGTCGAAATGTTTGTTCGTATGAAGACGAATGGAGAAAGAGTCGAAGAGTATGAGTTTAGCTAGTCTAGAAGTGCAAGAAAGAAATGTTCATTTTAGTTCTGCTTATGATGTTGTTTAAGAAGAGACGAAAGGAGGCGAAAAGGAAGAAACCTAATGCGCCTAAATGAACAAAAGAAAGAAAGAACCCGAGGAGGATCTAGGGTCCCACCGGGCGTGCCAGAATGTTTCTATGCAAAATTGCTTTCTACATTCAAAAGAGAAATAAGAAACTAAAAGATGGTTAAGGCTAGAAGTACCTGATAAAGTCGTGCGCACCGAAATCAGACGTTGAAAGATTCTCCTCTTTGGCTGTGGAGGAATGACACCTGCGAAAAAGAGACTGGACGAAAAACGTTAGTCAAAGATATGGTGGGTTGTCAGGCGAACGCCCGATCCCGGAAGTACAAAGACTCCCTAGAAGGATATCAACCCACTGATAAAAAAGAGTAGAAAATTGGACGAAAGTATATGATAATGACAGAAATAAATGACAAAAAAATAAAAGGCGTACCTGATAAGTGGCACTGTTCTGCACAGTCGCCGGCGTCGGTCTCTGTGGTGCCGGCGTCGGTTAGGGAAGGTGCCGACATCGGTCAAGGTGCCGTCGTCGGTCGGGGCAGTGACCGGCGTCGGTAGGGGCAGGTTCTAGGAAACGGTTTGGGACAGGTTCTGAGAGAGTCGGGCAGGTTCAGGGAGAGTCTGGGGGGTTTGAACAGAGTCGGGATAGGTCTGAACAGTCGGGACAGGGTCTGATATGGTCAGGGTAGGGTTTTGATAAAGACAGGGATGAAGTTTAGACAGAGTCGAGACAGGGTTTGATAAGGACAGGGACGAGGTTTAGACAGAGTCTGAGGAGTTTGAACAGTTGGGAAGACAGAAAATAAATAATAACTAAGAAAGAAAATGAAATAAACAGAATAAAGACTTACTTGGTAGAAGACCCGATGAAAGCCATGGTGTGCAGATTAGTTGATGTCGTAGTGTCGATGATTGCTCGGAGTTCGCAGGTTCGTGGAGAAATTCGCAGGTTGGTTGCTCAGCGTTCGGTTGATCAGCGTTCTGGGATGGGATCCGATTCGAATGGCTGGCGGAGGTTGATGAAGGCAGGGGATGGGGACGGTTCCAGAAACGGTTCGTCAACCGTTTCGGGAAACCGAATGTTAACTGATAACGGACCAGGGGAAGGTGACCGGCGTCGGCAGGATTGCCGACGTCGGCCGATAGGTGACCGACGTCGGCAACATCGGTCGGGTAAAGACCGACGTCGGCAGATGCATAATGGGGATAGAGTCTACCTTTCGCTCTGTGCTCCTCTTTACATGCTGCCAGGGTCAATGCTGGTGAAACAAGTGATCGGCAAGGGTTCAATAGGCGAAGAAGAAAGAAGACGAGGAATGACCAGGGGAGTCGACACAATTTCGGTGTCTACAAGGTTGTAACAACAAACTTAATAATGCTAATAACTAATCTACACTCTCATTTGTCCAACCAAGCACCACTTTCAAGTTAAGAATTTGAAATATTGTTATCAAATGACTTAACTTGAAATTAGCATACATAGGCTTTAAACCATCCTCCATCAACTTGGCCCAATCATCATCTAGACCCTCATTCAACATTCTCTCAACCTCAAACCCTTCATCTAACATTGTTGCCTCTTCATCTATGTGTGGTGCCACTTCATTGTTTTTTGCCTCTTCATCTCTCACACTCTATAATTCTATCATATCTTCATAATAATTTTAATCCCAAGGGCTTATACCACTATGCCCATATCTTATCATTTGTCAATACATCACATTTCTTTTTTTCACTGTTCCTCCAAGATAGTCATTACATGGACATGGATATTTTTGCATGTCTCTATCATTGGCTACTCCCTGATCATATGAATAGTATTGATCCATAGTCAACCTTATACATTGATATATCTATAATGTTCTAAATTCTAGTATTAATTTAGTTTCCTATTTCAAGATTTTTTTTGAAAAACTCAATTTACATAGGAACTAATATAGGTAAACTCATTCTCTTCATAACTCTTCAGCACATACCTAGAATTTAGATCACTTCAACACTCTATAAAATTATAATTAGAGCACTCTACAAGATATAGAGCACTCTAAAACAATTTAAATTCAAGAAATACATCTAGTCATAACTCTACACAATCAAATGTTATTTTAATGATTGGAAATAAATAAATGTTATTTTTATCCATGTTTTATTGAGGGCCTTCCTTGTCTAGATGATAATTAAATAAATAATTTAGCAATGGAACATGGAATTTATGCTTGTTATATTGATAAACCACAAGCATTTAAACATATGGCAATCTTGTCAATGTTATTGAATACATAAACACTAAAAAATAGGCAAATGAATTATTTATTCTAACTTTGAGAATTAATTACTAGCATAGATTATTAACAAGTTGAGATAAGATAACTTATTATAAAAATTTATATACTCCCATGTGTGGACATATAGTATCAATTAAAATAGCGTGTTGACCACATTTTTTTGATGAACTACCATAACTTTCAACTATGCCATATGAGACCATCTTCTAGGATTCCATGTAATTAATAGATTAGGCTTGCACACAATGTTACCCAAGCATTGATTTCTACGATAGGGACATGAGCCCATGGTTTAATGGAAAATTGATCAAAGGAATTTAAATTTGGATGCATGTTACAAGTTCAATTCCTATATGCTCCAAAATGCGTAAAGGAAACTAATGAAAAAATAGTCTACTAAAATTAGAATTGCCTATATGGTTTTGGTAATCAGTTGCCTATGCAAATACTATAAGTTATACAAACTAATAACAAACTAATTATGATTTACATGTACTACCCATGCCATGAAGACTTTGTGAAAAAGAGCCTCAGGGATTAGGTTGGTGAATTGGTTAAACAATTAGAAATTAATACCATACCCATGCATGATAACATGTAACACAAATAAAGAACTTCAATATATGGTCACTACATTATATTGATTATACAATGAATAAAATCATCCAATTCTTTCACAATCTCAATAACTCCAAATTGTTACATCGTAATGAATGTCCTATGACAAGATACCCTCCTATTTATGTAACTCATCTCTTGTAATACACTAATTTTATTCTCCTACTTAGATACAGCTGCCAATAAGAAAGCTATAGATTTTGTGTTTAATGTAATGAGGGTTTCAAATTACCTCTAAATTCACTATAGAGGGCATCCCCAAAATCAACTTCACTACAGAGGGACTCATTGACTTCAAATTTGTTGCAACAAACACTGAATTCCTTACCTACCTTTTCATAAGTCTCTAGGTCCTCTCCAAATAAGCTTTATCACACATACAATTAGCTACTATACTTATATGCTAAAACCCAAAATGCCTCATGCCATAAAATTAGGACACAAACCCTCTTTGGTTATCTCTAGCTCCATTAATAATTAACAAACCCTCCCATTTTTAGAGATGCATTTCACAAATAATTCCAAGTGTACTCCCCACTCCCCCATCGAATTACCTCTACCAAATTCTGAACTCTACTATACTCCCCACTCCTACCAATAATTTCCCAATTTTCTATGAGCCCTGCATGCACAATTCAACCCACTCCCACCAATAATTTCCCAATTCAAAATATTTTTTTAATTACCCATTTTAATATCATATTGTCTAATTTTTATTTATGTGACTAATTATTAAGTTATGTTTTTATCCTAATGATCAAATTAGTCATTTATTTAGTAATTTATAGTTGTGTTTCAAAAAATTAGTAAAATTTAGTCATTTTTAATTGTTGTCACTAAACTTTTTAGTCACATAGTCATTTATTGTATAAATTATACTAGTGTTGATAATAACCCTGTGACACTCTAACACTATCTTTCCATAATTACTAACTGTGCCCCTACTTCAATTCCTTCCATTGGACCACCTTATGGCATGCCCAATTACCTTAAGGGTGAAAATTCATTTTCCACCATCTATACCACCAAATTCATGGTAACCCAAGCTTTATGTTCCATAAATAACCCTTCAACCATTATTACCCAAAAACAAGTTCCCCTTCCACTAGCAAATGCCCAATCACCTTTTATTTCTACCAACCCCATCACTAACTTGTCAAATGTAGGGACAATTTAGCCCATGGCAACCCAATAACCACTTACTACTAGGATGCCTTCCATTAGTATTGTTTCCTTACCTCTTGACACTCAAACCCCAACATCATCTACCCCCTTTCAAAACTTAGTGGTTTCCATATCATCCACTCTCCTACCCATAAGTACCAAGGTGACTACACATCTTTAACCAACCAACCCAACCATGCCCATGACCCAAAAAATACCTACTACACCTAACTTGAGATATATCCCAAACCCACAAGGATATATGCCTCCTCTATCTTTCCAACCTTTCATGGTTAAATACCAATATGTGGCATCTACCAATCTTCTAACATGTAATATATTGCACCCTCACAACCCCAAAAACACATAGCATATAATTATTGGGGTGCCCCATAAACTAACCTCATTAAAATGTTGATGGATAATATGATAAATATAGATACATCCCTTTCTAGATCCTATAATATTTTGTACTATGATCAGATTTGTAATGAACCCATTCACCCTTCTATACCAATTTGTCCTTACCCTACAAAATGGGAACTTCCCAAATTTACCAAATTTCAAAGTAAGGAGGATCCCCAATAACACCTAAGAGCATTTATGAATACATGCGATCTAATTACCTATGATGATTCTCTTCTACTCTAAACCTTCCTTGTGTCTTTAGTGGGACCCACATTGGAATGGTATAGTTCCATCACTAGACACTCCCTCTTTTCTTTTGCCCAACTTGTTAAAACTTTCTTGGACCATTTTACCATAAAAATATCCAAACATTTATCCATAATCGATTTATATTTTGTTCATAAATTTGAGGATGATCTCATTGTCAATTTTATTGTTCGTTGGAGAGGGTTGTTTAACCAAATATCCTTCTCTTTACCCTTACCAAATTAATTGAATTTTTTTCTTGGGCATGTGCTAAAGACATCTCATCCACTTTATAGGTTCAAACATTATGAACATTTTATGAGGTGTTTACAATGGCTAGAAATTTGTAAACTTGAGAAATTTATGAGGGAAAACTTAAGATTAAGAATAAGAATGCTAGTTTCAAATCTACTGAAGCTTTCTCTAAATCCTCAAACCATGCCAAATCTAAAGGAATAGCTAATGTAATTATCCTTAAAAAAATTTCTCCTTCTATAGTCAACCAATCCACCCATTCACCCCTTCAAACCAAAATTCTAAATTCTAAAACCACTTTATGCAAAAGCAATATGCTCCACTACGGGAGTATTAAGGTTTGGTTTTTGAGAAATAATTGAAAGCATCCATAATCCAACTTCCTCCAATCAAAACACCTCAACAATTTTATTCCTCTCATCTTATACCAATTTGGTATACAAAAAATGAGATATGTAACTACCACCATGTCATTGGGCATAATGTTGATAGATACAAAACATTTAAAAACATAGTCCAAGACTTGATTAATAAAAGTGAGCTTATAATTGATAACCTAAATACACATCCCAATCAAGCGCTTGAAATCTTCCATCAACCATTCAAAAACCACCCACCTCCTATAAATAATGAGCATAAAAATGTAAAAACATCTCATAGACATGAGGTTCATATGGTAAATGTTGTTCTTAATGAACTTATAGTTGACAAACCCACAACCCAAACTACCACTCTTCCACTCACTTTCGTAGTGGAATTACCTATCCTTCCTTTGGAAATAATAACAAAGAAACCACCATTCCTTCACTTAATTGCATAGTATAATAACCCATATCTCCTTCAAAAAGCATAATGAAGGAGAAAACCATCACTCCCATGCCATTTTATTCCATATTAGAACTAGCTATCCTTCCTTTAGAAATCATAACTAAGGAAGATATCATCTCACCTAATCCTTCCATAATTGAATCACCCACCATTTTCTTAGAACCCTGGATATAATAAAATGAAAAAATGACCATATTGATTTTTTAGCCACTTGTTATATCCTTAGAAACTACTACTGAGGAAGCTAAGCCTACATATAAACCATTTTCAAGGTTGGTACAAAATCTAGAATTTTTATCGCAACCAAACCTTTACTAGGCTATGTTTTTTCACCATCTTGGGCTTCCATACCATACCAATGAGTCACTAACTAAACCAATATACACCCAACCTTTAACCAAACTAATAAATACATCCACATCCCAAACTTTAAATAAACCCACCAACCAAACTCCTTCAAAAATAAACAAAGCAACCTCCACTACCCCATTAAAGCCTATAAAAAAACTAGGTGTCCTTCCAAATCAAAATCTCACCCATCCTCCATTTAAATTAGATTTTACTCCACTAAACCAATAAGAAAGATTGAAACACCTAGGATTTAGAAACCTAAAACCATTTCACCTCCTATTTCAACTTTACGCTCCATCTTAGGGCTACACCCCTCATCCATTTTAGGACCTGACCCTTACACCTTGTTGAAAAAATAAATCCCTCAAAAAAATAAACCACAAGTCCAACCTCCTCTTCTAGGCACACCTCTACCCATTCAAACCAAACGTTGAACCTCAAAACCATCTACCAAAAGCATTACATAAACCAAATCTTCATAATTAAGCCTACCCCTAAAAAGGTACCAACCTCAAAAGTCAAAACAAAGACCTCCACCTTCTTAAATCCATTATTAGAGTCATGTTCTACCATATTACAAAGGTTGATACAAACATCCTACATAAATTTACCTCCTACCAAACTATTTGACCCTCTTATCCCAAAACCAGCTTGGTTCAATGATAGATTAATCTACGCATACCATAGGACAGCTAGACATGACACAAAGAACTATAAAGATATTCAAAACATAATCCAAATACTATGCGATGTGTATGATATCTTGATAGAGGAAATTCCTCTTATCCCACCTCTAAACAAAAACCCAAAACTACCAACCCATGTAAACCTATATCCAAACTATCATCTAAGAGTAAGAAAGAATTGAAGCAACCTACTAGGTTACATATATTCCAAATTGATGCCATAAATGTGGTAACTCAATCACCAAGTCAAAAATATAAAGGGAAATCCAAAGTATCCATCCCTTATACATACCATTCTTCTACAAAAGCACCCCAATCACATTCACCAAAGCCTAAGATTTCTATTTTGGGTACACCCAAGTCTAACCCATATAGACTAATATATAGGTTAGTTATTAAACAAATTCACTAAATCCTAGTGAAGATGACCTTGCATTAGTTGATCCAAACCTCTCCCCAACATTTTCAAGCTATGATGGAATATTTACAATTGATTAAGGTTCAACCTCAAGATCCTTGACCACTAGTAACCCATGTTGGATCCCTGCAACTATCATCCCTCATCACATTATAGGGTTTAAAGATACCTCCTATCCACTTAGATAATCCAGACCCTCCCCTCTTCAACTACCCATATCCAAAAAACCTAGATCAAAATGGGTATGATTTATGGGGGAGATAGCATAAATAACATTTTATCCCATGCCTACGATCGACTTAAGATCCTGAAGAACATCATGTCTAAAACCATTATCATACTCTAATATTTTAATGACATGATGATAACTAACTTGGGGATGGTTGTCCTTCATATACATTTGGGTCCTCACACTCTCCCTGAGATCTTCTACAATGTAGAAAGGGAGTTTTAATACAAATTATTTCTTGGACACCCTTAGATTCAAACCATGGGTTGTGTGCCATCAACTTTGCATAAGTTCCTCAAGTTTGAACACGAGGGTCAAGTTCATGTCATTCTAGCCAAACCTAGTCCTTTTAAGTCATGTAACATGACTTACCACCCCAATTATGTCATCATTCCATTAAAATATGCATATCCTTCATCCTCCATCAATAAATTTTCTACAAGATTGACCATACCTTATTCCCAAATTCCTATAAAAGACCCCTTGGAATCCATATTTCAACATCTCTCACTTAGAGAATATTGCCTATTGACTATAGATACCCTTCCTACTCCTCAAGAGTATGTAAATCTTAATCAACATCATAGCTATGATTCTAACATTAGAACCATCATCCCTTTTGATCCTCCAAATTACCAAACTAAATTTATCTATGGGGGAATCAATCAACCACCTTGGGCTTCCAATGCCTCATCTTTAGTCAAACCATTCACCTCTAATTTCTCTTTTTTGGATAAACTAGAGTTTTCCCAAACATACCTTAATCGATGTTCTTGGAAAGGATTAAATTTAGGCCATTATGAACATGGACCACATGAACTACTCCCATGTAAAATTCAAAAGCTTTATGAAAGACATGGTCTTGCATTTATCCAACTATAAGAACCAACCAACCCACCTTACATCATAATCATTGAGGAATAAACCCCATCTTCACCAACCCCTTTTCCTTCAAAATCTGATGATATTAATTCCATCCTTCCTAATTTTTTGTATCAATCTAATTAGTTTATGACCCCTGACCTATCAAACTCATGGGGAAACTAGAACCATTCATTTGACTCATCCTAATATGTTGAAGATGATTCTCCTACCATTGATACTATCCAATGTTAGGATGATGATTCTATTCTCACCTATCTTGATTCTAAGGATTAATCTCTTCACAAATCCCTTCCTCCTGATACATTAACCATGTTGAATGAAGCTACCATTGACATCAACTTGGGAACTCAGATAGCCTTTGCCTAATCAAAATTGGTTAATCCTTATATTCATCAGAGTGTTAGGATTTCTCTTCTTTTCTACATGATCATATCATATCATTTGCTTGGTATTATAGTGATATGCCAGGAATCAACCCTTCCATAGTCATCCACAAAATTGTCACCAACCTCAATTCCAAGTCTATTAGGCAAAATATTTGAAGGATATAACCTCATATTTCCCTTGTTAAATAAGACCTTTAGTGTCTCTTATCTGTTAAATTCATCCAACCCATTGACTATCCACAAGGGGTCTTGAATGTTGTTACTATCACTCAAACAAAAGGGGGACTTTATATTTTCACAAATTTTCATGATCTTAAACTTGGTTTTCCAAAATAAAACTTTCCTTTGCCAAGAATTGACCATATTTTTGATCTAACTATCATCTATGATATGCTATCTCTTATGGATGGATTCTTGGGATATAATCAAATCTTGATCACCCCAGAAGATTGACATAAAAATGACTTCATCATCCTATGGGGAACCTTTTGCTATAGGGTCATTCCTTTTGGATTCAAGAATGTTGGTGAAACCTATCAATGTGCCATGACCTACATATTTCATGACCTCATCCACAAAACCATGAAATATTATGTAGATGACCTCCTTGGTAAGTCCAAATGTCATAAAGACCATTTGATAATCCTTAAGGTTATCTTTTAGTGCCTTGTCCACTTTCATGTTTGCTTCAACCCAAAGAAATGCATCTTTGGGGTTTTGTTAGGCAAGATCCTCAGATTTATCATTTATCTTCATGGAATAGAGGATTATCCTAATAAATTTAAATCAATCCTCAACATGCCTCCTCCAAATAACCTTAATCAATTCCTCAATTTGTAGGGAAATATTCAATCCGTTCATTGTTTCATCTCTTAATGATCTAACATATGCCATCCCTTTCATCACCTCTTTAAGAAGGACATCTTTTTTAAGTGGAATAATTACTATCAAAATTCCTTTGAATCACTAAAGGGATACCTTCTTTCCTAGCCTATTCTTGTTTCTCCAAAAGAGGACCTACCCTTCTACCTCTACATCTCTACAATAAACCACTCCTTGGGAGCCATGCTCATACACTGTGATGATCAACATAAATAATATGTAGTATACTATATAAGTCAAAAACTTGTAGAGTATAAGAATAATTATACCCATAATAATAAATTATGCCTCACATTAGTCTTTGTGGCTTAAAAACTCCATCACTACCTCCTCAACCACAAAACCTCTATTATCACCAACACTGATCCCATTAATTACATGTATTATAAGCCATATCAAAATCAGCATATAGATAGATGGCTCATGATTTTAGTTGAGTTTAATCTTTATTTTTTTAAAAAAAAAATTAAATCTTAAATAATTATTGATCAATTGGCCCAATCCCCTTTAACTAACAACCGACCTTATAACCTTGAATTTACTGATGAGTCCATCACAACTCTCTCTCTCTCTCAAGAAGACATTGCTTATCAAATGACCATGTTCTTTGATGAATAAAAATGCCAATGTGGTGGGGGTTATATAATGATATTTATCCCTCTTGAAGGTGGTAATTTTTACTTTTCCTTCAAAATTGACTTTTATTTCACTAAAAACATGGCTGAGTATAAGGCCCTAGTTTTAGGACTCCAAATAGCTTTGTCCTTTGGAGTTAAATTAATCAACATTTTTAGTGACTCCCAACTTGTGGTCAATGAAATCAATGGTTCCCATAAATTTAAAAATGATTTTATACATAAATAAAAATAATTGATAGATGTACTATTGATTTCATTTGATCATTACTTTATTCAATCCACTCTACATTTAATAAACAAGTTCACCGATATTATGGATTTTTTTTGCTTCTCAATCCCACCTGCACTTTTATATTCCAAAATATTTATCACCACCAATAAAATTAACCAACCTATTACACCAAAATATACCTTCCTTCCATTTTCAATGTGTAGGAAACCCAACTAGATATTTGGTATAAGTAAATCTTTGAGTACCTTACCTTAGACATCATCCCTTCTAACCTATCTAGGAATGGTATATGAGCTTTTATATAAATTAATTTTTGTTATAACATACTAGGGGGTTTATTTACAAGTGAGGATTTGATGGTCTCCTTTTTAGGTGCCTTCATAGTCATGAAATCCCTCACATAATTAAATAAACTCATGATGGGATTTGTGGAGGACACTTTAGTGGTGTAACTATCGCTAAGCACATCCTTCACCTTGACTACTATTGGCCTAACCTTAACCAAGATTTTTATGATTATGTCAATAAGTACATCAAGTGTCAACAACATGCTAAATTACATTATGTTTTTGGTCATGTAATTCAAGTTTTTAATGATATATATCCCTTCTCTCAATGGGGATTAGATCTCATTAGTGAAATCAACCCTCATTTTTTGTAGAGATCACTTTATCATCACCATGATAGAATACTTCACTAAATGGGTAGAGGATATTCCCCTCATCTCAACCAAATTTAATAAAATTGGCAACTTCATTAATCATCACATAATCTACTACTTCAGTGTTCCTCAAAAAATCATTACCAACAATGGCAAATCATTTAAAAATAAGAAAGTAGGCAATCTTTGTGACACCTTTAGAATTAAGTTAATC